>OX104120.1:19376491-19916041 GCA_944474755.1 Limnoperna fortunei
ATAACGATCATAATGCTGACATTAATTGTAACTTTAATGTGATGAATAGAAATGATTTTTAAATCATTTAATATATTACTTTATCATTTTGAACTGTTCTTTGATTTTATAGTGCTGGTTGCGTTTATATGTGCTAGATTTTTAATGAAATAAAATAAACATTGTTATCGCTAAGTCGTTTTTGTTTAAAACAGAACATATTGTAATAAATTCAGAAAAAAGCATAGGTGCCTAATTGACTATATCAGGTGCCGAATTAACCATACTGAGTGCCAATTTAACCAGGTGCCGTTTTGACCAAGTGCCGATCTGACTTGTATTTCAAAAATTTACCGATAAAGAAGTGTGCATGATATATATGAGAAATAAAACAGATTCATCGCATGGGTCATATTGCAACGCAATGAATACCATTTTTAAGCGTTCCTGCACACGAATAAAACACGTTATATGTATGCTGCTGTCATATTCGCCATTTGTAAGATTCGAAACTCCAATTTATAGCATCACTGTGTCGTTCGTCTTAGCAAATCTAAGAATTGTAGAAAAATGGTTTGCTTAAGATCCGGTCAGCAGTAAATTAAAATAACAAATAGTGGTTACCGACCGTATTTTAAAGTTATGACGTCATCTTTATTATCTGTTTTGGAATTTTATATTATTTGACGTGAATTTTTCCCACAGTTTTCTGTTAGAATTAACTTAAATTGTTTTGAAGGCTTTATGGCACGCAGAAAACAACTATGCCACAATTTGTTAAAAATATTTGTTTCGAGAATAATTATGAAGTAATACCTTCCCGCCATTTTGTTTAGGATTCGGAATACACAAAATATAAGATGGCAAAAAGTAACCTATGATAATAAAATTATATTTTTACAAAAGATATAGGACTTCTTACTCTCTCACGAAAGTATATTAGATCTTTTTTGTGTATTTTTAATGGTGCAAAGTGATTAATTATTGTTTTCTTCAATTCTTCTGATGCTTTTTTACTTATAAACTGACCTGATCTATAAAGTCTACGCTTACTGAAATAAAAATTTCGCGGAGTTTTGACGACGACGACGTCATAAACGAATTACAAAACAATAACGTTCAAAAACAAAATGGCAGAAACAATAGTTGGATTTGCCTTAAAATATGAACGCTACAGATATTTTTAAGTACCAGCAAATCGGGAGCTAACAAGCTCGAGGCGTCATTAACAGTAACCTTTAAGTGAAAAAATAACAAAAACTTCTAACAGAAAACGTACATATACAACAAGACACAAATATATAAAATATTTGGAATAAGTAAAAAGAACCCCCCTTAAACAGAGAATTAAGTTTAAGTTCCTCTTTGTCTTGTAGAATGTTGAGCTTCTATAATAAGCACGATTTGCTTTTTGTTTTATTTAATAAAGTGTTTTTCCATTCATTGACACAAGATGCCATGAACTACATAAATAGAAATCATGAAAAGGGTTATATCCTCGTACAAACAACTATGATTGCTAATTTTTAACTTTAATAAGATACATGTTGCATACAATTCGTTCGCATATACCAGAATCCTTTATGGTTTGTTTATTGTAAGTAACATAATAAGTAATCAGATAATGACGGATAAGTTCTACATTGCAGATATTTTAATTAAATAATATTCTTAGTGATCCCATTGCTTTTGTTCGCTTGTTACTTAGCTATACTTACAATTATGTATTTGATTTAAACGTTTCTAATTGTATATTTGTATTTAATGTCATTACGTAATGTAAAATCATGTGTGAGTCATTTAAAATTTTACAACAAAAAAAGCAAAAAAAAAATTAACAACGTTTTATAATCTAAGTTTTCCTACCGCAGGTCGGGAGTTTTCTCCGAGTACTCCGGCTTCCTCTCCCAATACAAACTAGACGCCATGATATAGCTGAAAAATTGCTGAAAGTGGCGTTAAACACCAATGAAACAAACAATAAGCTAAGTTAAACTAAGAAAAAGTGGATCAGAACGTTTTTTTAATCAACTCAAAACTGAGTCTTACCTGTTTTACGGTGATAACATGATAGGCAACTACACCTCTTTCAGTAATGTTTATTTTTAGTCAACTTATATGGTTCATAACACCAAAATATGGTGTGTATCATATTTATATGATTTTATCCTTTGTTTTAGCATTTTATTGTTAACCACAGGGTCGGTATCTCTCCGGTTCGAGTGTTGTTCTCGAACTTAGCCATATATTCTCATTAGGTGGGAAAGACCTTCTTGTAATTCTTGTGATTATTAAGGTCTTTCCTATACAGTGGAAAGACCTTCTAGTACTTCTTATGATTATTATTTTTCTTCTTCGCTTAGGTTTGCCAAAAAGTGTCTTGACATATCATTTCGATACTTGATACCATAAATTGGTCATAGCCGGAGATGACATGGCTCATGTTTTAAGACCGCTCTATTTTTAGTAACAGAGTTATCTGCCTGAACGCGAAAACATTGTTAGCAGATCAACACAAAAACCGTAATCGATTCTTAAAATCTTAATGTACAAAATGTCATCAGACTTATGGTCATGATTAAATATGCAAAAAACAAATCCAATTCCTGTTTACGCGTTTTTGACCACAAAAATCTCGCAACTCTTAAAATCTTAAATACTTAGGACCACCACTATTGTTTACATATATTACATTTACAAGTGTCAAGGTCAAAGGTCAAAAGTCAAAAGCCCTTGACGCGATTCGGTTAATTAGTTTGTTGTCTACAACTTGAAAAAGGTTAGACATAATATATTAAACATATAAGTTTATAGTGATCAGTAGAAAGAGCATCGATGAGAGCAAAAGTCAAAGATTATAAGTCAAGATCATTTCATACTAAAAAAGATAACTGTTATAAAAAGTCCATGGCAACGATATATTTTTAGAATGCGAATGATGCAGTTTTACTGAAATATTTCATTTCATGACTGGAAGTGGCATTTGGTACCTTGGCATAAAAGTCCTTAACAACCACATTTATGAGACTTGAGACCACTTTCTTTACTCAACTCATTTTTATGACCGGAAGTAACAATTTGTGCTTAGAAACAGACACAAAAGCCCAGAGCATCACATATATTTTCTTACTTTAAGGGACGGTGAAAAAACCTCATTTGTTCTCAGAACAAATGACAGTTTAATTATAACATTGACACGCAAAGCATTGTTTTGTTAGTAGTTATGTAATGATGGTCTAAAATAAAATGCTTAAAATTATAGGGTTTCAACCAATAGGTAGCTGACCTTTAGTCGATAGTTCTCTTTGATTTGGAACTTTGGTGATATACTGCGAGGCCTTTCAATTTTTTTTTATCAAGTATTGCTTATTGATCTAAATTAAATGTTATGCCGTCTGGCGTAGTAAATTGTTTTAACTTAATATTTTTTGACAATTTTATGTCCCACCTTATGTGGTTTGTAAATCACCAAAACAATTGTAATATCTAGAATAAACGTTACTGATGGTATATATCAATATCATTATAATTTCCGCGCAGTTGACGTCTTCCGTTAAAATGTTTTTACCAGATGTCAATAACATCGCAATCGGTCACTAAAAAAACAAAACTAATGCCGTAACGAGAGAAAAATTTTCTACTATACAAATTATTTAACAAACATTTACACGAAATATGTTTTCTGAGAAAATGTTGTTTGTTTGCATGAGATGTAAAGCAATAGTACAACCATATCATAGTTTTTGTCCGACGTTGGTGTTTTAAGAGAGTACGTTCCGATGGAGTATCATACAGTAGTTTACAGTTGATATTATTTCAAACAGCTCGTCAATCGTATATAGAAGTGTTATTCATAGTCACGTCCTCACTGTGAAGACAACACCAAATTAATTATGTCATTACAAACTTTGACTTTCTAATAATATGTTGTCAGTTTCTTTTGATTTTTTTTAATCCTTTAATACGAACTTGTGTACAAATAAAAAGGTGGCAAAAACATGTTAGGACTCCATACAAGCAGCAAAATTTAATTTGTCATTTTATTATTTTTCTCGTATTAAGCAATCAACTTAAATTTTGGTCAATTGTTTTCGTTGCTACTCAATTATCCTTATCTTTTACGAATACTTCGCCTTAATTTTTCCCTTTCCTATTGGACCCTAAAGAGAGTTTTTAACACTTTGCTTATAAAATTGTATTAAAAATAGCGTTTGTTATAATTTAGAAATTAAATTCATTAAACTTATTATATATTGAACTTAATATAGGGAGAGGTGCGAATATGATATCAGATCAAACAATAAACTAGTCAAAGTGATGTAGTGGAGTAGTGGTCAAAGTATTTGTTGGCAATATTTCATCATCTTACATAGTAAAAACATGTTTTCTAAAGCCTAAGGTTCAAATTAAATGTCACTAGGAACGGGAGGAAGAAAAATAGAATTTAATGCAATAAACAGCTCTTCCTATTGGCTAACTAGATAGATACTGAGAGAATAATTGATGACAACAAATATTTTTCCTTTCATCCAATGGCGATGATAACCTTGTAAAACTGCAGAGGAAAAACAAATGTTGTATAAATCTCTGACAATAATTCATTAATCTAGCTATTTTTTTATAGTCTGACATTTGTTGAATTACGTGACCAGCTTATGACGGAGTAATTTTATACTTACTGACTTTAACGTACTAGATGTTTGTCCGCTCATCGTACATATTTCCTGTAATAACTTTTATGAAAAATAACTGATTTTGTGTGTATGTGCGTGAGTGTTTGCTTCTGCTTAAAGCAATCAGAAAGTATTGAATGTCTATTGGCAGGTATTTTTTAGTTAAAAAGAAAACATTAGGATTTATAGGACAATGGTTTTTGTGATGTTACTTATTTACTGGTACCACGTGTGTCATTCAATAATAAGTATTTTATTTCTATAAGCCAGGAATCTCAGTGGCAATCAGCAAGTGGTATTCTGCCTTGTATTAAAGTCTGGGAATATAAACCTATTAAACCACATACAAAAAAAACATACTTCTCCTTATGACAGCATCTTGTAAACTTGTATGTATGAAATATGTAAGAATTTCGAAACACAACAAACACAACAATGTTTTCATTGATATTCCTTCTTACCAACTGGATGCCGGTTTCTTATAATTTCATTTTCGTTTGCATATTATTTCATATATCAATTTTTAATAAATTGGGGTTATGCATGCCTAGTTTTTTCAATTTATGATGTTTGATGCTTTCAACATTGACATTGGTCTTCGTTTGGAGTGTAAAACACATACCACCGCATTGCAGGAGGTTCAAACCAGAATAATTCTGATTTGTTTCTTAATAGTTCAGGTAACAAAACAACAACTATAAACCATGAATCAAGATACATTATTGATCAATAACGTATTTTTGGAGTGTCATGTGGATCTTTTAGGTAACAGGCGACTGTGTAAAATACAATAATACATGCTAATATATAAAAAAATGTGTTATTGTGAAATAAAGGTGAACTTAATTAAGACGAAGATTTTTGAACATTTATGGTTTCATTTATTTGAAAAAGTGTTTTTGCGGAATTAAACAAACAAATTAAGCTTTGTCAGCTGGGTCTTCATGAACTTGTAATGTATAATACGAGCTTGAAACTTCCAGCATTTAATCCATTAGACCAGCGGCAAGTCATTGTTATTTGTTATGTGCATTTTGAGCTTTCATGCGCAGTCAATAACTGTACCGTAAACCATATATATCTCACACAAAAATGTACATGTAAGAACATCTTCTCAAGATGCTTTTAGAATATTTTCGCTTTTAATTCTGATTGTAGATGTTAACGTAATTTTTTCACCTTTGTAATCATAAACAAACTTATTATTTGGCTGGATTTACCAAACTTATTGTATGCTTATACTATGAGGCATTCAATAAAGTATAAAAACTATGTATTATTACCGCAAATGTCTTCCAATTGTATACAAAAAAGCTTTACAAACATAGAATACGACAGTCATTATTGCTGTAAGATTTTAGTCCTCATTTTCCTTGATATTTTAATAATATATTGTTGTATCAAAGTTTAATATAAGTTTTTTAACAACATTTTTGAGGCAGCTCTTTAAAGTTAACGGTTTAAAATGAATTTGTTGATGCAATAAAAAAAATTGTATTCAATGCATGTTTGTATTATTATGTTTTAATGCTTTGGTAGCTAATTGTGAAATTTAATTTACCAGCACAACTTAATCAATTTATTTACATTTTTTGGACCAATCTTATCGTACTTTGTGTTTCAATGCGGTTCAAAATTAATTAACAAACACAACTTCAGTTGAACCCAAGTTTAAGTCAACAGTTAAATTGTGTTTTAATGTTGTTTGGCTTGAGAAATCACAGGATGTATTGGTACAATAGGAAAGATGTTTAAAAAGTACTTTTAGTTAACACAAAAACGTAATATACAGGTCAGGCAACCATGTTACCGTGGTTATATAAAAGTTGCACTTTTCATTAAAATTGTGTTTGATTTTGTTCTTTATATTATGTAAACTTAATGTTACATAAAAATATACGTTAATCAAAAACCTTTCGAAACATAAAACATATTGATAAATGATACTACGGACACTATAATGTTTTGGCATTGAGTTTCTTGCTTATCAATGGTAACCTTATGTATTTGTAATTTGTGAACTGAACAGAAGTTTGACGCATTAAAGGGATGTACACTACTGAGAAATATTTTATCGTTGCTTTCCCGGTTTCTGTTTTCGAAAATGAAACAGGTCTAACAAAATATTTTTATTTACGAAAATGTTTCTTACTACACTGGGACGATATAAGAAGGGGTCTAATGTTCGATCCACAGAGCTGCCCAGATCCCCAGGTGGATAAGATAAAACCCTCTGATTGGGGTTGTCTTGTCTTAATACGGAAACCATGGCCGCGGACCGTATTAGGTAATGTGTTTGGAGAGCGCAACACTACGTGCACGATAAAACCACTTTTTAGATTTCAAAGAAAAAGTTGACTCATTGTTGCTGATATAAAAAGCTAAATTCTTTGTCCCTACCCAATGCCGTATACCTTTTGTGATCCCTATGTCCCGTTCACCCTTTTCTGTTGATTTATTATTTGTTAACTTGTTGTCGTGAATATTGCTAGAATTTTGCTCGATGCACAAACATCCAATCAATTAAATCATTTTTTATTACATACACCACAAGACACACATTGTTGCATTGTTGCTTCTCATCCTTCCTTCGTTCTATCACTTTATCGAAGCCATAGGCTTAACGTTCAGTTGTCAATGACGGCTGCATCAAAGTATGTTATCTTTAATATTGCATTTAAATTAATTTACATTGTATGTTATTTATCCAAGAATCAATTGCAGCTATTATTTTATAGACACATTAAAAACCCTAAAATTATATTTCTGTATTATTTTACATTTCTTATGTAAACAGCAAAGAAGGAGTTATATATTTTAAAAGTGCAACAAAGTAGTATTTAAAAATTTGACATTTAGGAAACAGCATTGATTGCTGTTTAACCCTAACAAATGGAAACTTTACGTTTAAATCTAAAACATAAAAATGTAATCTACAAGATTAATAATTTCCTTCGTAGAAGTTAGTGTAAAATTGCTTGACACTTCGACATGAAATTTTAACAATTACATTATTTGTGAGTGCAATCAATTTGCTGGCGAGCTTAGAATTAAAAGCATCACACACATACACACACACACTTATGTAGACCTAATTCTTAAAATACGAAGATACGTTAAACATTACTTGTACCTTTAAAGCTGTACAGTTGTATGCAATCAGCAAACCTGAATAAAAAACCAAGGAAAGAGACAAAGACACCCGACACAAAAATGAAAAAAACAACCGAAAATGAAAAACCCTACCTGGTTGACTTGGGTGCCTCTGTCAAGCAATTGTACATGCTTCTAATTAGACACTCATAGATTGACTCAAAGAGTATTATAGTACTCGTTGTTACATATATGCTGTCGTTTATTGTTCTTTTTTTACAGCAAAAACTCACAATAATAATTACCTGTTATAAGATGATTAACTATTTATTTGTGTTTAAAACTTGAACTTGGTAACTATGTCTTTCCGCGCATAGGGATTTTTTACTATTCTTGTGACAATTAAGTTACATAAAAAAAAATCGCTATTCGCTATCTTAATATTTGTTTTATCGCAACAAAGTTTGTAATAATGTAAAGCTCTAGAACAGATAACATTAGAAAACTATGGACAAAATGTACAAAATAATGGGAACCTGCTTGTAGTGTAGCATACCTGATTCGCACATATGTTTTGCATACGTATTTTTGTGTTAGTTATGGATGACCTTCAATGCTTAAATCATATAAACAAGTTATATAAAACGCAGTTATATATCAAATGTATAACCTGGATAAAGTTGACTGAAATATATATCTAGAAATAGACACTTTGTAGTTTAACTTTTTAATAACTAATTTGAATTTAATTATATAAATTATATAATAAATTACAAGCAAACCATATAACATTTTATGCAGTCTGTGAAATTAAATGTTAATTACCGTTGGTAACATACGGGTCATTTAATATATTTGTGTGCACTCAAGTTTCCTCAAGTTTCTTTCATTCGAATTTATTTTGATATTACATTCGTTCAAATATTACGTGACATATTTAACAAATCAAACCACAGGAAGAACTACTGACAATTTAACATATCAACACTTCTTATTTATGCACATGCATTTTGAAATTCAGTACTAATTGTTATTAAATGCAATAATCATCATTAATATCAAGAACTTAAATCGAACATTCACGCTTCATTGCCGTGATATTTTTGTAGAAGTTAAATGTCATTCTGCTTATGAGATTTTTTTTTTGACATTAGCATGCATCATAATTGGTTAATGGAAAGTTAAACTGCCATTCCGAAGCTAAAAAACCTAAAGATGTATTTGTGGCTTATTGTTTGTTGCACGAAAGACTCCTTTTAATTCCGAAAAACAGTAGGATCAATGTAGCCACTACATAGGATAAATTCTAATAAGATATAATAATATGGAGCAATTAAATAAACGATCAAGTATATTGAGCAATAATAGTCTAATAGACAAATATTAGCCCCCAAATATATAATATGGCTATAGAATGACACTTTATTTTAAACAAACATTCTGAAACTTGTTAACTAGACCGTGTTGTCAAAACAAAGGAAAACGGTTGGAGAAGAATACCATGAAAACAAAATACATATACATATATCTAACTTAATTTAGAGTATCAATAATTTCAGTAATGCCAGTTATTTCTATTCAAATCGCTGATCCATAATTTGCTTAAGTCAATTGTTTTCTAATACTTGTATTGTTCTTTTTTAATATTGTCACTTGGAACGTTCTTGTACAGCCTATCATTTGCTCTGATCGTTTGCATACTGTTATTCAAAATTACAAAAATATGTTCTCTTACAGAAAGTTTGCATTTTCATAACGTTCTAAATTATTAGATAACAGATTGGGAATGTTACTTAGAGAACTAAGCTAAAAATAAGAAACATTCAATAATTTTTGCAGGACTGATATTTGTCAAATGCTGCATGTTGCTTTATAAGACGAAATCCGAAATACCACAGCAATACATTTTATTGCTCTTTTTTCTACCCATCATAACAATTAATCCTACAAAAATTCAAAGCAATCCGTTGATAAGGTTCAATAACCTTTATGGAATTTGTCGAATCAAAATGTCGTTTCGATATTATCAACAATATATAATGATTAACAATCTTACAAAATCCGTTCGCCGGTTTCAGAGCTTTACGTCGAGGGACAAAAATGGGCTTCAAAAATACAGTGACATTTGCTACACCAGTGGCCCTTTATAAAATGTTGATATCCCAAAATTCAAAAGACCTGATAAACATCTTTACGCCCGGATCCCTTCCTTGTAACCATTTGAAACACTCTACACATGCCATCCACGTGTATCTTAAAACCTGACTTAAAGATCGTTTTAAACAAGGAATAAGGACATTATTACCTGGTAATTAGCCATGACAGAACTTTCTCCGTCATCAATGAGCCTAAATCAATTAATAAATATAAAGATAGAATCTGTCAAATGCAAGATTTTCCTTTGGACAACATACTTGTCGGCTCATGTCGTTTGGTCGGTTTTTTGCTACTTTTCTTACTTCGTTTGCTCGCAAAGCTGATAAAACTGTGCTTTCACGTTTTAAACGAACTAATAAATACATAATGCTAATCGGCATGAAACGCTATTTAAAAAAACTCATTTTATCCAGTTTTTTAAGTATAATTATAAAGAAAACATCAAGTTATATCATTAATTAGTAACTGACATTCTGAAATACGCAGTAACATTTTAAACTATACAACGCAGTTGCATTTATAAGAATGAATTATTACAAAACTAAAATATTTAAGACAATATATGAACCTACTAAAATGGTTATTTTTTGTAATTTATATATATTAGGATTTTAATTATAATGTTTCCTGTTTTGTTGTCTTTATTGATTGGTATTATAAGGCAAAGGTACAAAATCTTGATATACGATTCTTTACAACAATATAAAATGTTTAATGAATGCTTTAATCTTAAATACATAAAATGTCATGCAATCTATATACGTTTGTTAAGAGATAAGTGTGAATTTCTAGATATTGTTCTTTTTACATAATAGATTTGTGACAAAAATTTGAAGAACTTGCTACAAAACTGTTTTTATTTATCAATAAATTCATAACTATGAACAGAACATCAAGTTATATCATTTTTCAGGAACTGACATATTCTGCAATACGCAGTAACATTTTAAACTATACAACGCAGTTGCAGTCATACGAATGAATACTAAAATATTAAAGATAATATATGAACCTTCTAAAATGTAGTGTTATCTATTGTAATTTATTTATTAGGATTTTATAATGTTTCCTCTTTTGTCTTTATTAATTGGTATCATATGACATAAATACAAAATCTTGATATACTAATTCTTTACAAAAATATATAATGTTTAAAGAATACTTGAATCTTAAATTCATAAAATGTCATGCAATCTAAATACATATGTACATTATGTACATTTGTTAAGAGATTGGTGAATTTCTAGACATTGTTCTTTGATTTTTGTAAATGTTACGTGCTATAATAAACGTTTAGAGTACATAAAACTTTTTGAATTTGTTTTACAAAAACAGTTGTAAGACCTATCATAACAAAATCATTTTGTGCCATACATCATAAGGAAAAATCTAGACAAATTGCGATGACAGGTCTGAATTGTCAAAAGACACTTTGGGGACGATTCTCGCATGATTTGTCAATAAAAGATGATTTAACATACAAATTCAGTTTGTTATATACCTATTTAATAAATTTCAGAAATTTATTTTAAATAATCGCCATTCTCTGGTCTTTTTAATTTTTGTTCTAAACAACTGATTTGACAATACGAAAACAAATTTGTTTATTTTATATTAATAGGATTCTTTACATTTTTCATCTGTAAAACATACATTTATTATAAATACCTCTTATAAATAATTTTAAGTAGGTAATTGAATTCTGCCTCTGAATGATGTTTTACATAAGGGTCCTCGGTGACCAATTAATCAAAGTTAGTCGTCAACTATTGATACTGGAGGTCAATACTTTCTTCAAGTCTCTCTTCAGACGGGGTGTATTTAACCTTACATCAGTTTTTAGTCAAATGTTTTAAATATTTCAAAGGTTTTAAGAATAACCTTGCTTCCTTACATTTAACATCTGAATTTTTGTACTAGACTATACTAGATGTTTTCCTTAATATTCAACTTTTAGCTGCCCTGCGCGTTCCTAGATGGTTGATCCTTATGAAGCTTTTTATAAAGTCGGGGTCCCCTTGTGTGGGGTAGGTTTAGTTATTATAAGTAAAGCATTTCCGCAAACCACATGTGTAATGTGTTTGGGAAGTGCCGCTTCTTGCATGATAAAGACCTCCTGAAGATATCGTAACGAGTAGGCTCATTCTAGTCCATAAAAACTTAATTCTCCTCCTGTACCTATTCTAGTCAGCCCTAAAAATTGTCCCTTGTGTTGCTCTTTTGATTTATTGTTAATGAACTTGTTCATTTCCTGAATATAATTGCATATTGACAAATGTGTTTACTTTGATTGATTGAGACAACTTCCGGTATTAGGATTTTAACCGAAATTATTTTTGATCTGTAAAATTGACTACATTTATCTTGGATAAATGACGTTGACCGAACTATTTTTAGTTTGTGGCATTCAATATCATTGCATTATTTGTTTGATAATTTGACATTAATGATTTGTTCAATTTTAAACATTTTTTGTTTTCTTTTGAGAGAAAAAATTTTTCAGATATAAGTTAAAGCTTAGTCATGTGTTAATTTGTATTTAAATCAGAAGGCGGTTTATGGAATAACATTTTGCACTTGAAATCAAAAAAACGTGCAAACGCCAGGATAACCCCGCTATCAAAATCCAAAAGAAAACGGTGTTCGGTCTATAGTTTTACTCGCTACATTATTTAATCAACAGAAGGGCTTAATGATATAACGTACAGTGTGGTTATACACAAAAACAACCTACATTATTTTAAGTCTTGGAGAACAAGACGTAATTTGTTTTATGTTTCCGTCCAAGAACATAAGTATAAATATTGCACTTGGATGTTTTAAACTTCTAATATTTATGAAAAGAGGAAAGTGTTTCCATATGATGTTTCAACATTGCTTATTAAAATGTCACATATTTTCCTCTAACATGTCATTTATAACACAAACACTTAAAACGTAAGCATGCAACCGGGTTTATGTTTTATGTATCACAACTGGTCATATCCTGAATTTTCAGGATTTACGAAGACTGTTGAATGAAAAGTTTGTGCTATATTCTGTCGTTCTATATGCTGTTTACGACTTTGTATGATTTAGATTCTTAACTTTAAACATTCCCAAGGAATTAAGGTCAGTAGCTCAAAATATTCTAAATTATCTGAAGCAATGAAATGTAAGCAAGTTTACGCAAATAAATCTTACTATAAATAAATAAAATTTACAGCTTTCTGTCGTGTCATTTTGTCAAGTCTGAATTATTACAATGTATATTTTCTTTGCATTTAAACTTTTGCCAGTTAATATTTTGACATTTGCTTACAAGTGAAATTCTTAAATAAAGAATAGTTTTCTGCAACATTATTTAACTCGGCTGATGCTTGAAGGTTTACATCAATATAGTTAAAACATTTAAACTATTGAATTGGTTAATATTTAACCAAATATATTCAAGACTTAATTTAAGGCATATATTTGTTGAAAACCGCTTAATTTGCTTAACGTTACATACACTGAATACAAACTACTGCAATTGTGCGGAAGCGTCTTCAAGACCTACAATTTTGTATATAATATGTGATAACAAATTCCAGAATTCCAGAAACGGCGAGTTAAAACGCAAATCAAATTTAACAGTACTTTTATTATTAAGTTACACTAAAGTATTAATTGAAGATACTATTTACTCATTTTTAAGCTTATGTAGGATCTAAAAATTGTTATAATTCGTTATCACAAATTCCATATTTCGTCATAACGAATTCCATAATTCATTATACTGGATTCCCTTATTCGTGATGACATTTTTTAAGTTCGTTACAACAAATTTCAGAAAAAAACAAGATCACCGAGATTTGATCTCTGAATACACAAGACATTTATTGTCACAGATTAAAAGTAACAATCAAACCATGCTAAGGTTCGATTGAACTGTCTGGATCCAATAATATTCCAGCTGTGTAAAAATCCGCGAAAAAAGTCATTATCATGGAATAACAAATTGAAATCCGTTTTCACGAATTCTGAGATCCGTTATAATGTATGAAAAATTAGTGATTCATTAATTCGTTATAAAGAAGTCAAATTCGTGATTACGATTTCAACAAATATTTTTGGAGCTCCTATCGAAGATTCCGTACATGTTATGATTTTTTTAGTTGCAAAAAATATGGTTATAAAATATTTGTATGTAATAATTTGCATTTTAAATGATAAATGCTTCATCGAATGAAAATGTGGATAAGTTTATCTTTCAAGATACCTTAGACGTTGTTCTGCAGGTAATGCCAATAATACATTTGAATAGTAATACAAAACCTCGCTAGTAACAACTATACACACAACAGAAAATATGTTTTTTTTTTATTTGTGGATGAAAACCAATTACTCTTTTACTTTTTAATAACTCTTACAGTACAAATGTTACTAGCAACAATAATGTAGCTCCTTTTTTATGGACGGAGCTACAAAGGGGTCCCATTACTCGTAATGGAGCAGCGGGAAGTGATTCACACGCGTGTGTTTTATGCATATAATCAGCTATTTACTGTTTCCCTGAATAGCTACATACTTTTTATGTCTTTGAAGTTTAACTGATATTTATACACCTTATTCGTTATCATAACATTTTATTCGCAATCATTAAATTTTTGACAAAATTTGAATTCCGGAAGTGCAATATTTCTGAATCGATTGGGTAGAAAATGTTCATTCCGGATTAATTTTTCCGGATTCATTGCATTAACTGGGATCATATATTTACGGATTTAATTCTACAACTCTACACTCCACAACTTCAATTTTGTCAACAATGCCATGCTTACGAAAGTGTGTTAAAATTATTTAATTAGACATTGTAGAAATGTCAGCCTAAAGGCGGAGAAAGGAAAATATGTATTAATCTCACGTGGTTTTGCTCCACACTACGAGTAATGGGACCTCTTTGTCGCTCTGTCCATAAAAAAGGTACTACATTATTGTAGCTAAGTTGTTACATGCACGTTTATACAGAGTTTCTATAGGACTTATGTTTGTTAAGATGGTTGATGATAGCATTTTTGGTACATTATAACGTTGCAGTTGCATTTATCAGAATGTATTATTACAAATCAAAAATAGTGAAGACAAAATATGAACCTACTAAAATGAAGGGGTTATTTATTTTAATTTATTTATTAGTATTTAAATTCTAATGTTTCCTGGTTTTTTGTCTTTATTAATTGGTATTTTAAGGCAAAAGTACAATATCTTGATATACTAATTCTTTACAAAAATATAAAATGGTTAAGAAATACTTTAATCTTAATTTCATAAAATGTCATGCAAGCTAAATACATATGTATATTTGTAAAGAGATTTGTGAATTTCTAGATGTTGCTCTTTACTATTTTTTGTAAATTTTACGTGCTATAATAAACGTTTATAATACATAAAACTTTGAATTTGTTTTTAAAAACTATCAGCTGTAAGACCTATCGAAACAAGATCATTTTGCACCGAACATCATAAGGAAAATTGTACGCAAATTGCGTTGAAATATCCGAATTGTTTTTATTATTTGCCAATACGAAAACAAATATGTGTATTTTATATCAAATATAACAAACATTTATTGTAAATACCTTTTATAAATAATTTTTAGTAGGTTTTTACAGTCCACTTCTGAATGTTGTTTTACTAGAGGGTACTCGGCGACCGATTGATCAAAGTAAGTCGCCAATTATTGATACTGGAGTTCAACTCTTTCTTTAACTCTCTCTTCGGGCAGGGTGTATTCAACCTTACCTCAATTTTGAGTCAACTGTTAAGGTTTTAAGAGGAAACTGGCTTCCTCAGCCAAACATCTAAATTTTTTACTTTTTACTTGACTATACTAGATGTTTTCTTTATATTCAACTTTAAGCTGCCTTGCGCATTCCCAGTTGGTTGATCGTTAGGAAGCTTTTTATAAAGTTTAGGTCCCTTTGTGTGGGGGAGGTCTGGTTATTATAAGTAAAGCATTTCCCATAGTGTGTAATGTTTTTGGGAAGTTCAGCTTTTTGCATGATAAAGACCCCTTTTGGAGATATCTTAATGAGTAGGCTCATTCTAGTCCTTAAAAACTTAATTCTCCTCCTGTACCTATTCTACTCAGCCCTAAAAATTGTCCCTTGTGTTGCTCTTTTGATTTATTGTTTATGAACTTGTTCATTTCCTGAATATATTAATATCATTGCATATTAAGAAATGTGTTTATTTTGATTGATCGAGATAACTTCCAGTATTAGGATTTTAATGAAAATTATTTTTGATTTGTGAAGTTGACTTAATTTATCTTGGATAATTGACGTTGACCGAACTATTTTTAGTTGGTGGCATTCAATATCATTGGCATTATTTGTTTGATAATTTGACATTAATGATTTGTTAAATTGTAAACATTTCTTGTTGTTTTTTCAGAGAGAAAAGTTACAGATTTAAGTTTAAGCAGTTAGGTGTTCATTTGTATTTTAATCAGAAGACGATTTATGGAATAACATTTTGCACTTGAAATCAACAAAACTTGCAAACGCAAGGTCAACCACGCTATCAAAATTCAAAAGAAAACGGTCTATAGTTTTCCTCGCTACATTATTTAATCAACCAAATGACTTAAAGATAAAATCAAAAAGTGGGGTTGAACACAAAACAACCTACATCCCTTTAAGTATTGGACAACAAGACGTAGATTTTTCATGTTTACATACAAGAACAAAAGTATAAATATTACACTTAAATTTTTAAAGTTCTAATATTTATGTAAGTAGAAAGTGTTTCCATATGATGTTTCAACATTGACTTTTAAAATGTCACCTGTTTTTCTCTAACATGTAATTTAAAACACAACACTTTTCTAAGCATACAACACGGCTTTATGTTTTATGTATTACAACTGGTCATATCCTGTATTTTCAGGATTTAGGAAGACTGTTGAATGAAATGTTTGCACTACATTCTGTCGTTCTATATGCTATTTACCACTTTGTATGTTTTAGATTCTTAACTTAAACATTCCCAAGGAATTCAGGTCAGTAGCTCAAAATATTCTAAATTATCTGAAGCAATGAAATGTAAGAAACTTTACGCAAATAAATCTTTCCATAAATAAACAAAATTTACAGCTTTCTGTCGTGTCATTTTGTCAAGTCTGAATTATTACAATGTATATGTTCTTTGCATTTAAACTTTTGCCAGTGTATATTTTGACATTGGCTTGAAGGGGAAATTGTTAAATAAAGAGTTGTTTGAAACGTGGCAGAGGTTTGAAGGTTTACATTAATAGTTTAAACATATAAACTATTGACTTTTTAAATATTTCTCTCCAGAACAAAATATATATAAGGCTTAATTTAAAGATTATATTTATTGAAAACCGCTCAATTTGCTTAACATTAAATACTCCGAAGACAAACTACTGAAATATTTCGGAAGCTTCTTTAGGACATACAGTTTTTTTAATTCGTGATCACAAATTCCAGGATTCCAGAAA
The DNA here is from genome assembly GCA_944474755.1 of Limnoperna fortunei. Taxonomy (NCBI): domain Eukaryota; kingdom Metazoa; phylum Mollusca; class Bivalvia; order Mytilida; family Modiolidae; genus Limnoperna; species Limnoperna fortunei. The sequence continues at coordinate 19,393,880 of OX104120.1, forward strand.
TTGCGAGTTCCAACGCTAATCAAATTTAACAATACTTTTATTATTAAAGTTACACGAAATTATTAATAAAAAATATTTACTCGTTTATAAGCTTCTTTTGGATCTAAATATTTTTGTATATTCGTGATCCCGAAATAGAAATTTGTTAGCACAAATTCCATAATTCGTTTTAACGGATTCCATAATTCGTTAAAACGGATTCCCGTATTCGTGATCACGTATTTTAAATTCGTCATAACAAATTTCGGAATACAAGATCATGGAGATTTTGTCTCTGTATACACAAGACATTTATTGTCACCGACTGTATTTAAATGACAAAATGGACATTCAAAATATGCTAAGGTTAGATTGAACTGTCTGGCTCCACTAATATCCTAGCTCTGCAAAAACCCGCGAAATAAAGTATTTATAATGAAATACATTTGAGTGAAAAATAAATTGAAATCCGTTTTCAAGAATTCTGGATCCGTTATCATGTATGAAAATTTGATCACGGATTCATTAATTCGTTATAAAGAAGTAAAATTCGTGATCATGATTTAAACAAATATTGTAGGAGCTGCAAAAGAAGATTCCGTACATGTTGTGATTTTTATAGTTACTAATTAAAAACATTGTTATAAAACATTTGTATTGCATTTTTGTCTGTCTTACGTTTTGTTTTAATAATAGTTTGCATTTTAAATGATAAATGCTTCATCAGATGAAAATTTGGATTAGTTTAGCTTTCAATATATCTAAACGTTGTTCTGCAGGTAATGTAGTTTTATAATACATTCAAAAAGTAATACTAAACCTCAATTCAGTAATCATGAAAGATAAAGGTATCCTGATTTACCGACTATATACAAAACAGAAAACCAAGTACTCTTTTTTGGTAAAATAAAATATATACAATTACACCCTATGACAATTAAACAGCGGGCAAGTAATAACTCTGACAGTACAGTTGTTACATGCACGTTTATTTGGAGTTTCTATAGGACCTAGGCTTGTTTGTTTGGTTAAAGATAGCATTTATAGCATTCCTGGTAGATTATATCGTTATGTAATTATATCGTTTTTGCATCTTAGTCTTGATTATAATAAAGCCAAATAAGTAAACATAAATTCTTTTAACATTATATTCAGTTAGATCTAAGAAATTTTTAAAAATTCAAGGCTACAAACAGATTTTCCTAATACATAAATGAAAATGAAAAACAGTCTGATTTTGTCAAACATCACATATTCCTTTTGTCCGAAACGAACAAGAGTAAAATCTTATTTGAAAAATTTACAAGACCTAGATATTAAAATTAATACCGAAACATGTAAAAAATATTATATAATATTACATATTAAATATTGAGACATTTGCAAGTATGAAATCAATCTTTTTTGTATGTTTCCTTGTTTGTTTGTTTGTCTGAAACCCACTTTTAGCAGTTTTTCAGCTATATCGTGAATTATTCTGGTACCCTGACGATGATATCCTCATTAGCCTAAGCAGCCTTCGGATATAATGTCAGGTCAGGAGCATTGGATTTCAACGGTGACAGTTCGGGTATCAACTTGACTAACCATTTTGTATCATAGATAAGTAGACCGAACGTATTATGACGTAACTCTCTTTGTGACGTTCAATGTTTACATTTCTCAGCTGAGTTTGCATCAAGATTTAATAATTTTAACGTTAAGTTAAATGTAATTTATATTTAAATTTTTATCATGAAAAGGTATTCCCAGCTTTAAAAAATGATTGACATGTGCATGTGATATTAAATGGCGTCATATTATCAACCAATTAAAATGCTTATATCGGAGGTCACCTGATGTTATATTTGAAGTGAAGCTTGCGTCAATGAAAAATATTGCACCGGGAGACCAGGTAATATCGTGAATATGGGTACACTCCATCCTGTCCGCAGTGAGAGCAGAACTCGTATACCACGTGATCAAAAGTAGATAACTAGTTACCTTAACCTCTCAGCCACTGATATTTTGCTAAATATCGTTAGATGTAACAAATACATTTATCACTTTTACTAGAACATCAGCAAGATATTCCGAAGTTTTATTCCATAATCCAGCATTCTAAAACATCGTTCAGGACAGTATATGTGTAGATTTAGTTTTAAATGTTAAAAAGGGTGCTTTACAAAACCTATATACATGGCGTTTCTTAGTCATATATTGGGTGTTGCTAACCGTTAGATGCACAATAGTACGTAAGATGCGTTTATATAAAAAATGGTAAGTAGTTTGCTTAATACAAAGGATGATGAAATCTTTGACAAAACGTCTACATGTGTTTTATTTTCAGCAGAAAAAAAAACACAAAAGATATGCAGTTGGACATAAAAGGAAGTTACAAACAATTATGACTTCTCTGCAAAAAAATCGGTGTCAAAATTTAATTTGTTAACATCTGCATCTAACAAAAACTACGTTTTTCGATAAATATAGGGTGCTACGGAAGCAGGGCGTATTTTTTGGCATTTCAGGTGTTAAATCTCTGCATCTACTGATATGAAGGTATAAAACTAACAATATTATCGGCGAAAGGGAATCCTATGTTTACCTTAATGTCTAGATGTATTTCAATTGTTTTTAATAATTTACCATTAGATTTAAGAAACTTAGCAAAGAAAACCGACCGAACAACAAGAGCCAAAAGTCAAGGGACAGTTACAAATCCGGATATGGACAAAACGCTACACAAAAACCAAATACACAAAAAACAGAAAGAGAGTAACCCGAACCAACCTTTAAATCCCAATTATATATTATAACTTGTTACAAACGGACATTCTACAAAATATTACTTTTGAAAAATTCCGGTATTCGTACAAATGGCGTACGTGACAATTACCACACAACATGCTAGTTAGTCCATGAAAGATCATGAAATATTTCTCTTTTTATGTTACTTTTCATTGGGATAAGACGTCTTTTAAAACGATGGTTTGTAATGAAAACAAATTTCTTTTAAAAATATATATTGTTTTCAAGTTTTGCAACCGTGTTTATGAAAATATTTTGTGGATTATTTTGAAGAATAATGATACTTCGCCTGTACAGCGTTTAGCAGAAACAGGTGTTATTCTAAATAATTTTTGATTGGATTATAAATTATATCTATGTGACAGTATTGGATCTGTAAATAGCGATCAACGAATTTTTTTAAAGTGGTAAGTTTTTTAACAAGAATTAAGTAAAAGAAACTTACAGAACAAAGTATTTCTGTTGATTTACTACGTTTGTTTTGCAAGTTCAAATATATCAGTGAACAACAATTCTAAAATACTGAAATATTTTTTTAATGGTCGAATGAGGTTTTCGTAAGGTAAGACTTGCTTTTTGGTATATAAGAACAACACAAGCACAAACTTTTCCACGAATACTATCTCGATGTGGCAGCGGCTCTCGTGACATATTACAAAAGCTGAGTCGGGAACGAGAATGATATTTAGTTGTAGAGAGCTAAACGCTCCCTCCCCATTAGACTATTTTTGTAGAAATATACCAATAGTAGACCCTTGAAACCTTTACAAAGGACAATGTAGTTTGTTTCTACCCAGCTCAGTAGACGCTTCTAGTGACAACTCAAATGTTCTTTCAATGTGTCCAGATCCCAATTCCAATGGATTAATTGTTTGTTACTTTTTCATGTCCTGAATATAGCTTACATACTGTTCCCTCCACGTTTAGCACCCTTTCAATATTACAATTAAATAGAAATTGAATTTTGGTTTCTTTAGGTTTTTAAATACCATGCAACATATTGGAGAATATGGATTATATTTATTTAGTAATCCTTTTCGAAACACCTTTTTTGACTGGCAAAACGTTCCTTTGAACTCTTATTCATTTTAACATTTTAAGTAGATTTTAGATTATTTTTGTAGATTGTTGATCAACATGACAAAAGTATAGAAGATGAATATATGCCAGCACTAGTTGGACTCATAACCTCTTATTTTTCTTAAGACATGTATTTGAAATTTTGATTTCAAAGTCGAATATGCGATACAACGTGAAACAAATTTTTCATTAGATCTGAATTCTTCTTTATTTCATCATTTTTAGACATGAGTTATTTGTATACAATTGATGTTTTAGGTTGATAACTCTCTAAACGCAGTCTTAAATGCTACACGTAGTTTAATGTAAATATCCGACAAGTCTAATTCGACTTGTCTGTTTGGTCTTCTTTTATAACGTTCTTTTTTCGACCGCTTTAGTAATTGATTTGAATATGTCAATTGCAATATAAATAATAATGCATACTATTTTGTTATCTCTTTATACTTAATTAGATTTTGTTCTTTTTATTACAGGTAACCTAGTGGTTAGGGTATATAGGTTACTATTTATCAAGTGCCTGTCAACAATGAGTTTGCGGTTTCTAGTCATGCTGCGCCCATCTACTCGACTCCTATCTTAATTAACGAGAATAGCCAGTTTCCCCACCGCACGTCGCGGTTTTTCTCTTGGTTCTGCGGCTTCCTACTAAAACAAAAATTTGAACCGTTACTGAAAGTGGCATTAAACTCTATCCAAAAAACAAACTATTGATTACACCTACTATTATGTGTGTGTTAAATATAAAGTCATGTGAACAATGACGGACTAGCATACGAAGGTGGGAGAATATCTTGTATTACAGACACTCCTACTCTATAATAGCGACCTTAAACCTTCAGAGGTTAAAACTGTTTATAATAAGTACATGTTGTCATCAATCGAACTTATAGTTTACTTTTTGTAAGTTTTTCATCCGGCAAAAGTCTTCTATCCAGAAAATCCGTATGGAATACATAGAACAAACTTCAAATAATTGCTATTTTGGTGATTTTAACGTGGGGATAAAACATCATTAATATAATGACGGAACGTGAAATTAAAGGTGTGTGCCATTGTATGTTTTTCTTGTTTGGCAGGCCTTCTAGGAACGCAGTCTCAAAAGAGTAAAACAAGGTTGACACGGAGAGAAGCGCCGAAAGTATTTACTGGAATACCAACAGTCTGCTTTGAAAAATGTCCTCCCAAAATGGCAATTACGTTGTCAATCAGAAAAATAAAACATTTGACACATTTTGTCTTAATTATATTTATTACTAGATTTACAGTCAGTGATGACAAAGTGAGGTCTGCTATGGCTTATTACCAAGTATTTATATCGTTTTATTCCGTTTTTCGTGAAAAAAAAACAGTGGTTAGATCTTGAGATCTTTCAGCCTGGTTTAAGCTGCATACGAGGAATGAACGGATAAGTGCATAAAAAATCGAAGCTTTTAAAGTTTTATATTTTCGGAGAGATCAAGACATCAGAAGTTGTATTAGGTCTTTTGAAGTTTGTAGTAGCCACATTGTATTGGTAGATGTTTGTTGGTACACCCAGACGATCATGCTATAATATGCTGTTTGTATTGATTTTTAATCTTACATAAACTACAAGTTGTGAAATGTAAACACTATACGGCGGCAGTTATATTGAGAAAAAGGTTATCAAAATGGAAAGTTGACAATTATAAAGTTGAAGTCATCACGTTTGTCGTATAGTTTAGTTTGTAGTTTTATTGTATTATCATGGTAGTTTAATAATAAACCATATAAAACTAGGTCTTCGCAATTTAGAATAACATCATTAGAAGAAACCCTTTAGAAAACGCAATATGGTTAAATAGAAATGCGAATAGTTTACGGGAGAAACACATTTTGTTCATACATTTCTCATTTTGATCTCTTGGTAATATGGACAATTAATATGATGGGATATTGTAGCACCGCAGAATATTGCTCACAATCAATTGTGCTACTAAAAAGAAAAATTATATAATTATATTAAAAGTACATTTTAAAATCAATATAAAATGGTATTATTAATAAGTGGTTAAATTAGCTAAAACCAATAAGTAAACGACATATTCTTTATCCGGATAGTCCTACATCTAGTACCAAGCACATTATATTCTTTTAATGAATCTGTTAGCCATATGTCATTTTATATGTATTGTTTTCATTTTACATATTTTATATTTACTATACACGTTCAACTGAAAATGGGGGCCTCGGTGGCCGAGTAGTCAAGGTAGTTCGTCTACTATTGATCACGTGGTCTGTCAACACTGAGATTGCGGGTTCGAATCTCACTGCAGGCAGGGTGTAATCGACTCCAATCTTAATTGACAAGGATTTCCAGTTTTCCTACCGCATTTCTCCTGTCGTAAATTATTGCTCTAAACCAACCTATAAGTCAATTTTTAAATGTAGGTACTCCGGCTTCCTCCCGCAATAAAAACTGGACGCCATGATATAGCTGAAAGTGGCGTTAAACACCATCAAACAAACAAACAAACAAATCAACTGAAAATGTGGTTTTGTCTATATCTTATGTCAGGACAACAAATTAGTTAAATAAAACAATTCACTTGAAAACCCTTCATATATATGCATGATCAAAACATCAACTTACCACCTTAGCCCCGAGGAGATAAACACACCAGTCAAACACTCAGAAAAATATAAACATATTTTTAACTGCTTAACTAGCACAAAAGGTTGTACAACTCATTAATCAGGTAGATTTTGGAGTGGCAAATAAAGGTGTAATAAGTTGTGTCAGATTTGATTATTTCAAGACAGAAAAAAGTATTGTTCAGCCCAACTTATAAAAGTTAGCAACAAGAATACAAAGGGCTGTTATGGGAGGGTATCCAGTGCTCAACCTACTCGAGTTTGGAGAGTGTCACGCTCCTTGCACGATAAAAACCCCATTTGTAGATTTCGAAAAGTGTAGGACCAATGTCAAGTTTAATCCATGGATAATAAGTTCTTCTGTCAGAGGAGAACCTCCTTCAAATAAAAGGAAATCCTGATAAGAAATACAAGCTGTAAAGAATGTGGTAAATTGGGATATCTATATGTCATATACAGATACTGCAAACATGTCAAATTCATAATAGGAAAAAATCATTTCTCCTGTCGTAAATTATTGCTCTAAACCAACCTATAAGTCAATTTTTAATTGTAGGTCAAAGTATGAGGGAGATTTGGTTGTCTATGTGGGGTCCCTAATTTCAAGTTCAATGGGGTTGATGTAATATACTTCTACGAACTGAAGATTATTCATAATTTTTAATAGCCAAACAACAACTTATTTATTTTATAGAAATAAGTGATATCACACATATTTTAATGTATTACATATGAACTTCTGTACAGACATACTCGGTGATGGGCCCTAACGACAAATTTATCAACTTAATAAAAGTATTAGGTTCATACCTTATAAATGATGTAACAAGATTATTATAGAAAATTTTGGAAGAAATGGTGCCATTTTTTAATCTTAACTGTGTATAAATAACTTTATAACATGTATAAATATATTTCTTTGCGGTTAAGTTTAACCAATGCTTAAAAACGCATAAACTCTTTACTTCAATGAATTAACCTGTAGTTTTTATCACTTGATAATAACTCACAGAAAACAATCCCAAAGGAAAACTGAATACTACACGTTAGAATAGCCAAAGGCAGAATGATTTATAACTTCAGTTTAATTTCCTGGTCATAACTATGTTGTGCATTATCGCCAGGCAGTGAAACAAGACAACAGAAATGTAGCTGTTTTAATAATAAAAACGTTCTTTGAATCATTTTATTGTTGTGGAAGGGTATGGCTTGGTAGACTTTTACACTATGTTCAGTTTTGCTTGTATTGGGGTTAGTCATAAGTGCATCGTGTTTGCCTGTTTTGGGAATAAATTCTAGGGGCTTAGTATGATAGCGAAGTTACCCTCGACGAGCAGTGAGCACTAAAGCATTCCGTATAACGTGATCAAAATCTGCTCGATGCTGATATCGATTTGTTACGTTCATGTGACGTCAACGGTATATAGAAATACGTTAGATGACGACAGGAACCCGGAGGCACTGATCAGGTGCACGAAAGTAAGGTAAATTAAGAAAATATTATTAAGCCATACGATGTTTAATATAAAACAGTTTGTCTAATAACTCTAAATAAACATAATCATGATCATCACCAGTAACACTACATAGCAACAGGCCCCGTGTCTAATTTCTAAATTAAATAAAATGCAATATTGACCATTATATGCGTTATTTAAACACAAATATCAACAAACAAACCAGACTAATGTGAACAAAAAGTACACTAACTGTAACACTTACCGATATCCACAAATGGAATAATATTTCTGCCAACATAAAACATTCAGCTGTAACTAGAAGTGATCAATATAAACTAACGAATCCTCACTTACATGTTTCTTCACAGAACATATTCTTATCACATAATTATTTATCAAATTATGAACTTGTTGACTGACAGAAATTCTAAAACTTCCAAACATAACACATTTTGAATTTTTCCGCCAATGCAAACTGTATATCACCGGGACTATTTAGGTTATGGTCGTGAATATTTATTGGTCGTCCCTAATCATGGAGAGATAAATCTTAACAAAGCGAAATGCATTATATATCAAATCATGACTTCCAAATTATGACCCTACGTCAGCAAAAAAGGGTGTTTGTCCAAAAAAGCGCAATACCGAAATATATTCGAAAGGTCTGTCCTACTTAATTCTTGAATGAGATTCAATTTAGAAACTACTTGGGTGAGCAACTTTAAGAAGTAGATACCTAAACAAATATCTTGACGGATCATAAACTCCAACATTACAATTACAGAATACAGCTCGTACAGATTTCAAGTTTGCAGTTTATGACATATTTACCAATATTATCTAATAAATAGAATAATAAATTGTTGACATCTATTTGACTTTGTTACTTCATGAAAATAACAAATACGTTTCATTGATTGTAAATTTAAAACTGGCATTTCTAATGTACTTAATATTTATCTGGATGTGTATTCTTATCTTGAAATATTCATTCTGAATCAACATAATAAAAACAAATCTTGAATATTTCTAGGTGGTCCGAAAACTCACCTCTAATCTTAACCTGACAAATATAACAAACTTAAAGAATTGAATAAGGCACGAAAAGGGTAATCAGTTACTGGTATCTAAGGACATTGCACTTAACACACACAAATCGTGTTTAATTGCTAGTCTTTGTCGTAAACATACATTTATCAACCCAAAATGCAATTAGATGTTATTGATTTACTTCCTGATATCTTTCTGATGCAACTTTCCTTGTCCATATTTCATACTTAGAATGGTATGTCATTATTAGCATTTTGCTGTGCATTTTAATTTTCAATTATCCTCTGTTTAAGTGTACTCGTTAATTAGAGAACCCAGTAACATCATGTTAGTCATTAATTTCCTTAAAAGGTGAAATTGAGTTTGTCTATTACAATATACTTCAATATTTTTTTACTTTTTAGGCGACTTCAATGATGCAATCATAACTTATGTGAATGGATTGTTAATTAGGAAATTAACATAGAATGTCGTTGTTAAAATAAAACACCTGACCTACATATCGTGGTTTACATATGTATGCAAGGGTGGTACAATACATGGGATTAAACATCAAACCATTTACAACATTATAATGATGTTATCTCTGCTTAACAATACTTCCCCACCGGAATTAATTACGAAATCAGTTTGTTTTTATTGAAAAACAACTATTAAGCCATGTAAGGATAACATTTGACAGTGTTAAGAAATGTATATTTCGATTTCCTGTCCTTGCAGCTATTATTGGAAGTTAACACCTCTAGTCTTCAATCGTTTATGGTTGGTTTTGTTTTTCCGATTAGCTGATTGCATCAAACCGTATGCAATGAGTTAAAACAAGTCGTACGTTTTACTAAGTATACATAAAAAACAATTATAATAAATCTATAAATACTGAATATACAAAACAAATAATAATAAGATACTTCTAATGGAGTGTCGACATTTAGTGAAACTCTGACCAGAAAAAAGATTTTGGAATGTAAAGTTTCCACAAGGTTTTATGCGATTTTGTGCGTTCTCTTTCTTAAAAAGTTAAATCGATGTAGAATATAAGTATGTTTACATTCCAGAAGGCAATTATACTTGCTATCTGGAATATGGATTTAGTTGTGTCCCTATCCCTAGCCTTTTCTCGTTACAGTGCTTTATTAAAAAGACAGAGCAGGTGACAAAGGGGCTGCGAAAGCAATGGTATGACGCTCTGATTGAATAGTAGTAGAAAGTCTTCTGTATGATAGTAAAGTGTAGCACATAGTCCCCTGTATGGTAGTAGATAGTCTTTTTGTGTGGCAATAGATAGTCCCCTGCGGTAGAAGATAGTTCTTTGTATGGCAATTGCATGGTAGTAGAGAGTCCATTAAATTGTAGTAAATAGTTTCCTGCATGGTAGTAGACAGTCCGCAGCATGGTAGCAGATCGTTGAATTCATTGTAGTAGATAGCCTTCTGCATTGCAACTGGCAGTTCTGCCAACCTGCATAGGGCCATCTACCACCATTCCGTAGACCTTTTACTACGCCTTTTTGCGAGTTGATCGATCTGTACGTAATTTTAACACCCAAGTTCATTTAGGATTTGTTATGTTTAAACAAATATTGGTATAATAAACGCAGGACTCGGGGGGAAATGTTCGACAAGATAAGTTTGAAATATTTAGGAACAAATTAATTTAAATAACATTATTTTAAACAAATACACATTTTTCGGGACATACTGAAACAAGAAAAACACTTGTTGTGGAAAAATGTCTACTTTTTATGACAATGTAGTGTGCTATTTATCCTATTTTATTATTTTGTTCTTTTTGCAGCAGACACATTGCTGTTTGCCTAACATTTTCCAAATAGATGTAAACTGCTAGATCTATACATAGTTATAACATTCACTAAAAAGGCGAATAGTAAATCTTCCGATGTGTGCCGTAAAACTGTATAAATGAAGGTAATAACAAATACCAACACCCGAACACCCAGGAAACTGTTAAAAAAGGACAGTCCACAAATTAAAGTCCTATTACCCGGCAAACTTGAGAACTAACAAACAAACAAAATATAGCAAAGGTCCTAACTTGGTACAGGCATTTCAAAAGAAATGGTGAGTTTATGGCATTCTAAACCTTTCTCTTTCATTACTGTAGAGTGTGAGTTGGTGTGTTGAAGAAAATGGCTGAGTATCTTACGCTACTAGTAATTAATGATCATCGTGTCAAAACGTGTTGCATTGAATTATAAAATTAGGAAAAAAAGTCTGCAATTATATTAACAAACGAAAAAATATTTATTAACAAGGGAATTATGTCTTTAGTCAATCTTATTGAAGGCGCGGACCAGTAGGTTTTTTATTCGGTAATTATTGTAATTTTGGTTTATAAGTCTATTTCGGTCTCCCATACTATGCATGTCGCAAATCACTATATATAAAAACAGGATAAGTTGATAGGCAAACAAAAAAGACGATACCTAATATATTTGATGAATAATATTGTAAATAAAAAAATGTCCCTCGTACGTAACCGACATCTTACCACCGAAAAAATTCAGAAATTTTACACTATTCCCTCAGAAATAATGATAATTGCAATATAATTTCAGTTTTTCGCGATATTAACTTACAAAAGCTAGTAATTCTTTTGTTCCGTCGACACTTTGAATGAGGAATAAACTGCACATTGATTTGCGAAATATTCCTACGTTTTCACAATTTTAGAGAGCACTTACAACACAGACAAACCTAAACGGCTTCAGACCGGGATTACGAAAATTAATTTACTTCATACCAGACTGCGACAAAATTTTAGTGCATGACATTTTGATCTTTTTTGCTGCAAAATAAGAAACAATTATGTTGCTGTCATCTAAATGCATGTTGTAAACTTAAGAGAAAGCACTTTTTATAATGTTGTAATGATTTGTACCTAATCTCATCTTGCTTTATGCAAATAAACATATAAATAATTTAAACCCTTTCCGAAGAAATTGATGACGTTACTGTTGTTTCTGTGGTTTCTTTTATTTCCAGTGTCTAAGGAGAGATAAACGGGATCCACTCCGCAAATTGAGGGTTGGTAATTGATTGACATCATCAATGTAACAATCTGCCAAATTAAAATACCTATCTTCTTGCCTTTAATAAGAAGTTTAACAAATTCAATTTTATAGGAATATACAAACTAATCGGCAAATGGCACAGTTTGTACCCATTGGAATTTTGTTTACCAGCTTAAAACACATCCTCCAAAAGTTACAAATATGCTGTCCAGCTGAAAATCTCGTTTCTCGTTGTAGCGCAACTTGCCTTTTGGTTGCCCGTTTGTACATTTAACACAGCCATGTAGATGCTTAGTATACGTTGTAATAGCTCGCGCACGTTCGAGAGTGTCCGATGATCTTAATGTTTCTAACAAATCCTGATGCCAGCTAAGTTTATATTTCATGTCCGTAAATTTACAGAGGTATGTAGGTAGTTGCCTACTATTGTGGACTTCATACTCTAATTTTGCAGTCAAGTTTTTGTTTCAAGTTTTTTGTGCATAGGATTCTAGGAATTATCATTCGACATGTCAATTTACGGCTCTTTATATCTACGTTTTAGAAAATCAAAAATGATTAGATAATGAAAATGTTTTCAAAGCCATGAAGTACATATTCATTTGATAATATAAGTATAACTCATGGTGATATTTATTCGATAAGTTATAAACAACCAAATTAATTTTATGTTTGTTAATTGTTTATTGAATATCCTAACACCATTTGTTTCCAGATGGGACTATTTCACCAGTTATAAATATTTTTTTATTCACTGACATCCTATCACAACCTTTCATGGACTATTGTTGTCAAGTGACTGTCATGCTTCGAACGCCATTCTACAAATAAAATGGCAGGATGAAGGGTTAAAAACTGATCAGCGTATAGAAGGCCTATGCGGCCCCTGAGCCTGACTTATTTACTGCCTCTTATTTAATTAATCCTAATTCGGGGCCATGTGTTTTGTTTGAAGATCTGTAAGGCAAAGTAATTATTTTTAACAGCTAACGTTTTGTTGACGCATAATTTGGAAGGAAATGCTCGACATGATTGGGAACAGAAAATCAAGTTACTACGTATTTGAAACAACATGTGTTAAAACAGGAAACAGTTTTCCAAATTAAATAAAATAACAAGACAAATGTTTGTTTTGTAAGGATGTCTAATGATAAAGTATTTTGTTAATTATCTGTGTTTATGATAATGTACGGTGTTATTTATGTGTTTTTAAATTAGGTTTTGTTTACAGGTTTATTGTATTTTGTTTTATATTTTCCAAACAAACAACAAACTGAATCACTAACATACAATAAATCGGTAATACAGAAAGTTTAATAATTTTATTCCAAAAGCTTACACTCTTGCATAAGTTATAGAGGCGTAAATATGCACGACAGATAGGCAATGGGTAACTTTTATTGATTGAAATATTTTGTAAATAACAAGTAATTTTCACAAGCGTCGCAGTGTCATGTCGTCTAAAAAATATTAGCCATATTGACTAATTAATTTTTGAATGTGGAAAATATCTCTAGAAATTGTAGTAAATTGTATTTTTTATTTTAATGTTAATGTTAATTTATATATTTTTTTTTGGTTGCTATTTTTTATTTTTTTCGAATTACTTATTTTTTTTTTAAATTGAAAATTCGACTTGTCTCAACTGGTTTAAGTTCTATAGATAATGCTTGGAATTCATCAGGATAAGCCTTCATCTTAATTTTGTTGTCATATCCAGCTAGTGTGTTGTCATTAGCATAACTGTATAAAGCGCGATCTAAATAAATATTTATTTTAAAAAAATATGAACGTGATTCCATGATTAATCGATGTTACTTAAACCATTGTTCGTAACTTATGCACTGTTTCTCACAGTTTTTAACAAATTTCAATGGTTCATTTGATAAAAGTTTGAATTTGTGAATGCTTATATTATGTAGCAGTCAACACAAAGCATCGGACAATACATTAAAACGGGTGATACAATTCTATTCTCATCAAGTGTTTTTTTTTTCAATCTTTTAATATTTATAAATGAATTTTTGATCTTATATACTGAAGACCAGATGATCAATTAAACTCTATTCACACATTTTTATCACTCTTCCTAAAAAAACCTTAAATAGATTCCTGTATTTTTCGCTACAAAGTTTTGATAGATCGAGAACTTAATTCATCATCGACTGAGATCAATCGAATTCCTTCCATGCTCATTCAGTTCGAAAGGATCAACAAACAGAGGCCACAAATAAAAAATATACAAAGAGCAATGCAGAACTAACATCCGAAAATTCTATTTTCACAACGAGTAGTTGACAACTGGAACACTCTTCCACGAGCAGCAGAAGCAGACATTGTTAATAGTTTTAAAAGTATACTCAACAAATTCTGAAAAAAAACTTTCCGACAAAATTTGTACCAGATTTCTATGGGCCGGAAGCTGGGACAAGCAAATTGACTGCCTTGTTGAAATGGATTAAGAGAGGCAACGTAGCCTAAAGTAAGATCTCAACGACAGGTAACAAGTAACTATATTTTCGCCATTAATTTCGAGCGCACCTTGCACAAATCGGACTTGTACTTACAACCAATGTTGACTAGCCCGTGACCTTTAGTAAATTGATAGCTGCATAAACCATCGACGCCACAACAAAGTATTTTATGACAACCATTAATTTCTTTTTTAATAATAATGTACCAAAAACATTGTAGATCAGAACTATTCAGCATAATTTGTCAAAGTGTTAAACCATCACATCATAACCGCTCTCATGTAAAATTAAAGAAAATTATAAAGATCAAACCACTATAACGTGAAATTTAATGTTTTATTTGATAATTATTATTTTTTATTCGAATTGAGTTCTGATACATACACAACATAGTAACCTCTTTTTAACACCGGAAGTGTTACAACGTTGATATTTTATGTAAGATAACTTAACAACAAACGTTTTTAGAAAAAATAATTTTAAGGTAAGCAGTAATAATAATTATGGCTTTCTATACCATCGTTACAATCTAGACATTTTGTTATCTGTTCAAATAATGTAACATTTTCAAGTCAGCACCATGGAATTAATAGCTATATTTATGGTTGTGTTTTCTGCAATTTGCAGGTTTCTTTAACTTTGACTTGTGGACCGCCTTCTTAACGGTTTGCTTTTACCTTCATTTCATATCCGATTTTAATTGTTTTGTTTCTCACAATTATGTCTTACAATATATATCAGTTTCAAAACGTGAGCTTTCATTCGTCACACAAGATTAATGTTTCGTCTAAGGTTTCATGTTGATTTTATAATGTTATTTGTTTGTGTTAGTTTTATAAACACGCTTAAACATGGTGTTAAGATGTTCAGAACCATTAATGGTATCTTATATGTTATCAGGTTTACTCGTTAATTTTTAGTCTTGTTCAGAGAAGTTTATGGCTGTTGTGGGGTTTTTTGCTGTTGAATCTAATTATTAGATCTTTGTAAAAGAAATAAAAATGTAAACAGAACTGGAATATTTGTGAACGAACGTGGCTCATAAAGATAAATCGGGAAATAGCGATAGTGGCTGCTGAACGCAAATGTCATTGATGTTCCATATATAGTACTGCTTATTTGTCCACTACAGAGCTGAATAGCAATCAAGGACATAGATTTGAAGCCGATGATTCGAAGGCCATTTGTTATCATTTCGATGTTACTGTAGAACACATAACCTTAGTCATGAAGTAAGTTTGTTCATAAAAATATTTATTCTTTGAAGCCGTTAAACTCCATTTTACAAGGTCTTTCGTTTATTTGAAGATTTCGTTTATGGTCGTGGTGTTTAAAAATAGACAGGGATTCCCGAATGTCGGGTTTTTAGCAGTAACCAGCCAATAACTACCGTAAATTTGCTGAAAAATTTATAAAAGTGGCGTGAAAAAAAACACTAATCATCGTTGTGAACATTTGTACAGCAAATTGTTTGCATCTTTTAAAACAAATAAAGCATTTGTCGTCATACAAGGATATCTTACAAATATCTGTATAAGTGATAGAAAAAATAGCAGTTTTGATGTGAACAATCGTTCACCAACTTATAGTGAAAACAAAGTAGGTCTTATAGAAAATGGTTTAATCCCTAATTGCACATAATAAGGCATGGCGTATGCGACCAATCAGAAAATACAGTAAACGACCAGGGAAGACTGTAATATGCTCAGTGCCGTATGCAGGCGGAAGCTAGGAATTCAAGACGTCCACCTTGTTTTGGCAACAGATAAATGAAAGAACGGGGAACTTTCAAACATAAGAAGCACTATCATTCCACCGGATATTCTTATTCGTACCAGCTTCCGAATCGTTTAAATGGAATTTTACTCAGAAAATTTGTAATTACATGTCAAAAATGTAATATCTTTTGAGCTTACATCCCCAGTCATAGACCCTTCGCGGGCACATGCTTCCACTGACTTATTTAGACCCTGTCTACAACACATCCTATAAACAACGCAACAACACAAAAAGAATTAAGATAAAGGCGTTGTGGTGATTTACATGATGCTGCAAACTTTAACATTCGAGTGTTTCATTAAACTATGATCTTCGCCTTATTCATGTTAACTAATCCAAAGATTTGTTATTTCGAAACCTGTTAAAGGTGTTGCGTCTACGTTAATGTTGTCGATTTAGAAATAATAAATATCATGTAACAATGTAGAAACGACTTATAAATAAAATTCGCAATTAATGTGTTGACAGTAATAACGGAATTTTACCAAGAGGCCTTATACTATAGGACAAAGTGTACAGCTTTATACACAGTTAAAGCGTCGGAAAGCTGGAAGGCATGACAAATTGCTGCATAAGCATTTATCATACGGTGGATATTGTCGGACGTATTTCTGTCGTAACAAGTGTCTGAACAAAAAACAATTCTAACAAGCAAATCCCTCATTAGATATATAAAGACATATTGTTTATACAATGCATAAGGAATTTTTCTGAGCATTTTACTGCAAGACAGCACTTTACCACATTGCTAGTTTCCTGCAGTCAGCAAGTACTCCGGATTAAACCTTATTAAAAACTAAACGCCATGATATAACGGAGAGTTTTCTTGAGATGGCCTTCAATCCCATTCAAACACACATAAAATACCACTTTTGTTCAACTAATTCTTTTAATCTGTAAAAACCAATATTTTTATAATTTAGAATTGAATAGTAAAATTTCCACATTATACAAAACGTTTCGAAACAGGTTAATAGATTTCTTGCCTTGAGAACCAAAAAATTTTAACTGTAACTCCCACCGTTAAGGCACTTTCTAGCGCCCTTGACCCCTCGCATGGCGATAGAATTTCGTAACCAATCCATATAATCTGACATTTATTTTATTTCATATGTGTACAGTTTATATAAAATGACAAAACATGTCATAAAGTTACAGTAAATAAATCATATGCCTTGTCGTGTGAATACCACGGTGAATACCCGACTTACCTGTGCCTCAGACACCGAAATGTTTGACAACGATTTCTAAATCTAATAAATTGAAGCATTGTGCCAGCCATATAACTGCGTTTTATGTGTAATGTCTTGACATTAAACGAACCGATGTATAAATATGTTGTCTGAGTTTGTGCTTGAATTATAATATCTGTCCATATATCATCATACAATAACAACTGTTCGTTCTGTAAAATCGGGTTGTACATTAAAGTTTGATTATTTTAAAAATTTTATGAATTTGTGCCGAATCCCTTGATATGGCTCAAATATGTAAGCAATAAGAACTTAAAAGAATAGCGGTTTTCAAGGAGCTGTCCTAGATACGAATACTTTTTCTGTGTTGCTTACTGCTGATACACCCATGACAAATATCCTTCCTCTGATATGAACGACTGCCCAAAATAATACGTTATTGGTTTATAAAGAGAATGGTGAATCCGGATTTGTAATTGTCTCTTTACAGTTCTTGTTGTTTGGATTCATTGCTTTTTTAACCTACAAAAGCTGAAGTTGTTGTGTTTGTAACAACCTGCATTAAACGATAAAGTATGAAACGAACTGTCTTCAATACTAGAAGATATCGAATTAATATAAATCGGTGTTTCTATCTGTACCAAGTTAGGACCATTGCTGTACTGGCTACATTTTTGGTTATTGGTTATAAAGTTTTCCGGTCTCTAGGATTTTGATTTGTGTATTGTCTTTTGACAGTTTTTTTGCTGTTCGGTATTTTGTTATTACCTTCAACTTTCATTTAATTATAAAATGAAATGCCTACGGTCAAAATATATATATATATAATGTTCTGCAAAGGAAATATACATGTTACACTTTCAAATATTTCTTTACAGAAAAAAATGTTTAAGAAAACAAAGTGAAAGGCCGCATAGATCCAGTGGAATTTTCATCACTAGCAATGTTACCTGAATTATTAGTAAAGTATTTCTATGTATATTGATGTCAACCTTGTATTTATGTTGTTTAGGAAATCTGTTGTATAACAACAGCTATATAATTTTTACTTACTTACTACGTATGTTTATTACCCATATTAAGAAACCGTATTTTTTACCCAATAAGGGCAAGTATATTTACTATTTTTACATTTTTTTACAACAGAGTTTTATGTAATATTCATTTTTTATTAAAATTTATTGAAAGTTATATCACTCTGTAATATGCACATAGAGTTTTTAAACCAAATATATTACCCCAGTTGCAGTTAGACATCTAGTATTGTCTAGGGTACTGCCACTCGTAGGCCATTGTCATGCCATTATAGACAAACTTTAAATTATTCTAGGTATGGTAATAATTCCGTACAATTTTTTTTTATCTTCTTTTTACTTTCAAATTCCTATGACTTCGATCTGTCGAAAAACAGATCTCGCCATGGTCCTGTTTATTCCAAAGTAAAACCATTTTAACCAATAATTATACATGTAGACTGTCCTACCAAGGGAATTAAGTTGTAAGTGTAGGACGTAAAAAACTCCCCCAATAAATCAATTACGCGGGTTAATTTGCCTCGTGCTGCTGTCTTCACTTTATCGCGTATTATTACTATCCCCAACTTCAAGACCATGCAAAACCGGTTTAAACTTGTTTTAAACATTACACATGACATCATGACAAATGACATGTAAACATTTTAACAAATGATATAAAAGATATTTATATAACTGTTATAAAATACTGTATAATACCTTACCACAATAATATTATTCTACATAAAGTTCAATACATGAAGCGGAAAAAACTATAACAATTAGGGTTACTTTATGTTACGTTTTTGAGCAAAAGACCAAGTTTGAACATCCAGCATCTTTTTAGCACTTACAATGCCATTTCGTCTATATAGGAAATCATTTTAGTAAAGTCATATGACACTTATTTCATATTTTGTTGTCATCATGACAATGGTCAATTAAATAAAACTTATTATTACATAATACATATTTTTGCCTATTTCCTATTGACCTAAACCAATACACGTGACTTTCCATTTTCTATCATATTCGTTTGCAAAAAACTCGTCCTACTCAATAAAAAACCATATTGCACTCTCGTGAGAAATTTATGAATGAAAATACCCAGTACGTGCTGTTTCCTGCAACTATCCCACTATAATAATTTAATTGCGGTAATATATAGAGCTATTTGATTAGACCCCCCTCATGCGCTACGTCACAGCTACACACGAGTACTACTGCATCAAAGTTCCGAGGAGACAACGACCAAGCACACCCGTCAATAACAAACTTATTGTATACGGATAACGCAATACTATGATGTATGGTGAAATAAAACATTAATTTACCTTTCGAAATGTGGGGAAATAAATTATACACCTATCAATATTGCAAAAGTAATGGTAAGGCATAATCATTTAAGTTACTTGCAAATAAATATTAGCTTAATGATTCAGTTCAGTCTCCACGATAAATGATATACAGAACAATATCATTTATTGAAGTGTGTTTACATTGTATAACGCAAAAATGGTTCTCTATAAAACCCGCATTATTATTGTCTTAATAATAGAAAGGAAGCTCATCTTGTACATTATTATTCATTATTATTAAGGTAACAGAGATTAATTACGACAGGGTAGAAGTACACACATTTAGTCGTTTATATTAATGACACTTTTGTGTGGCAGGAAAAAATTTCTCGTCAGGCAGATTAAAAGGTGAGACAATAATCATTCTAACATTCCTGAAATTCTAGTCGAACACGCCTCAGCACTAGATGTTTTCAATCTTCTATTATTTTCTATAATGTTAAAAAAAGAAACGTATAGCCCTTTTCAATTTTTCAAAATGCAAATTATGTATTTTTCCAGATATAATGTAATTGTCAAATTAATAATTTATTTCTTACAGGTAATTTTTCAGCTTGAAAGGTCTTTGATTTGATATGCTCTATCACAAATGAGCACTGTTACTCTCAAAAATTGCACATAAATTCTTGGCTTACGCTTTTTAGCTTTTTATTGGAACTTGGTTAATTCAAAAGCTACGTTAAAGTTATAAAATGGCGAGATTTGAATCTTGAATCCATCATAATGTTAAATATACTGCCTGGCCATGGTTTGACCTTGCATTTTGAAATATCATCATCTGCCGTGTCCCGGTCGGAGTATCCCAAAGTCAGATTGCACGAACTGAAAATGGTATCCAGAGCGCAATTTCTTGGCTGTGGAACAAATGTCACCAGACTGGTTTTACCAATGAGCGCCCGAGAAGTGTACGACATCGCATAACGACTCCTGGTCAAGATATCAACATCTGGGTTTTTCATCTGCGGAATCGAAACGTTGCCGCAAGAACCACTGAATTTGAAATGCATGGATTGAGAAGAATCTGCTAGCAAACAGTCCGCAGCGGACTTCCAGAATACGGTATTAGACTCAGTTAGCACTTTGAAGCAGTTTTGGCAGTTTTGATACTGTTAAGCAGACCGGAAACAGTCTCGATTGTGCCACAAATAATCTCGTTCATCGGATTTCCGGAGGGGGGGGGTGTTGATGTTTTTTGTTGGTTTTTTTTTTGTTTGTTTGTTTGTTTGTTTTTGTTTTTTTTTTTTTTTGTTTTTTTTTTGTTTTTTTTTCGCTACAAAAATGTGATCTGAGAATCCTTGTATACCGGCGCAGAAATGAACGTTTTCTTCCTTTTGTGTCCATAAAGTAAATAGATTCGGCGGAGGTAGAATCATGATGTGGGCGTCGATCTCTAATAATCGTTAAACAGAGCTGGTATATGTTCTAGGCAATTAAACAGCTCAAAGGTAAAAGAACAAAATTTTCCAACCAATGGGTGTAATTGACCGACAGATAGAGTTCACACAACGCGCTTAACAAGGGACAGTCTGAGCAGAACAACGTTAATATGCTACCATTGCCTTCTGAATTATCGGTTTTGAATCCGGTTGAGCATATGTAGGACCTGCGATTAACGTGTGCGCCAGTCCACCTTCGCCTCAGACCCTCATTCACCTCCGTCAAATGTTGGAACAAAAATGGCAAACAATTTCAAGTATTAGTGTATGAACATAAACAGCTTATACCGATCAAGGATAGTCATGCATAGCAATATAACAGTTAACTATATAATTTAAAATTGAACGTATATTACGCATATTACTCACGGACACTCCCTTGTTCCTTGTTTTTCAACTTTTCAATGAATAAATCCAGAGAATTTATATATTTCAGCATTTCAGGTCATATTATAAAACAGTATGAACGTTTCCTGCAATAAAAAGTATAAGTGCATCACAACAACAAAGAAAATGTCAAAAAATAGAATGTTAATGTGTTAGTCCATGGAAACGCACGGTGATATTGATCAATTTGTTATATTTAGGTAGTGATATATGTTACTTTCATGCAATATATTATATACAAATGATTAGTTTTAAGTCAGGTAGACAAAATACATCACTGCGACATTGGAATGTCATTCCATATGTAATAAATAAAATGTCAGGTCAATCTGTGTCCCAATGTTGTGTAACAATATAATGAGGTAATATTACAGTTTGGTCATTCCATTTTTTATGAAAATTTGTAAATAAATATTTTAAATGTTACGTTACCATATTCATAACATTCTAAATGACGTTTAGAGTAATAAAATGTTGACTCAGTTCTGGTGTGAAGTCAAATTGATTAGTATTTTAACTTAAATACATCTAAAATAGGTGACCTGCCCTCCCTCTCGTAAATAAATAAATAAATAAATAAATTATTGCAGTATCAATTCATTATTTTTGAATTTGTACTGTGTAACCCACCATCATGTGGTATAATACACATGCAGCGTTACAATTCGTCATAATATTTAATTCATTTTGACAATAGTATAAATAACGCTTCTGCACTAAATAACATGTATGTCACAAGTTCAAATGCACATTAAATTAAAATGGGACTGAATTGTGTATCGGGTTTCTACAAAAAAGAGCTGTATAAATTTGGATTATTTGTAGAAAGCTTTATACGTGTTAAGGAATAAAATAGCATGGCTCTAAACTTGTGCTCTTTACACACGTGTCTTTACCTTAGAATGGAAAAGCTGGTTCCCTGCCTATGCATGATACAATGTGTATGACAGTCAGTAAAACATATGTGCAATAGTAAACCTAACCTGACGTCGGAAATGTTGTGCTCGACTACTTCACTATGTCATCTCTTTTTGACGTGTCAGTGGTTGCTGGCTGGAGTCTACTTTTGATCATCCAGGCGTTTTAATTGCATTTTAAGCGCCTGAATACATCTACGCGATTAAAATGGCTATCGAAGCGCCCTTACATTTGCGTAATAATTTATATAGGACGATATTTTCATTGCCTAAAAAATTACTTTCGCTCAAATGAACAAGTGTATATAGAAATTTTTACAAAAGTTTATATTTGAATACTTTTTTTTAATATTACTTATTCTATTAATTAAACAATTATTGATGTGATGCACAATCGAAATAAGGGAAGCACACGTTAACGTCATTTTATAAGAGTTGACATGCTTTCCTGATTTTTCTGTTCTTAAAATAGGGTAATCAATAAAAATAGAATATTTGTTTTGTTCCCACCTATTGGACTCAACTATATATGCGTCTGATTGATAGATACGACTACAATCTTAATTGTCAAGGATTGCTAGTTTTCCTACCAAAGGTTAGTTTTTTTCAGTGGGAATTCTTTTAAAATTTAAGTTGTGTTTTATTACCATACCCATTTATCTGATTGGAGGGGATTGTCTGTATTTGAAATAAGCAATAATTTTACTTATTGCTGATCTGGGTAGGAGAAATTAAACTACTGAAATTGGTCAAATATGACTACGGTTTGTTTAAAAGCAAGTGACTATTTATTTGTGCGGATGATATACGGACAGATAGCATTTCACCTATATTCAGGACGAGATCGTGTTAACAGACTAGTAAATCAACAGAATGTCGTACCAATCGGCATACAATTGTAAACGCTGTTTGAAAGAAGTATGTTAGGTCAAGTATAAACTGACAATTTAGCTTTTGACGTACATTCACGAAACACGTTTTCCACTGTGATCCTCGGTCAGGCTTTTTAATTTATATATAACCTCTCATCGAAGGCGTTCCCTATCGGCTACCAGATTAGTAGCTCTTAAGGAAACCTTTCAAATACTCAGATAAAAGACAGAAGTTCGTACCAATATCTACTTTCAACAAAAGGTAGAGATTATGAATTCACACAGTTTCAACATTTTAACGTTTAATGAAATTTTCTGATCAAAATTTTTGTTTTGGATACCGAAAATTTATCGGTGAGTTTTTCTGTCAATGTTTATCATTTGCAAAATTTATCATATATGAATACAAAACATACTCGTTATTTTCCAGTCATACACTCTTACAGTGAAACTTGAACATTTACTACATTGACCAATCAAAACTGAAAACTAACAAAAGATTTGTTCTCTGTTCAGTAAATAAAAGAAATTTTGTTCTATATTCTACATTTGGAAATAGTGAACATTAAAAAT
Organism: Limnoperna fortunei; assembly: GCA_944474755.1. Classification (NCBI taxonomy): domain Eukaryota; kingdom Metazoa; phylum Mollusca; class Bivalvia; order Mytilida; family Modiolidae; genus Limnoperna; species Limnoperna fortunei. The sequence continues at coordinate 19,417,888 of OX104120.1, forward strand.
TATAGAAGTAAATTACGGGTGTCAACCTGTGTCATAAGTTTACACATCACTAAAAATGTAGCACATCGTACTTTACATATACGTATATTGCGCGTACTTTTGTTTGCTCAGCAGTTCTTATTTTTGTCGTTGGTTGTTACTCAATTAAAAGCCTATTTGTACGGTGTTTTTTTATTTTACAGTACTTAAATGAAAAACTATCGGTAAATAATTTTTTTATTCATTTTGGCGGATGTTGTTTTAATCATTTACAAAGGTATGCGACTTTATATTTTACTAGTATTTGTTAAAGGTGCGGTCAATGATTATGTCGAAATATTCAAATCAAGATTGAAACTTAAATACTAGTATCGAACGACAGTTATACCTCCTATTCATTATAAAGTGGGCCATCGGATGCTAAACATATTATCTACTCGAATACGTAATTAGTGTAGTGCTCTAAAACATGACCTTTTTAGAAGAAATATCATAAATGATGAATTGTGTGACTGTAGAGAAGATAACGAGACATCGGAACATTATTTTCTTTCTAGCAAAAGATATTTTAACCAAAGAGCTGTCATGCTTCAAAATCTACGAAGCCTGAAAGTTCTTATTAACTTGCAAACCATTCTATTTGGTGATAGCACTTAATAATGACAAAATTAACTGTTTAATTTTTAACTATATTCAAATTTACATAAGAGATACAAGACGATTTCTTCGTAATTAAAATTGTCAGTACTCACATTACTATAAGTACGACTAGATCTTTTTCTTTTTTCTTTTTTTTTACTTTATTTGTGTATTTATGCATTTATTTTTACCTTTTGTACTCATTTTCGTTCGATGTTTTTTGTCTATGCTTTTCCTTTTTTCCTTCTGCTTGTTTTGTTTTGTTTTGTGACAACCTATTCATTCTGTTCATCCTTAATATTATAAATTATTTGAGTTTACCAGTACACTCATTATATTTTCACCTTGGTACACGTATGTACATGTATACTTATATGATTTGTGTAAATGTATATTATTGTCTTGAAATGTATTGTATGTATTATGTAAGGAGAAGACGTTCTAAGTTGTATAACTTGTGTCTGATCCTTTTTTCTGCATTTGACAATAAAATATGTTTAATTTAATTTAATGATTATGTAAATGTAATTTACCAAAAAAAGCTCATCTAGACAGAATGCACTATTAGACACTTATTTTCTCACCATACGCTCATAACCCAGAAATAAATCTTACATAAGGTCTATGGAAAGAGGTGACATTTTTATATCTTGTTGACAGAAAGTAACGGAGTGTGCAGAGACGAGACCAGAAAACAAATGTCTTCTACTGTCAAAGCAAAATTCATTAATACCAATTAACTCATTTGAATGCAGGACTTAGAAAAGGTGTCAATTTTTACGCTTTCTTGTTTTGATGTCCTTGGCATAAATATTAGAGGTAAATCTGCTGAAATGGCAATAATTATATCGATTATTATAGGAAAAATTATGCGTGAATAAACAATACAAAAAAAGGAAAAATAATTATCTACACGTGAATTCTTATTCTAAAAATATAATACTTTCCTTATATGATGACAAACATGTAATAAATAAGTCTATTGCACCTGCAGGCTAAAAAATAGGTCGCATTAGTCTTCTGCAAATGACACTATTTAAATTTATGTGTAAAATATGTGAAAAGGAAAAGTTTTGTCTTCTAGAATTCCCGTTTACATTTTTTGACAAGAAAACAGTTGATAAAATTGTACTTTGGAGTCTAAATGGATTTGCAACAGTAAGTTTTTTGTTTGACAGATAAGCTCTAAAATAGTGATTTTGATGATGAGAATGCACATATGTCAGCAGTAAGTCGACTAGGAGTAGTCTAATTTAGGATTTCGGTTAGTTAAATAAATAATATAGTGCTTTCGGCTGGTTGGTTATACACATATGTCAAGAGGAAGTCAGCTGGGAGTCTGAATTACATATAACCATTATGGGGAGAATGCACATATGTCATGAATCAATCAGATACTAGTAGTAGTCGGAATACAGCATTTCCGGTAAGAATGCACACATATCAGAAATAAATCAGATGGGAGTCGAAAATAAGTTTTCGATTTACTAAATAATTTTATAGGCTTTCCTAGGTGGGAATGCATATATAGCACCTGGGAACATACTATCTCTGAGTTGGGAATGCTCAGGTAATCCAGTAATCTGGCTGATTTGCGCATGTAAATAAGGCAGCCGAGGTTCGGAGTTAAGAAATGTGTTAATTAAATAACTATTATCATTGTGGTTTTTGGTTAACTTTTGCAACAGATGTAAATGATTAAATTATATGTTTAAATGTGTGTTTGTGTGTGTGTATGTTTTACCTACACTAAAACCGTGTCAAAAAGTAGATTACCGCGTAATGAAATTCGGTTAATGTTTGTGAGAAACTTAATGTCTGGTTTTACTGTCGAATTTGTCTGCGACATGACCACACACAAATTAAACAAAGACATGATAATTTTATAACTAGAGGTTTCGACGGCTTCAGTCTAAATTAAAAAGATGATATTATTCCTAATAAAAATATTTTTGAGATTTGAGTTATTATTTAATATTTGAACTTAAACAATTATTATCTTAAACACCATACAAACAAACATACTTAATCAATTTTAACCTACGATTAGTATCAGGTTACCGTATTTAAACAATGATCGCTCATATACTCATTTACTATAAATGTGCACTCAATTAAATAAGTGTACAGTTTAACATATACATGACACTGTTTTATAGGTTGTCTGCATTGCAGATAAACAATTAACGAAAGTAATTGTTAGTACGAATGAAAACGGTCTGGTACGAAATACTAGTAGTACGAACCATAACGGAGCCAGACGGACCTATTATAACGATAAGTAATCCGCAACATTTTTCGAGATTCCTTTCTATTAAATTTTTTTCAAAACACCACACATGCAGCATTTTAAAGAACGGGAATCATCCATAAATCAAATAAATCTATTTGACTTTTACTCTGATACCTTTAATTCTTTCTCATTTAGCATTTCGTAATTAACCTTTCATTTGCGTTTGTCTGTCAATACTGAATTAATAAGGATTACAGTTTTTCTACTGAAGGTCCGGTTTTTTCTCCGGGTACTCCGGCTTCCTCTTTCCATAAAACGGAACATCACGATATAGCTGACAAATTGTTGAAAGTGGCGTTAAACCCACAAACAAACAATTCCCATAATTGACATTATTTTTATTCTTGGTTCGTATTATAAAAATAAATTAACACTCATTCACTTAGTTACCCTTTTAAGTAGAAAACGCAATATTGTAATTGTACACAAATTTTAGTCAATACGTTATTTTTGTTAAGGAAGTTTCATGTTCTCAGCTTAAATCTAACAAATCTCATTAGTTTAGGTAAAGGGCAGTATTATTTTATCATTGACATAAATTTACAAGGGCTCGGTCACCGAGTGGTTAAGGTAGTTCGTCTACTATTGATCACGTGGTCTGTCAACACTGAGGTTGCGGGTTCGAGTCTCAATGCGGGCAAGGTGTATTCGACTCCAATCTTAATTGACAAGGATTGCCAGTTTTCCTACAGAATGTGTGTGGGGGTGGGGGTTCTTCTGGTTACTCCGGCTTCATCCCCCAATAAAAACTGGACGTAATGTTATAGCTGAAATATTCGGCTTAAGTGGAGTTAAACATCATTTACAAAAAAAACATAAATTTACATGTGTGTCTTTATTGTGTATTTAAACTGTTGAAAATATTCTATACGTAAATGCGTTTACGTTTTTAATAAAGTTGAACACGACAGCAACAATCTTAACATTAGTTAACACCATTCTTTGTATTGGTGTGTAAATTTGTCCTAATAATCATCGCGATAAAGACCCTCAATAAACGTCAAACTGACATACCTTCTTATCATTTGTCCAGATAGCAAAATTTGTGTTAACTCCAGGGCATCGGTGGCCGAGTGGTTAAGGTAATTCGATTCTCACTGCAGGCATGGTGTACTCGACTCAAATCTTAATTGACAAGGATTGCCAGTTTTCTTTCCGCAGGTCGGGGGTTCTCTCCTGGTACTCCGGCTTCCGCTCCCAATAAAAACTGGACGCCATGATATAGCTGAAAAATTGCTGAATGTGTCGTTAAACACCATTCAGACAAAATCAAACAATTCTCAACTCCACTAAATGAACCTTTGTTATTTTCATATAATACGCAAGGTGCGATTCAAATACTCCAAAGAAATTGTTTACAGATATAAAAAATAAAATCTTCAAATATCTTAGTCCTCTGAATTCATTTGTTGCGAGTAAAAAATCTCGTCACTCTATAACATATTCTCTTTGAGGTGTAATTAATTAGAAGTACATAAATTTTTGAGCCAACTCCCACAAAAACAATACTTCAAATTAGGATTGGTATAGTAAAGTTGTTAAAGTAATATTTTAATCTATTTTCTGATAAACACAAACATCTTTTTTTTCTTAAAATCAATTTTGCTACAAGTAAAATAAATGTATTTAGTATATATGTTACAATGTATTTCCTGTCCTATTCGTGTTAAGTTTTATTAATAATTTTCTTTATAATTTGCATATTCATACATGTATTTTATACTTTTGATTTATCTTAGAAGTATGGTTGACAGGTCTTGCAGGGGGCGTGGCTTTGACGCCTGGACTATAAGAAATGACATGTCTTGTCACATAAAATAGTCAAATCCTTGTTCATCATTGTTAATTAATGGTTTGTAACATTGTCAAAAAGGGATTTATACCCCCGTAAAACAGCTTTGAGATTCTTGCAAACTATCTCTCTAGGATTATTCTGGTCGTCCGTTTGCTGATACGTGTATTTATTTTTGTTCATTACGCCTTTGGGTAAGACAGCTTTTCTTCTTTTTAATCAAAAGTGTCTCGGTTAATTTTTGTAGGCATACTGTTTTAATTACTATTCTTCAAAGAAGTTATGCTATTCTTTAAATATACATCTTACATTTTGTATTTTAAATTTCCTTTTTCACTTTATGCTGTGTTGAAAAAAAAATTGTATATATCTTTTATGTAATGTTCACAATGATTCATATAGCAGGTTATGAAATCGTCAAGTAAATATGTTTTACACGAGACATTATTAATTAAAATACAGGTGTATGTTAGCAAACATATACTTGATTTTTATCCATCTACTGTAAGAATGCTTAAAATATGATAAATTAGTTTCGAAATTTACAGTAAAACATCAGAGTAACGTTAATGTCTTCGTCTTTACTTTATTTTAGTTCCGTTGTTGTTGTTTGTTCAAATAAATAAAGTTAGAGCTCACATAAAGAGCATTATCAGCGTTGTTGTTGTTTAGATTAGCCATGTAGTTAAATATGTTACAGGGTATTGTTCTCTTAATTCAGGTTTAGAAGGATTCCGTCCAAATTGTTACCTTATATTTCTACTTTCGAGTTAATAATACCTTTCGGGGTGCAATATATCTACCTTTATTGTACCCTGTTGTGATTATGTATTAGTCATTAAATTATTTTATGTGACAACATATATAGGCAATAGCAAAAATATTTATAATATTTTCAAATTGACTTTTCAGGTGTGACGTGATAGATGTAAGGATGAGTCGGTCCATGTCTGTTGTTGATGGTATGCCAGTTTCACCGGCGTCTGGCATTGGACCAAACAAAGGAATAAGACGATTCTCTTGTCCTTCGGGACCTCTGGGACAAGATAGTACCGTTTTTGTAAAGAGACAAGCATTTTCTCAAGTTGCATTTGACGAAATTCATTTGAAAGACGAACATGAGGAAACTGCTTCCATTACAACAAAATTAAAAGAAAGTATTTATTGTTCCAAGAAAAGGCTTTGGAAAATTGCTTCCACTTATCTCCCAATTATTAGGGTGTTGCGATACTACAACATCAGGGAAAGTATTGTAAACGATATTTTAGCGGGAATCACCATAGGAATATTGCACATACCTCAAGCTTTGGCATTTGGAATTCTAACATCTGTAAAAGTAGAAAACGGATTGTATACCTCTGTTTGGCCAGTACTCTTTTACGTTATTTTTGGAACCTCTGCTCATGTTTCCATGGGAACTAGCGCTGTTATTTGTATTGTCACGGCAAGTGTTGTTGATCGACAAGCAGAAAATTTTAAAGTCGCATATTCCCTAAACGACACTACGAATGCTACGTCTCTGATAAAATGGGAAGACATACCCGAGTTTATGGACTACAAAGAAAATATTTCTATGTGTGTTTCTCTACTCAGTGGGGTTATTTTGCTGTTAATGGGCTTTTTACGTCTTGGATTTATCACTGCCTACCTGTCAGAATCGTTTTTCAATGCGTTTACTTCAGGAGCAGCAATTCACATTGCCATTAGTCAGTTACCCGCCATGCTTGGAATCGGCGTTAAACGGTACGGCGGTGCCTTCAAGATTGTATTCACAGTCCATGATATTTTCATGAATCTAAGTAATATGTCCTGGCAAACACCGCTTGTAACACTTGTCAGTGTAGCGATTTTGTTATTTTTTAAGGAATTTATCAACGAAAAATTCAAGCACAAACTGCCTATTCCAGTTCCCGTCGAACTTTTAGTTGTAATTCTTGGTATCATCATATCATATGCCGCCAACTTAGCCGATGAACAAGTAGCCGTTGTTGGGGTTATTCCCAGCACTATACCTCCCCCAGTAATGCCAGATCTTACTGGAGTCCAAGATTACTTTGTTGACTGTTTTGTTCTTGCTATATTAATCTTTGCCAATACAATCGCTATGGCAAAGATTTGCGCCAAGAAACACAATTACGAAATAGACGACAGTCAAGAGCTTATTGCTTATGGTGTGTGCAACCTTGGCAGTTCATTCTTTAAGTGCTTTCCCTCGGCTGTTGCACCTCCTCGATCAATGATTGCTTCTGTGATGAACGTTAAATCAACACTATCTGGAGTGTTTGTAACTGCTCTTATGATTCTTGTTATAATGGCCATGAGTGTTCTATTTGAACCGTTACCTAAAGCGTCACTCGCTGCTATTATTGTTGTAGCATTAAAAGGACTTTTCATACAGATTGGAGATTGCAGGAAATTTTGGAAAATCAATAAATTTGATTTCATTATTTGGCTGTTTACTCTTGTTAGCACTGTTTTGATAGATATCGACTTTGGACTAGGCATTGGCGTCGTAGTATCTTTGATAACTGTCGTGTTTCAGACCCAATTTTCCCGTGGTTACCGTGTTGGTAGAACCATGAAAGAAAGTGCCTTTGTTGAACATAAGAAATACAAGGATTCAATAGAGTCAAATGGGGTTAAAATATTTAGATTTCAATCAAACTTGTATTTTGCCAATGCTGAAATATTTAGGAATACTTTGTACAGAACTACCGTTAATCCTAGAAAATTACTGAAGTTTTTAAAGAAACAGGAACTTAAACAGAAACAAGAAGAAGAACGATTGAAAAAACTTGGAATTGAACCTCCGAAGAAAGATTTTAATGCATTAACAGAAGTGTCAGTCATTTCGCTTAATGATGACGGTCGCAGGGCATCTAAAACATCTGAAAACAGCCTTGTACCTAATGGCATCAAGCCAAATGGCTCTACCGCTTACTTAGTTCAAGGTGATAATCCTGCATTTTCTTTGGACGAAGTAACGCAACAAAATAATGGGGTAACAAGGCCAACAATTGGAATTCCCAGATCAAGCAGTCTAGCTTCAAACTTAACAAGCCTAGCCGATGATGACGAAGTAGACCCCGAGGACGGCGAGGAATTTGTTACTGATGCCAAAATAAAGCGAATGCGTAGAACTCATCACATAATCATAGATTGTTCCACAATAAATTATATGGACAGCTCGGGCGCAAATGTTTTAGGCCATATTTCCTCTGAATATGATCATGTTAATATAAAACTTTTCCTTGCCGGATGTTCGGCAGAAGTTCGTCGAACAATGCATCATGCCGACACATACCAAAAAATACCTCCACATCATATTTTCTTAGAGCTGCATGACGCTCTGGCGGTAGCAAGGAGCAAATCTGTTTGTCCTTTACCACAAAGCCTGGACGACTATACTTACGACGAAGCTGCAGAAGAGTCTTACATCACAAATATGTAAATCCAACGTCATTTATTGTGGACATCATTTGTACAAACCTTACTGTTACAGTATTATTTTTTTAATTATTCATCTATTTTCCGTTTTTAAATTATGGAGATTTTATGCTATTCATATTTAGTTGTAAATTGTTTATTAATATTGTTGTTACTGTTTGATGTCAAAGACTTATTAATGGTACGTTCAACGAACATCTTTTATATTGTTGTTGAAGTGTTACATATATAGCTAATATGTAGTATATTTTATCTTATTGCAGAGCTTCTATTTTATCAACGAAAAATCTTGAGTAGAGATTTTAATTTAAATACTATTTTTAATCTCATGCGCATGCGTGGAAGTGCTTTTTTGTGTTTGTGTACATTAGTTTAAGAAAACGGCTATTTTGTATACAGTTATGTTATTTGTATAATACCAAGAATTGTTTTATATAAATGAATCAATTTTGTTATGCTTGTTTTGTTATATTAGATAAAACCAAAACTTCTGCAAAGAAGACGCAAATTTAGACACTTCTTGAAAAATACTCTTCTCAAAATAAATTTGACAGGTTGATTTTGGGCCTTCTGTTGTACGTCCTATGCGTGCTCTCTTTCAGGACTTCGCTTATAATTAACTTATCACAATTAACAGGAACACTACATTGTGTGTTCTTAACTAAAAAATCTACCCCATATGATTATTTGTATACAACATCTATGAATCTTGTGGCCATGAAGAAGCAAGTAACATAACATAAGTGGCACAAATCAAAAATTGAAAATAATCGTAAATGGCACTGAAAAAAAATTCAACAACACTGTTATTGATTTTTTTCCAGTGAGCTGAAATGTAAATAAAATTGCATCAAAGAAAAAATTTATAAAGTATACTACGCCTTGTAGGCATATTGTCGGAATTTGATGGTGCTTCAACCTACAAGGATATTTTAAATCCAAATGATTAAGGTGCTTTAGAGCTTTATTATCAAAATCCCAGAAACTTTGTACCTACAACTTGAGAATAGAGAAACCTAAGCATTCAAATAGTTTTACAATTTAAAACCCAATATAAGTGCATTGAAAAAAAACATTGAGCAAACAAACAAAAAAAAAATAAACCAACATAACGAACAAAGAAATAACGCAAACAAATATTATTAGAAGCACTAGACAAAACTGAACATTATATAAGTGACATGACGTAAAAATATATGAAATTTAATTTCAAAAATGATAAATAATAAAAATCAACTCCGCTTTTTTGGCTTTAACAATTATACAGCCGACATAAGTGGAGTGAACGAAAATCGACTTAACGTTACCGGCATGGAAAGAAAAAAAACCTAACAAAATGGCATCGCTTTAAGAAAAGTGGACACCTCTACATTAAAATTAATATGTGGCAATGAACAATATATCAGTCAAACGGACAATATTCAAGAAGTCACACATCGCTAATAGCCAACAAATAAATTTTGAGCGTTACAATCAGCACCACGTAAAACTTACTTCATATACTTAGAATCCTGTTGCAAAGAAACAAAAAAGAATTGTCATTTGCGAAAAGAAATTGAACATTAGAAAGTGAATAAAACGACTTAATATAAAATCATGTTCAGCAACGAGGATTTTTCTTGCATTGATCATCCTTGCATAAGTGTTAGAAACAATAGTATTTAATGTGTCTAGCTTACGGGCATATTATCATGTTTGATGGATCTGTCCACGTGTTTACAATAATCCTTGTTATTAATCTTTAACATCAAACAATAGCTAAATTTATTTATGACCATGAACCGGTTTTACCTTAATCGATCTGGCAAAGTCTGCTTTTAAAAACAATATTCACTTTATTACAACCAATAGTGCCCACTCATAAACTGTCCGTTTTAGGCAGCAATTTGTAATTTTCATATTTTCCGTAGATTAATTCTTTACACTCAACATGCATATAAGACTTCATTATGCCCATGTTACTTAGTTGTACTATTTCGTGAAATATTTATCTTTTGTATTAACGTCATTAACAGAAACTCAAACTATAAAAAACATTATTGAGTCATTAAGAAGTTAAGCCGTTTTCGTAAATCATTATATTGTCGTTCAAGGTCGTCTCAGTATATGAATCTTTTCTCAATGTAACCAAATCACACATTAAGTTATTGCCGATAGTTAAATAATTGCTTCTTTAAAACATTATTTGCTATTCTTTTTGTAGCTTGCATCCACCCTTTCTCCGTTATTTTCAAACAGAAACAGCTAAATTTTTCTCATTTGTATGACATTGATTACATAACAAAATATATAACTATTTAAACTAAATCAAATATATTTGTACTTTACATCTTTCTAAAACCATGATGTTTAAATACCACATGTGTATAAAGATTTATTTCAGTTATCGAAATTTAGTAAAGAAGTAAATCTCCATAAATAGGTGTGGTAGGTAATAACTAAGAACCGGATATAATCTCTTTGCCGCCGATTATTTTGAAAATGTTTTACCATATGAAGTTACAATAACATACCAGTAGTAAAACATATTAGAGCAGTGACTTATGCTTTATGAGCGACGCTAATAAAGGTCAAGTACTGATACGTGTTAAAATATGTTAACGTATAGTTGATCCTTTTACTGTAGAAACCTATTAAATTGATAGCGGTTAGGCTGAATAAATCATCTTCAATCATTGCCTGATCGGATAATTGACGATTCACCCTGTCATCTTCAAAGACAATTCAGCAGGTCTCCTGAAATGACGATTCACCCGGTCATTTCCAAATACGATTTACGCGTTCATCTTCAATGAAGATTCACCCAGTCATCTTCAAACTACAATGCACGCTGTCATCTTAAATGACGATAAATTCAGTTATCTTCAAGGACGATACATCCGGTCATCTTTAATTAAAATTCATTCGGTCATCTTCAATTGCAATTCGCCCGGTCATCTTTAATATCAATGTGAAAATACAAATATCACATTCGTAGAATTATATGTTAAACATCCAATGCTCAATGTTAATTCGTAATTTAATGTAAAAATGGCAAGAAAAATTAGTTATTCTTATTGCTTTAACGATTGTCTTATTTCTGTATGTGCGTGTGTTTTTTTTTGAGCCTGAATGTAACCTTTAAATTGTTGTCATATGCAGTTGATTGAAAACTTTCCTGAGTCTATGGTAAAATATATCTTATGGAACCATTATGAGGTCCAGCGTGTGAAAGTGCCAAGTTCTCATAAATATTACCAATCGTGTAAAAGTAGACACTTGCAAGAATCAAATTCTAACATTTTATTTTATTTATCATAAACTTATTACTTCATTGCTTGTTATCTTCTCGTCTCTGAATAGAGCAGAAATATTGGTAGCTGCACTTTTTATTAATATTGTTTATACATTTATACCGTTTACTGCGTATGTATGCAATAGCAAGGGAATCCTTTTACTTAAATAAATAGATAATTTTTAATTGTGTGAATAATTTTCTAAAGATTTATGCGTTTTCCTAGAAGGAATTGCGAACAGCTCACTCCCTCCACCACTACCAAAGTAAAACATGAATTAGTTTATACTGAAAAATACATAAATTCACATTTTACCTTTTCTATCGCATGTCCACGGGAAAATCACGATTTGCATTTATATATACGAAGTCAAAATACATATCAAATATGGTCACGACACCTTTTTCGAACATAATTTTTTTTCTCTCTTTCGTGATGAAACCTTTTTGTTTAATAGTTCATCTTCTTGACATCTTTCATGTTTCTTGGAGTGCTGCCAAATAGCCCGTTCATTTTGGCATTCAGGATGTATAATGATTGTTTCTATTTTATCTTACTGTCAAATTATCAAATTCAACCAGTCTTCTTAACAGCATTTTGTTTACAATTTCGAGACTAATAATGATATAAATGAATTATTATAGCGTTTCCTTATTTATAACAAAGTTTCCGGCAAATATTTATTGCTTATATTATTTTTCATACCCTAAGGTAGAAGATATTCATTCACTTTGATTGTACAGTTTATATTACCTAAGGTATTTAAATTGCGGATTTGCATGTTATACTAATGAACTGTGGTTCGAAGACGTAAGTTGTTTACCCCCGAGTTTTATGTGAATGTGTATTTCCTACAGTCATATTAATTAAAGCCTTAATATATCAGGCCTTTACCGGGCAATAAAAAGATCAGATGTTTTGTTTAACAGAATTAATTTTATTGTTTAAACTCTCTGTTTTTGTGAATGTTTACAGTTCAGATGAATACAACATTGGACGTGACATTCTAATTCCAACTCAGGTATATGGACACTCATTCTTACAAGACAATACTGGAATTTGCCGATCATTTACTTATTTTCTGTGATGTTTATTGTTATTACCAATTGTTAGCTTTTTATCCGTGTTTATCGACAAGTGGTTGGTTTTTTGAGTTTCAAAGATGATAGAAGAGAAATGTGTTCATATTGAGAGATCACCATTGACTCAAGCTGCGTTTGACGAACTTTATCAAACATCAAACGTTTCAAGTTCCTACAATAAAATACAAGCTACAATACACTATTCAGCGAGAAGGATTCGTTCTATATTTCCGATAATTCGAATTCTTAGATATTATCACTCTCGTCAGTACATTATAAGTGACATTTTATCAGCCATTGCAGTTGGACTCTTTAATATACCTCATGCTTTGGCTTATGGCCTGTTATCATCAACAAAAGTTGAAAACGGCTTATACACCTCAATCTGGCCAGTTCTGTTGTATGCTGTGTTTGGGACATCTAAACATGCATCGCCAGGAACAAGTGCTGTTATTAGTATCTTTACTGCCTCTATTGTAGATCAACGGGCTCAATATTTTGAAGGTTATAACTGGCTGAACTTAACAAAATCAAATAGATCCACAGAGGCGGTACTAGCATTAATCGATCATAAAGAAAATATTGCAGCTAGTGTGGCCCTGCTTACTGGTATTATCCTTGTAGTTTTAGGATTTCTGCGATTAGGATTTATCTCATACTTGCTTTCGGAACCTTTTTTAAAGGCTTTTACGTCAGCAGCTGCCATACACATTACGGTAAGCCAGTTGCCATTACTTCTAGGCATAACAACTAATACCCATGTAGGTATTTTTAAAGTCGGCTTTATGCTTAAAGATATATTTAAAAATCTTGCGCACGTTGATGGAAAAACACTCTTGGTTGCTGTTACGAGCATTTTGGTACCATTAACTATCAAAGACTATATCAGTAAGTGGTCACACCTTTTTTTACCGATTCCTGCTGACCTTATTACAATGATTGTAGCGGTTATTGTATCTTCAGCGACGTCCTTGAACAGAGAGGTTGCTGTTGTTGGGAGCATCGCGAATTCAATCCCAAAACCTGTGGCTCCGGATTTGATTGGATGGAAAACTTACATTTCCGATTGTTTTATTTTATCTATCCTGATTTACACAATCAATATTCAGATATCAAAAACCTTTTCCAAAAAACATAATTACATAATTGATTCCGAACAAGAAATGATTGCACACGGAATTTGTAATTTCGTTGGTGCATTTTGTAAATGCTTACCAACCTCTTTTTCGCATGAACGATCAACGATACTGTCAAAAGTCAATGTAAAATCAACAGTTGCTGGTATTTTTGCAACACTATTTATGTTTGTTTCATTAATCATTAGCCCCTACATATTTGAATCTTTACCACAAGCGTCGCTTGCTGCTATAATTGTGGTATCGCTCAAAGGATTGTATATTCAGACGACTGTATTCCTGAAATACTGGAGAATTAACAAATGTGATTTTTTTGTCTGGACAAGTACTTTTATAGCAGTTGTTTTTCTCAACTTAAAATTTGGATTCTTGATTGGAATTCTTGTCTCATTGATAACGGTTGTCGTTAAATCGCAGTTTTCACACGGATATCGGGTTGGACAAACGTTTGGAGATAAAATTATGGTAGAACATAAAAAATACAGAGGTTCAAAGGAAACGCCTGGAGTAAAAGTGTTTAGATTTCATTCTAATCTGTACTTTGCTACTGCCGAAACGTTTAGAAATTCATTGTACAAGAAAACAGTGAATCCTCGTAAACTTCTGAAGTACATGAAAAAACAAGAAAGGCAAAGAATTAAGCAACTAAAAAAGGTTGCAAACTCGTTAAACAATAATTCAAACAGTAACCAATTTACAAATGGTTCATTAAAAAATGATCAAACTGTGAATACATTAAAATCAAACGGCGAAACAAATAATAGGTCAAATGAAAGTTGTGTCTACATAATTAGTGACGTTCACCCAATGATGATTGAATACAAGAACTCCTTCTCATTCAACTCGGAAAGCCCTTATACAATATCGAGACAGGTTAGCCAAGCACTCGATGTAGAATCAACTGTTAACTGTCTCACGGGCGATGGAGAAGAACTAGATCCAGAGGATGGTCAAGCTTATGTCACAGAGAAAATTTTCAAGAAAATGTGCAAAGTGCATCATGTTATTGTTGACTTTTCGTCCATTAACTATTTAGATATCACTGGAGCAAAGATGTTGCGACATATATCATCAGAATATGAGAGTGTTAACATTAAACTTTTCATTTCTGGTTGTTCTGCAGATATCAAGAAAACAATGTTGCATGCTGGTATACTTGACACTATAACGACAGATAATATCTTTCTTGATTTGTACGATGCTTTGGCTGTTGCAATACACTCTAATCGACCCTTCTTTTATTCAGGTGAAAAGAATGACGATACAAATAATGACAAAAAATAGGTCAATTTATATTTGTCATGATTTGATTAATTTTTATTTGCTAAACTCGTGTGATTTCACCAAGTTTTTGTGCATAATTGTGTAATCATTATACTAAAACATTATAAATTTTTTTTAAAGTTTTTTTTGTTCTTTTGATTTTTGTTTCATGTTTGTATAGATTTGTCTATATAAGGATTTGTTATTGTTCCTGGACTTTTTGCTCTAGTTGTTCAGTCGGTTCCTAGCTATTTCTATTGTTTATTTTTGGATGATGTGTTCCACAAGGGCATAGGAAATTAGGTCACTTTGGTCTTCATTTACCCTTAACTTAACTTTAAAATAATAATCGGACCATATCTTTTAATTTACCAGCAATATTAGAAACAAAGATGGCTGTCGGGAACAATCAACACAATAAATACATGTTTAATCGTTCTAAAACATTATTAATAGGCTTTCTAGTATATACATTTAAAGGACAGATATTAAATGACCTTGAAATTAAACATCCAGACACCACTTTAGAAATTAACAAATTAGTGAAATAAAAACTGATATCTTAAATATGCCGTTGTGAATCTTTGACCTTGACCACTGCCATTTTAATCTATGCATATATTACTCATACAAAATAGGCATTTATAAGACTGAGCCAAATTTATCTGCACAAAAGATCTAGGGAGAGAACTCCGTAAACACAAACGGTTTAGAATACCAGGGTAAACGGCAAAAGCGTAATGTCTGACCGGTTCATGATACAAAATGTCTACGACATGACGCAAAGCAAAAGCTTTAATGGGATATAAAAAATAAAAACAAAGAGCATTAAGGCTTTCCATTCAGAAAGTGGAGACTTTAATTTTAGTATTATAATTATTATAACTATCACTTTAGTTTTATATTTAAAACTATAAAAATAAATAAGAGCAATTACTTCGATCCCATCCAAGTCGTCCCTAACATTGCTTTTTTAATTCCATACGTTGGCCGTTTTTTTTGTAGTATTAATGACAATGTAATGCTACATAGTGCGTTTGAAGACATCACAAGACGTAAAATGTAAAACACTCTACAGTCCTTACAGTAAAATGTTGAAGACTATTACATCACAAAATTTATTACTCTGACAACATGTCGTGTTTTATGTTATCTGTCATGTGATAAATTAAATAGTGCACATAATGTGTAATTAACCTGGCATGGTTGTTATTTTCAGTCTTGGAGGGGTCGGACTACGCGAAAAATAAAAAAAAAATCCACTTATAAAAACAAGTTCTTAAGATTTTCCTTACAGTTTAGTTATACTTACAACCTTTCAGTTTTATTTCTTAATGTACCACTGATCTGTAAAGAGTAGATTCTGCCTTTTGACATAGACCTCGTAAAATAAACGCAAAGCTGTACTTAATGCATTATTTTATACTAAAGTAGTCGTATTTAGAATGACGTTAAGTACCTAACCAATTTTTAAATTATATCCCACTAAAGCCAAGCCATATGTGTCTTTACTATTTATATACATACCTATAGACTTTAATTGTGTAACAAACTACAGGAACTATTAAGTAAAACATACAACCATGCGGAAATTATACTCCAACAACAGTTCAACCATCCGTTTAATGTCCCATGCTTACTAATTTATTAAAACACCAAAAAATCAATTGCTTGAGCTTTTTTAAATCGGTAAAAGTTTTTTTTAAATTATATTCTTCTAGAATGGCGATCAAGTATAAGTAAGAATAGTAAGTCATTATTTCTGGTATCTCACATTATTTGAAAGTTGTCATGTGATATTATTTAACATTTAAATATGCAAATAAGATCAAAAGCGGCGGGTTTCAGATGTTTGATAGCAGCTTAAGTGTGTACAAAATCGTCGATATCATTCAAAGACTAAACGATACTAAGTCTTGAACATCGATGGATGGTTACGAATCATCGTATTAACAATGTACGTTTAGAGGAAGTTTGGGGAATTTTTTGTGAAATTGTCATCCCTGACGCTGTAGTACCTCAATCAAAAATCGTCGTTTGCAACCAGTTTTCAAATGTAATTTTAGACCCCACATTTCACGGCTTGTGGTTGATTATTCAAATAAGAAAGCAATTTACACTTTCAAGCACTGCCCTGGATATCAAATCTTTAACTTCGTGTGATTAAACAACTTTCTGTCAAAATTATATTTTAATTACCTCTATTATTGAAATACATTATTTTAAACGTTGGAAATTTGTTTTATTTTATATGTATTATTATTTTTGTGAAAGCATTGTTTAATCACATTCAACTCACATTAAAGTTTGTGCAATGTCCATAATCCTACTTGATATGACTGGGATAACAAAAAACGTAGAATGTAGGATATAGATATAAATACGGGACCACCGTGGATTCTCGCACGTCTAGATAACGCCATACAATATCCGGAACAAGAAAATTGTTGTAAACTGTCGTTAAAGATTGTACGATGCCGCAAAATCGTGTTATTAAACCACACCAAAGTTTCCTTCATTTGTTAAGAGATATTTACTAACACATGACTTGCTAAGTAGAGCTGTAATGTCTGTTTATGTTAGCTTTGACGAACGGCATACTCTGTATTCATAAATAGATTAGTTGAAAGAACTTTAAACTGGGTCACACCTAAATTATTGTAGTCAAATATACTGTCAAACAGTTCACTGGATTGAACACTATTTACAAGCTATCTACAACATTTTTAGATATGGTCTTTCCTCTTGATCATGTGTATGTTTAATGATGCACATTAGTATAAGTCATCCAATAATCACACAAATTGCCATCGATGTCATCACCTTAGTACCGGAGACGTCCGTCTGTATTTTAACTTGTCTCATTATATAAAATATGAAAATATGTATATGTAGCAAATATTATTAGTAGTTATAAGATATATTATGAATGTATATCTAAAGATATTAGCAGTTTTGAAATACGATGTATATGTATTTCATTCTCTGAACATTAATTGACACTGTGTTAGTAACAATTCGATGCTAAATCCAAAGTATTGTATTGCTAAAATAAAATAGTTTTCTATTGTGTATTTAAACTGAATAGCTATTGATAAACAACATAAAAAAAATTAAGCATTTTTAAAGTTGAAATTTGTTTGCAAAGATAATAATTATTATGAATAATAATAATGCTAATAGTATAAAAGTGACTTCAAGATAATGTAATAAAAGATATATCCTACTTGTGGGTATTAGTTGGGAGCATATCCCAACAATAAAATAAGGCATAAAACTTTTTTTCAAAGCAGGCGCAGTACCAGAAAATTGGGCTAGGGGGCGACGAAATTCGGCAAGGTGGGGGAACTAATGACGACGCCCCAAGAAGCTGGTATGATTTAAACAATTTTAAGCATTGAAGGACGTTTGGGGTGTGTTATTACAAACCGAAAACTTTAATATTTACTAAATGTTTATAATAAAATTATTTCACTTTGTTACAATGTAAATAATTGGGGTTTTTTTTAAACAAAAAAGGATAAACTAAAATACTGTTGTTAGGACACGATAAAAAATTACACTAGTTAAATAATAAATTTATTATCTGCTTCTTTTTCACACACTCTCGCTCCCTCTTTCTTTTCTTTCCCTTTCTTTCCTTCACTTTTCGCTCACTATCTTTTCCTTTTCTCTTTTTTAAGGGGTGAACTTGCACTCCGCCCCCTTCTGAATCCGTCACTGAAAAGTTTAAATTTAATTAAAGAATTATTTTACATTTGCTTCTATATAAAATCGTTTAATAGTTAATCTTAAATACATTTTATATAAGGTTGATTCCATCATTACTTCTTTGAATATTCATTACGAATAAGAGTCTAAACACGGACCATACTAAATTCCAAATTTACATAAAAAATTCCTTACAAGGAAAGGTACATCTTCTTGTCTTTGATAAGACATCGAAGAAATTCTGTTTCCTAAGAATAAAGAAACGAATCGGCAAAGAGTGGTGCACAGGTTTTACCCATTAGAATTCCGAATGTCTGCTAAAAAACCAACAATTTCAAATAATGTTTTCGATCAGAAAATATAGCATACTATACACCTGTTCTTCTATATAGTATAATTTGCCTTTTAGTTCTTAAGAGTAAAAAAACTTATTGGTACAACCTTTGACTACAAATATGTAGGCATATGTGAATGCGACGGCTTTGTGTATGATTTCCTTAAGACGGGATTTTAGTTTGTCGCGTTGCAAGTTTGCATAAAGTGTTGAAAAATCAAAAGTTCTTTAGACTTTTTAAGAATCCACATATGTTTAATGTTACTAAGCATAAAAACAGTTTCACAGTATTTTGATGTAGTTTTACTACAGACACTATCTTATGCAACCGTTTTGACAACTCTTTGATAGAGCACGTAGATAAGCCGGCTATGTATCTTTCTTTGTAAGCATTTTTATGTAATTTTGGAATCCAATACAAATATGGCAAGTCTTCAGACCCTTTGTCTTAATGAATACTCAAAGAAGTCATGAAAGACTTATGGTAAAACATGATGTCAACTTTGTCAAATGAGGTACATTTGTATGTGGAATTACCAGGGTTATTCATGATGCTGCTTAGCACTTTAATGAGGCATTCATTGCAATGTGGCTTGCCATATTATGTCCCGACAACCAATTTGCCATCTGGACACGCGCTAGATAGCTCTGCGGGTCGAGCAATGTGGTCCCAGTAATATTCACATATAATTTTTAATACAGTTGTTCTACTTATTTTGGTTTGTCGATCTTATTTTCTGTTAAATAAATTTGTACATTTATTCAATTATAAAAATAAACACAGTGAAGTATTCAAAGGTGTATTGAAAGATAGAACTTACTTTTAATTAATTCAGAAGAGTATTACTATTCAATGTTGAAAATGTCTGCGAATGAACACCCATGAATATATTGATTTTCTTAATACTATAATTCTTAACATTATTTCAAAAAACATCTTCCCTTCTGCATTTACATGTAATGCCCAACTAGAGTATAAGCTCAGTAATAAACTCGCACAAAGTTCATAAAACATCTCCAAACCTGTAGAGGGAGCAAGTCTATATCAGATATTAATATAAGTGAACCTCTATTATCAAACAGCTATAGTCTTTTAACAGGTCTACTCAGCTAGATATTGGGGAAATTATTGTGTCAGTTAAGTATTGTAAAGTAATAACAGTACACACTTTTTTCTTTGGTACAGGCAAATTACATAAATGTAACCAAAAATAACTGTATTAATACTACAGATTATATAGTATTGATAAATATAGCATTACTTCCTCAAGAATTTCCTGTCCTTGTTTCTTTATCAAGGCATCAGTTTAGTATTCTCTGTCAGCAATGATGTCACTGAAGTCGCATTAATATCCAAGACTATATTCTTTTTGTCAAGGATTTCTTCAAACCTTCAATAAATTTAACGCCAGTGGATTTTTTAATGTTAACATGTGTTATTTGATTAAATACATGTCAAGATGTCTGCTTTCCAATCAATTAACTTTATTGAATAATATATATAAATATATAAAAGAAATATTATGTTTTCTAAAAATGACTAAGGTTGAACTTTATCATTATTAGTATTTTGCACAAATATTATTTATGTGTAAGTAAGAATTAATCGGTAATAAAAACGTGTATACTTATATGGTTGGTTTGCTGTTATGGTGTTATGTTTAATTGTATGTTTAACTGCTTCCTTACTGAAGTCGGTTTTTCTTAAATATTGCCTAATTTAATATAATATAATTTTATTGCTCATCTTCATACCTTTTTAAAATTTCGTACCTATGTCTGAGTATACACATTTTTAAAATACAAACGTTACCAGTAACCAGTAATCAATAAATGATTTATAAATATATGTCTATGCTATTAATTAAATGTCAAAATTTAGCTTGGAGCACTTGTTGTGTTAAACACGAACATATTATAATAATTAAGTAGAAACTGTTGTTATGATATATGTTCAAGTTACCAAACTTTACATAAACTGTCTAATCCTATTATACCCTGTTTACATATGGTCATCCATCTTCTCAGTGCTCCGTAAAACTCATGCATACGTACCCTACCCTCCTCGCGGTTGCAGTTAACTTTTGCAGATTCTATAAGTATATGGCTTCATCAGTATCTTCGACGTCTTCCATCAGTTATACTTTTTAATGTTCAAGCATATCTATTAAAAAAACAATAAGAAAATGATAATACATAAAATTCTCATACATAATCTAAACTCCGGGCAGCATGCCATTTAATTAAATTTACATTGGTTGAATAAGGAATCTGGACTTTTTAAAATCAAGATGGGAATCAGACTATAACGACGTACTAATTGGGGCGTTAATCTCGCCTTTAATCAAATTTTATCAGCACTGAATTTAAAAGTACTATATTTTGCAATAAATAGAACCTTTGTATGTCAATGCAAATACAAATACGTTTGACCTTTGACCTTCGAATTTTTTTCTTCAGTCACAGTTATTATCTGACTTTATTGATGTAGTATAGATTCTTTGCTTGCTGTATCAAGTATCTACTACTTGTTTTGTATGCAACTCTGACATATAATCCCGAAATGGGATAGTGTGTATCTCTCCAATCCTTGAACTCCTTGTGCCTTTCTCATCGTGCAGCATTGTTGTATTTTGTGTACAGATCAAATTCCGTATGGTTTGACCACAGAATTGCCAAATGTGTCTGGGTGGCAGATAAGATATGCGTTTGCAATCTGGGTGGCCCGGTTATAACACGAAAAGCCTGGCAGCATCAAATTTTGGATGATGTGTTTGGATTAACTCTTTATTAGATATCGCAAAGTTTGGCAGAAAATATCCCGTTACAAAGCCGTAATTTACTAAATACATCCATTTATTCAAGCATGCTATTTCGTTGTCTCATTCAGTTCTTGTGTTGTTTATTTTTTTATTGTTTATTTATTTATTTATTGTTTTGCATTAAACAGGACAAATTTCGCTGTTTAATATTAGAAAGAGTAGATTCAATATGGTTCTACTTTTTCTTATAGCTACATTCTTTATAATAGTCTTCCGTTGTTGTTTTGACACTTACTGATATTCGGGATATTTGGGACGTTCTTCGAGGCGTTCGGATTTTTTCTCTCTTTGTTCCAAGGAAATTATGTTTGCAACAATTGTTGAGAAGAATTAAATTTCCTGTCACTGGCAAGATTATTAACATCTAATAACTAACTGATAAAATCGAAATCAATGTTATAATAATCAGCATTTTTATTTGTAAATCATCTGGTTGTCAAAAGATGTCAGTTTGATCCAGGACTGTCAAAGTGTGATATATATATGATGACAGTATTACCTTTGCCTGTCAGATATATGATTAAGACACATTTAATATGTTTTAATATTGCATAAAGTATAACAATTAATTACAAACGGTATATATAGGGGAATTCCCTCTTTGGTAATTTTCCAACGACCCAGTTGGACATAAACAGTTTTTTCTACGATGCAAGTGTTAACCTGTAAAATAACTTCACTACATCCAGAGTTTACATACATCAAAGTCTTTAACGACTTTGTTGATCTAGGCTATCTAGTGCGTCACCTTGTGAACATATATTAAAAAAGGTTACAAATTTTAATATTCTTACTAAAAGTATTTATTTCTTATTAATATATTTACAAATATTTGTACAATACTAAATGTTTGTCCTGATACTGAAATTAGAAGTTCATTTGCAATTAGCCATTGTTATTCATTTCCAACAGCTTAAAACATTCGAATTAGTAAAGCTAGTCAAAAGATGCAATATGGTTTTATTTGTTCCAATAGCAATATTGTGCAATCATTGTCTCAGTAAAAAGTGAACATTGAAATTGTTTACCCGTCTTCCCGAAGCCTTTGTCCGATATAAAACAACCTATCAAGGGTAGAACAAATTTGAAATTTCACCTTGTATGGAGGTAACACTTGTTTTATTATACCGAAACCACCAATACATATTTTAATGAAAGACTGGTGATTTGTGTATCTATAAGCCGTCCAAATCTGCTTTCTCTTGCCAATTTTCTCTAAATAGCTAGCAGAAAACAGCCAATCTCCAAAACAGTGGCTACATATCTTCCTTCGTCAAAGTTCTCCTCTGCCACACATGGAGTTTAGCTCTTCCTATATTTATTGATTTGTTAGCCACTATAAAATTAATTAAACAAAATAAACTAACTGATTATTTAATTTTACATTTTTAATAGTATTTCATTCTGATTGAATACTCTTATGTAGGCTCAAAAACTATAAACAAAGATAATCGTTTTCATGTTTATCTCGATATTTTCTAACAAATCTTTTAAAGTTATTTAATTTCCAAATTCGAATTTAAATTTTGCATAACTAGGGTTTAAAATAAATGTGCAGTGTATTGTGCAAATACTTAATTTATAGGAAGGCTCAAATGGTTATTATCCGGTAAACGGAAAGAAAGTCACAGGAAAAAAGTCACAGTTTTGATAGGAAAAAAATTTACAGGAACAAAAGTCACAAGAAAATAAGTCAAAGGAAAGAAGTCACAATTAATAAGTTGGTCTTGGTCACATATGTTGTCATAATAGGAAAATATTTTTATGTTTATGATAATTATAGTCATAGTTTTATGTAAAACGTGTTTATTACTTTATTACTTATTAGTTATTTCATACCATTAATAAAAATTGTATTTTAGTCCATCAAAATCTATCAAACATTTTAGTTAAAACACATAACTGTTGACAGCTCTTTTTTTTTTGCTGCTTTAACAGTTAAAAATATGTATACCACAGAAAACAATAGGATAAACAACTATATTAATACATAGACCTTTATTGGCATATGGGGATGTAATATGGGACAACACCAATAAAAGTTTAGTGAATAAAATAGAAAATGTTCCAATAGAAGCTATGAGAATTGTAACGGGAGGTACTCAATTAACTTCTATTGAAAAATTATATCGCTTTCAGAAAGACGAGAGACCCACAAACTTATATTATTTTACAAAATGATTAACTTCGAAACCCCAGATTATTTGCGGGAATTGGTACCTTTATCAATTGGCAATACGCATACACATTATACCCGTCAATCACAAAATATTATTGAGGTCGCCACAAGAACAAATTTTTACTCGGAATATTTTCTGCCGTCGACCATAAAATTATGGAACAGATTACCCATGTATACTCGAAATTCTACCTCGTTAAATATCTTCAAACAACGAATAAGTAAACGTGTCATAAAGCCTCCAGATTATTACTACGTAGGAACCCGACTGAGACAGGTATTACACACCAGATTGCGACTGGGGAGTAGCTCGCTAAATGAACACCTCTACGTACGAAATTTGGTGGACTCTCCTAACTGCACTTGCGGACAAGTTGAAAACTCCTCACATTTCCTCTTAAATTGTACAAAATATGATACCATTAGAGAGGAACTAATATTATCAATCCCATTTTCAATTCTAATTGATTCCCACCTGTTACTTTTCGGGTCAAATTTGCTAAATACAATCCAAAATAAAGAAATCTTTTTAAAAGTCCAGAAGTTTATTTTAAAAAGCAAACGATTTGTCACTTCTCTAGAAAAATAATTTTAAAGTTGCATACATTTCATCCAACATCCTAATGTTTTTGCTTTACTATTAATGTTGTCATAATTCTATGTTTTTCTTCTACATTATATAAAGCATGTATATAATACCTTGTGATTTTTATTACTAATGTATGTTGAAATCACAAGCATGCAAATAACTGTTATGAGCTTTTACTTTATGTGATATATATTTATTTAGGAGATGGATTAATATAAGTTGTTTCAGCTTGTTTCCAAATCCTTTTGTGTTATAATTTGTATTGTGATATGTATTTGCAATTGCAAGATTTCAAATAAAATATGTTTAAACTAATACATAGATCAAAGCCAAAAACATGGCTTCAACATTTTAGTGAATTTTTGTATTAAATAATGTTTAGCGACAAATGAACATGTGTGACCAATCACTGCACTACTAATTGCTTATTTATTCATTTGTTTTGTTAAATTGTTATAATATATATTTTAAAATTAAATGTCTTTAAATATCCACTTAACTTTTTATACACAAGAATATAAATCTTACAAAAAGAACTTAAAACATACATTCAATACCGATACAACTTATTAATTGTGACTTTTTATCCTGTGACTTTTTTTCTTGTGACTTTTTTTCCTGTGACTTTTTATCTGTGACTTTCTTTCCTACAACCTATTATCCTAGGGGATGGCATATGCAAAACATACCAAACTTTCGAGGCATCTAGATTTGTTTTAATTGAAATTTCATTTATGGGGGATTACACACATAATGCTAAATTTCATAAAATGTGGAAAAAAGTATTGGTGTGCACAAACTTTATGCGGGAATTTAACCTTTAAGTTTAAGAAGGATTTTTCTACTTTCATTTCAATGTTGTGGTCACATTGTACCACATTTTACACTTTAGGAAATGCCTCGCTTGTAAAGATATTGGCTGGAAACAAAATTGTTCTACAGTAATGCCCTAACTTCAAAATATCCAACTCTTAAGCAAAAACAGTTAAAAGAAAACGCAGAAACAATACATTGCATACAGTTTGAAAGATATTACCCAAGTGTAATGAGAATTAAAAAAAGCATTCTGTTCTCTTGTGAATGATCTTTGTAATGTCTGTTTTAATCAGGCCGCTAAATAGGTTTGTGGGTGGGCTCCTGCAGTATTTGTTTGTAAGACATTATGTTCATAATGACTACCGAACATGGCATCAGACGTACCCTCAAGATCGTAACCAAATAAGCCAATCAACACCGTCTCCCTCTGGAATGTCATCAACTATGTCTACATCAGTCATACTTTGTTTTAAATTAAAAATATTGGTTATTTTTGTTTATGTTTTTAGTAAATCATGATTTAGACCGTTCGTGAATTCGTACCTTTTCTTTCCATGCTTTCTTACATGCCATACATACTTTTTATCTAAATAATCAAAGTTTTCCTATGCTAATACAGTAATACAATAAATACGATGTAGCATAAAACAACATTACGTCTAGACATTAAGATTGAAATTATTTCTGACATACGTTTTATTTTACTTTTCTCATTCTAACATATTAACTGAGCAGCATATTTGATCATTCTATTCATGGTTTGTTTATACTCATCAGCATTGTTACAAAATTATGTCTGCCGTGTAGATCTAACATGCTAAAATAAGGTTATGGTAACTAATTTTTTGTAGTCGGTACCTAATGTTTCATTGAATTATCCTTATAACCATAAAAGATAATAGGAGCCATGGATTTTCTATTTGTAGGTTTTTGTGGTTTTGCGTGTTGATATTTAAATATTAGTTTAGTTGTCAATTTATAATAGAGTAACGTTAATAGGAGGTGGTGTATACATATGTATGTTTTAGAGTTTCTCATAATTCATTTTTGAATTGCACCTTTATTTCATTACATTTGTGTTTTCAATAAATAACGTGTAAAGAATATTTTGTGATAAAAGTGGTGAGACTATAATATCGAATCTATCTCCCAAAGGAATATATTTATTTACATTGATGTTTTCAGTAATTAACGTGTATAGGTCAGAATATTCTGTAATACAAGTGGAGAGACTTGTATATACTAGCGCATCTACCTCTCAAACGAATATATTTATTTCCATTGCCAACATTATTGAAGGTTAAACGTCAATAATACTGGTATAAATTGAAACTAGTGCTGTTTACTGTTGTTTATCACTACTCGTAAAACTCTGGCTGTATAAGGGTAAACTATGTGATGGTTTGTGTAGCGATATGTTGGTCATTCAGAATTTGTTTGCTGTTTGTCTGTTTATCACTCCGACATCCGTCCGTCAGATCTCGTACTAAAGCGTGATTTTTGCGATACTGTTTACTGTTGTTTATCACTACTCCTTAAAACTCTGCCTGTATAAGGGTAAACTATATGATGGTCAGTGTTGTGATATGTTGGTCATTCAAAATTTGTTTGCTGTTTGTCTGTTTGTCTGTTAAATCTCGTACTAATACGTGTTTTTTAAGATAGTATTTTATAAAAGTAGCCATGTTATTACCTCGTGTAAATATGCAACAAGAACTTTTTTATTGATCAAAATAGTGCGAGATATTCGTTTTGTTATAAAGGATTGTTAATTCTGATGCTGGATCCTAGTCGAACAGAAGCTTATTCGTGCCAATTTTGGTTTTTTTTACTGCGTTTTAACGCAAAACATTTCAATTAAACGTTATATTTATTGCGATTGAACGCCATACTTTGTGATAAACTCGAAACTTATTGCGATTAAACGCAATACATTCTGATAAAATTCACTGCGAGTAAACGCATTTATTGTTACGATTAAACGCAATTTAATTATAACGAAATAAGGGTATGATATGATAAAGGGTGTGATAAAGGTGCGCGTCAAAGAAACAAAATAGCTGTTGTCATATAAACAAAAATAAATATTATACAATTATAGCTTTGGTATGAGGTCGATACGAGAATATATTATTAATTGATAATTTTGCTGTATTTTAATTGTCCAAAGTTTACCACGTAATGTTTCGTATTTTGCGGATTGCACGGTTAATAAAATTGGAACAAAAAATTCCAAAAATCGTGTGACGTTTTGCAATCATATTTTACGTCCGGCTGTCAGTCCTCTTCTAGAATACAACAACAAACAATGAACAGTGTTGAGCACAAAAGGTTTGCATCCTTAAATAATAGACTTTATATTTTTATTTTTTATGTGACAAATTAAAAAACAGCTAAATTTTCAATTAATAATATAAAAAATACAGCCTTTCTCTTAGTCAATACAAGTTACATATATCGACCCCGAGTTATATATCGACCTCCGACTACGTCCTCGGTCGATAAACATCTCTCAGTCGATATAAACTTGTATTGATTAAGGGAAAGGCTGTATTTGTATAATATCGACCAAACAGATTTGCATATCGACTGAGGACGCATATATTCTCGTATTGACTGAGTCTTAAGCTATAATTGTTATATTATTAATATAATCTATTTTCATGATTTTGTTGAACAATATTTCATTTTTTATGCACACCATTTGTTTGACAGATTTTTTAAAATATAATATCATTACGAGTCTACATACATAACAAATGTATAATTGTTCTATGACAAGTATTCCACATCACAAAATACGACAGACCCCTTTTTCTACTACTTAAACTAGTATTTGGATTGAATAAATGTGTCATGTGATATACCTATTTAACTTTTAGAATTTTTGAAATCTATTTTTAGTAACGTACTGTATAGGAATGCAGCATAACAAAATATCATTGGAAAATTCTATTTTTAGATATATTATATGTGCCCAAAGAAATACAAAATGACCACGTGGTATCGTTAGACAAATCAAAATAAAGAAAATATCTAATATTTATAATATTATCATATATCAAATGTTAAGATAATAATACAGTGTTGTGCTAACTCTGTAGTACATACCCTATAAGACTCATGTCTCTATATCGCACATTGAGTCTCTCTCTCTATGTATATATATGTATATACTACTTGAACTTGTATTAAAACATAACAATTTTACGTTTAATGGGGAGCACTATTTACAAATTAACGGAACAGCCATGGGAACCAAAATGGCACCATCCTATGCTAACATCTTTATGGGAAAACTCGAGAAACAACTTCTAAACTCTTCTCTCCACCATCCACTCTCATGGTTTAGGTTCATTGATGATGTTGACATGAAATGGATTGAAAGCGAGGACAACCTTAAACAGTTCTTTGACCACGCTAACAGTATACATCCTTCTATCAAATTCACACATGAAATGTCCACATCTAAAATCTCATTCTTAGATACCACTACCACCGTAATAGATGGAATTATGTCAACCGATCTGTACTGTAAACCCACAGATAAACATCAGTACCTCTCACCAAACAGCTGCCATCCTAAACATTGCAGCAAAAGTATTCCTTACAGCCAAGCTCTGCGAGTTAAACGCATCTGTTCTACGGAGGCTAAAACTAAACAGCGTCTTGGAGAGCTTCGATGCCATCTAAAGCAGAGAGGATACAATAACAAAAACATATCAATAGGTTTTAATAAAGCCAACAACATCAGTAGGGACCAGCTCCTGCAGTACAGAGAAAAGAAAACTAACAATAGAGTCCCGTTTGTCCTAACATACCACCCAGCTTTTAAAGACATCGCACGTACTATCCGCGAACGATGGACAACAATTGAAAAACATCATCAACTTTCAAAAATATTTCCAGAACCTCCTGTAATGGCCTTTAGAAAACCCAAAAGTTTAAAAGATCAGTTAGTCCGAGCAGAAATGTCGTCACGTAGCCGCCAATCGGGGCAATGCTGCATCTGTGGTGACGGTCGTTGTATGACATGTGATCACATACAACACACCCAACACTTCACTAGCACATCAAATGGCAAACAATTTGACATCCATGTCAATTTGAATTGCAAAAGTGAGAACATCATATACCTTTTACAGTGTGGTATATGCAATCTCCAGTATGTTGGTGAGTCTGTGCAACGATTCAGCAAACGAATGAACGGGCACAGAAGCGACACAAGATGCAAACCAAACTTACCCCTTAATAGGCACCTACGTACGCACGGCACTGCAATAGCTGAAATTTTTAATAAACTCAAGGTGACCCTAATAGACCATAACCCAAGGTGGACAGACAAACAGAGAAAAGAGAAAGAAAGTTTTTGGATAAAAACATTGGGAACATCATTTCCGAAGGGAATTAATGAAAAATTATAGGACCTTAGACCAGATACAACCATGGTCTCCGAATATTCATTGTGAATTACGTGTCGTTTTATTTATTTTAAAACTGCTTTTTTGTATATATTGATTGTAACCGTATAAATAGTGCTTCATATTTAAATACATGTACATACTTGTAATAGCACTAACAAAAAACATTTTTTCGTTAATTACTAGATATAGTATACATCACATACGTATAACGACAAAACCTTTTTACCTGTTATTGTCATTCGTTGTAAAAACACTGACGAAGCCTGTTGGTCAGGCGAAATATTTGTGCATTTTTTTTTAAGTGTAAAACTTTGTTTTCGCTTTAATTATGTATCTAGATGTTGTTGTACATATTTTTAAACGAATATATTATTATTTTAGTCTGTACAGCATCGTTATCTACCGTAACGATCCAACATCCCGTACGAACAATTGTTGACTATTTCTTTAGACGAATTATATATATATATAAAATATATATATATATATATATATATATATATATATATATATATATATATATATATATATATATATATATATATATATATATATATATATATATATATATATATATATATATATATCACCCTCGAGCCACCCAAGGGATTATGTAGGGTTCTTGGGTTGATACAGCTTGTGATAAAGATTCCGACATGGATGACGTTACGTACGATTTTGGTGATAATATTGGTAACGTTAAAATGACGTTATTTTACAACAGGTTGACGTCTATGATTATTGTAAAAATATTCGAGTAGTTCAACAGTTTCAAACATTTAATGATTTCGATTTATTAAAAGCACGATTTAAAAATAACAATTCATTCGATTGGCTGAAATAATTTTCTTGTTGTGAATAGTAGTTTTCTTTGAAGACTTTATGTCCTCTCTCGTAAGAAACTCCCCATCTATCGTTTCAAAAACGGTCTAGTTCTAAACTGTCACTCTGTACCCTTATAGTGTTTAAATTACTAAATCGTGTATATATAATTGTAATGCATAAGCAGATTTTTTTAATGTGGCCTGAATGTTTGTGTCGGGAATCGACATTATGTCTGATGCCCAAATTTTGACAACACTGAAATTGACGCCCTGTGATATTTTGCCTAGACATGGAAAATTGTTCACAATTTCGATATTAATAAACGCTAGGGATAAGAAATAAATCTTCTCCATATCCACATTTCAAAAATGCACAGCGTTTTCTAATTTATTTCCTGCTAACGGAGATTTTAGCTTGTAAAATTATGTTGCCAATATTGAATGAAGTTGATAAAATTGAACGTTGCGATGCATTTTGGCTAGACAAATCTTCAAAAATTCAAGACTGCTTTCAATATGCTTCCGGTTTCATATATTTTAGCATATGCACATTTTATATATCAACTCCAATTTTAAAATAGGAATCAATATTTTACGTACGAGATAGAAATATTTGACATTTTAGCCCCAACGTCATACAAAAACGTCACAAATTGACAGGTGTCACACATTTAAGCAAATCTGTTTTATGTTGAGCTGAAATAATGAAAAAGGGTAAAGCCAAAAAGGTGGTCAGGAAAGTGTGACATTTGGATAAAAAATTAAAACATGACAAAACAAAATGACATCTCAATGTTTTATTTTCAACAATTTGTTTCTATGCATCAACCTTGAAATTAAACCCATACAGACTGTGGTTTCTTGTCAAATTGATCTTTTTTACCCATATCTTGTAAGTTATATTGACAATAAGTAAATCTTTTTTTTTAAATAATTGCTGAATAAATTGATGAAAATTGACCAAACTTTCTGAACATATACTCTTATATCAAGTATATATCATACACCCATTTTTTACTTGGTCATTGAAAATATAAAATTTTGGCCCTGTAATCAAAATAAGGGTGATATTGATGTCAAAAAAAAGGTTTTTGAGATTATCATGTACTCAACTTGTATGCATCAACAAGCACAAGTTGGAACATTCACTTTGTTCTGTAAGTAAAATATTGGAATTACTGTATTGTACTCTGAATTACTATTGTCAAGTTGAATCTGCATTTTTTTGGAAGTTATTTTGACAACCAGACCTTTTTGATAGTTACATTGCTTAAAATTTTTTTTACTGAAAAACAAATAGAGAACCATGACATCATCCAGTTTCTTAAGTTGGGTAGGATTGGTCTAAACTAGATGGACCATCAAAATAAGAAGCATCTTTTGTCTAAACTGGATACTTTGTCTGACCTGTAAGTTATGTTGACCAATAAATGCTTGTTATAACTTATTTGTTTGTTATATTACATTGAGGATCTTTTATCTCTATGGTTCCAGCAACCTCTGTCAATTTTCAAGACTACTTAACAGTTATTGATCAGTAAAATGCTGGAAAAATCTTCCTTCAAGTAAGTTATATTGACAAAATGTCAATTAACATACAGGAAAAAACATGAAAATCCGGAATAATATTTGAACACAAAATCGTGGCCATATTTAGTCAATTTGAAGATAAACTTCATTGAAGTAAGCATACAAGAGTCAATGTTCTTGTTTGTTCAGCAAAAAATGAGAAAATATTTAACAAACATAGATAACAGTCACAAAAATAGCTATCCAAGTTGGAAAGAGTCGACAGATTCAGAGAACATGAAAATGTGTCTTGTATAAGCTCTACAACAACATTTGTCAGTGTTATTTTATTTATTACATGCAGGTAACATTAACCAAGTTTCATCAAGGGATTTTTCTTTAAAGAAAAATGAATTAAAAAATCGAAGAATTTGTCCATGGGACACAGATGTCCCCGCTAAATGAAGTCCCAAACAGGAAGTAGTCCGACAGGTCCGAAAGTCGCTTAGCCTTAGGACGTACATCTTGTGATACTAAACCACCCTGCCAAATTTCAAATTGTACAGTTTCTGAGAAAAGCTCGACGGAATTCGTACAGACAGACGGACATGAGTAAAACTAGAACGAAAAATCGTACCCTCGCTTTTTTTGGCGAGGGTACGAATTTAGTCCATTACTCGTAATGTAGCAGAGCGGGGGTGAATCACTCCCGGCACTTTGATGTCCAAAAGAAGTTGCATATACAATCAGACGTGGTCGATCTTGATATCTTTCGACAGGGTCACAATTTTTTTTATCTGTTTCGTGTTTAAAATCGATCATTATTGATACGTGATGATAGTTATTGCCGTTTTTAATAACACGCTGTGCGTTGTGTATTAATTGACATTCGTGTCTCTTTTTGATTACGTTTTACTACATGAAAAACATTGAGAAACCAGAAACTGAATGGCGTGTTGCATCTTGGGTAATACATATGTAAATTACTGGATTCTTACCATCTTGGGTAATACATATGTAAATTACTGGATTCTTACTACTGAATGGTTGTTATAGTATGCAAATTAGCACGTTTATAATAAAATTAGGTCACATTATCCATATACGGAATAATGATCAACATAGCACTTTCCACGTGCATCTTCAAAGACGAGAAAAGAAATTTCTTCAATAAAGATCGTTTCCAGATAGTTTCGCAATGTCTAAACTTTAATAACGTAAATCAGATGAATATTATGTTTGAATTTTGTATAAATAGATCGAAATTAGAATTTTTTATTTGCTACATTACAAGCAATAGAACTGAATTTTGCCGTTAATCCGACAAATCACAAATTTAACTTCGGATTATAACGGCAGTAAAATTCGGTCTATAGTAAAACTTAATGCCCCTTACATGTCATCGCGGGGCATAAAAACAAAGGTGTGGGATGCGACAGACACATACCATATAATGCTGAATGATTCTATCTGTTTATGTTTGATAAACTACAGAACACCTATTTAATGCCCCTGCCACCAAGTTCTGTAACGGATATCTAAACGTACAGCAAGTTGATATCCCATGACATCAAAAATCACTAACAACATGTTTTCCACCAAATTAAAAGCTGTTTATCAATTTTACAAATTCATCCATTTGGTAGGAGCTTAAATTTCTTAGCAGAAATTTGCACAATTATTTCATAGTTTTCTTGTTTTGTCTGAATGACGTTTAACACCACTTTCAGCAAAACCATGGTGTCCAGTGTTCATTGAGGGAGGAAGACACAGAACCAGGTGGAAAAAAACTCTACCTTTTGTAGGAAAACTGGCAATTCTTGTAAATTTAGATGGAGTAAAATAAAACCCTGCCAGCAGTGAGACTTGAACCCGTAACCTCTGAGTTTACAGACCACGTGATCAATAGTAGACGAAATTCCTTAATCCTTCAGCCCATCAAGTTATAGAGAAAAATAGCTAATAATCAAACAGCAGATAAAAATAACTTGACAAGACATGCCCCATCAATATAAAGCTGAAAATCCAACCATTGCTTATGATGATGGTGACAAAAGTCTGATGAATGGACGGACAAGCTGATTCCAATAAATCTGTTAAGTGGAAAAGGGGGAGGGGGCACAGCATATTATTTATTCAAATATTTTGTCTACACAGCTTGTTATAAAATTTATTAAAATTCAATTTTTTTTCTCTTGTCCAAATCTTGAACCAGGTGCTAAAGCTGAGAAAAATGTATGTATGGCCCATTCTGGAAGTCTGCATCTGAAAAGATAAATTTTTACATTAATTCAAATTTGTTGCCTTTAGTCACCTCTTGCTTAACTAACTTGACAACCTCGAACTCCCATTGAATCCATTCTTGTTTGTCACACACCATAAATGATGGACAAAGTTTTGTATTGTATAATAAAAGTAATCAAAAGTAAAGACTGGAACACAAGTAGATATCAGTGAGATGGTACCCATCTCTGTGGGCATCGCTGACCTAAAGGGCAAGGTCATCAACTATGGTATGCGACACATCGCCTTGACATTATCTACCCACATTCCAAATATTAAAAGCCTTAACCTCAAAAGATAAAAAAGTTACAGCCTGGATATAAATTTTTCATTCAGAAATAGTGTGACCAAAGGTCAAAGTTCAAGGTCAAAGGTCAGCAACCATAGTATGTGACACATCACCTTGATATTATCTACCCACATTCCAAATATCAAAAGCCTACCTCGAAAGATAAAAAAGATACAGCCCGGACATGAATTTTTCATTCAGAAAGCAATAATGTGACCTAAGGTCAAAGTTCAAGGTCAAAGGTCAGCAACCATGGTATGTGACACATCGCTTGATATTATCTACTCACATTCCAAATATTATTAGACTACCCAAAGATAAAAAAGTTACAGCCTGGACATGAATTTGTCATGCAGAAAGCAATAATGTGACCTTTAGGTCAAAGTTCAAGGTCATGAGAGATCAACCAGGGTATGCGACACACCGCCTTGATATTATCTACCCACATTCCAAATATCAAAAGCCTACCTCATAGGTAAGGCTTCAACTAAGATCCTTTCATTATAAGGGTTATATTGACTCCCATATATAAGGTGTCAACTAACACACTTTTGTTATGAGGGTTATATGGACTCTATGTCAATTGACACGTTTTTAAACTACCGTTATTTGACTATGCTTTCTGGTGTCAACTAACACCTAGAATAAATTCACGGACAGTTCTTCAATTGTTTTTCACCGATATTAATATTCTTTCCTATAGTACTATATAATATTCGGAAGCTCTATTTTATTTTTTTATCCTTATATAGGCACATTTTTATTGAGAGCGTTATATTGACTCAGAAATAGAATTAGTCAAATAACGGCAATTTGGAACAAGACCATCACATATGCATAGTCGGTGGCCTAGGAGGTTTTCGAAATGTTGAATTTATAATGAGATGATATTTTGCAGCATATTATTAAGAGGAAATTAAATTATTTAGCGTAAAATTGAAAAATTGTTGTCATCGTTATATTAATTTTTGACTTCACGTACGTTATTGGTTGGACAAGTAAGGTGGAGCCTGCCTCGTGTCGTGTCGCGCATCGTAATCAACCAGCGTGACAGCAAATATTTCTAATTTAGTTTCGTATCATATCTGTATGTTGATTTAAAAAAAGTTTTACTGTCGATATGGGCACTTTCCGTAGAAAAAAATAAAACTTTAGGACAAATAGTACGTTATACCATATTTTGACAAGCATACTTACCGGTCTAAATGGCTAATAAAATGGGATACGAAAACACCGCAGCGTTCTTTTATCAATAGCCACACCGAGCCTGCGCATATATCCGCATAATTTCCCGCGTCTTACGGTTTCGTATGTTCGTATACGTGGAAACCCCGTACGTTATTTTTAGTTATTTTCACTGTTGTCAACATAACTTACTTAACCCTTTTTTAAATGTTGTCTAGCCCATGAAAGTGCCAGTCCTTACACAAAATAACGATACATTCATTTGCCTCCATCATTTTTCTACCAATATAACCTACAATCTGTGTTCATATAGACATACAATGAACACTAGTGTCTCCTTTATTAACATGGGGGTTTCAATGTCACGCTTTTGACTTGTTTAACGTACTGATTATCGTTTGACAAATGTCAATAACAACGCTAATATTGTAAGGAAATAGGGAATGAATGTAAAAATAACTGCATCTTCATGTCACTGAAGCATCCATAAAAGTTCCAGTTGGTACTGTAATGTAAACTTTTTAAAATGCATTAAGTGATCAAGTGGTGTAATATTGACCAACAAGGAGCACCTTTTTGGCTTTACCCAATAACTAAATTGTGAATTCAAAATTTTACAAACCAGGAGTTATATTATGATTTTTAAATATTAATTGTAATTTCTGTAATTTAATTGTAGCATGTTATTTTCGAGTACAAATGGATGGGTGCAATTACGACTTTGAAAATTTGTTAGATGTTAAATTCTTCCAAAATAAAACGAAAGAACGATTTCTTTGGAGTTGATTTAATGTATGGAATAAATTTAATATGAACTTTTAAATAAAAAATTAGTAGTTTTACGTTTGAAATATGCACTTAAAAGATATTCCTTAATTGACTTTTGTGTTATTTTCTCATGGCTTTTGTCCGATGTCGCCCAGAAATCTTAAACGTTTTGAACAATCTGACGTCAAAATATGTATGATGACATCATCATAGCGAGCATCGCAGATGCGAGCTTAGACTGGTCCCCCTGCCGTATTTATAACTCGTACCTCGTACTATAAAGTATGGCAGGCATCTAGTAAATGTAACCTTGAACCTGAAACTGAAGACCGAAATGGATCATGGGAATTGTGTACATTGTTACAAAATGGCAGACGATATTTTAATTCGGGTTAATGAAAATCTAAATCGAATTCTAATATGACGTCCTGCTTTAGCTATGTAAACAAAGCCGTGTCAAAATTCTAATAAGTTTAGTTCGCACATGCGTAAACTGCGTGTTTTGTGTAAATGTAAAAACTGACTTACAAATGCCGTTTGTTATGTGTTATCCATAATTATCGGTATTGTTAATAATTTAGTTATTTTTTAGTCTGAATCTGAGATTTATATGATTTAAACTACTCCCGATACATTATTTTTTTAACAATTCTACATTCGAATTAATATGACGTCACAATTAGAATTCCGACGTCATATTACGCTGAACTGAAAATTTTAAACTGGAACGATGCAACTTCGTTAAGATTTCTCAATATTTTTGTTTAAAAGGTATCCTCGATGCTTGAAAGTTCGTTACCCTTAGTGGTTAATGAAGCACTTATTTTGCAGAACATTTGCAATAATTTTTTTATTATCGTGTAAGCAGTCTTGGAGGCATGCAGACTTTTTTACATTTGGAAATTTGTCGTAATTAAACTTCATATCTGAGAATTATTTGTTTATTCTGACACCGGATTTAGTTCAGACCGGAAGTGAAGATGATTGCAAGTTCGTGACCTTAAAAAACTCATTATTTATTCTGACATGCGTACTGAAACAATAAAAAGGTCAGTTATATTGTATTAATTGTGTTGTTCTCTATCAAAAAAGACTTACAATAATATTTTGTAAAAATAAATATTCTTTTCCCATACAATTACAGTAGTGGGTCAATTAGATAATCCAGTTCCATAACTTGTTTATAATCCTAGTATCAAAAGTAATAAAAATATATTATTAAGTTCCAAAACTTGTGTAAATATCCAGTGTATTTTAACAGGAAATGTACTTAGTTATAAAAACATATTTTGCTTTATGTTTTGGAACATTTTCTACACCTAGACACAAAAATTTTACAATGAAAATTATCACTGATATCATAATTGGGCCTTAAAACTTACTGAAATTAAATTTATTTCGAAAAACTATTTGTTTGGCCTTTTTCTAAAAATAAAGTTCACTGATGCTTGACCCGATGATGATTCATTGTTTGGAAATGTAAATTGATCGATACATAGGGGTTTTCCAGGAATTTCAGGTGAGCGCAATCTGAAAGCAAAAAGTAATAGCGGAAGTAGCCATTTTTCTATTAAGATATTGTATAATACATATATCTTACCTGAATTTTGTCAATTTTTTTAACTGTCTATGGAAAGACGTAGAAAATCATTTCACGGTTAAGGAAGAGGCAGAAGATAATTATTTACCGATGACGTCATATGATAAATCGTGACTTTCCAAAGGTCACGAACTTGCAATCATCACGAAGTTAGAAGCATGGACGATACGTACATTCAATAAAATGACGAGAAAATATATTTATGTCAATTTTATTTGCTTTAACATACTGTTTTGGGATATATCGTATTAGTTGCAAAAAACAATATTGCCACTGAAAGCGTCCTCTTAGAACCTCTTCGAAATTTTAAAACATTTGTTAGACATATTAGAATCGAAATAGATTATTGCGAGCGGGCTTTATGGGAATTAGAACATGGTCAGACCTTATATTTGTCTTCATTTTATACCTCGCTATCGCTCGGTATAAAATATTGACAAATATAAGGTCTGACCATGTTCTAATTCCCATAAAGCCCGCTCGCAATAATCTATTTCTTAAATTACCAATGTCTTAAGGAAAAACAGATGGAAGCAGTATTTGCTTACATGTCAACGGACGTTTTGGCAATTCTTCCTACAGGTATTTAAATAATGAAAAATACAATAGGTTAATTAGTAAAGTTATAGCATATTGTTTGGGGTGTTCTAATTCGTCTATGAAAAAGTCCGAGACTTACCAAAAGCATATTAATTGAACGATGGCAGACGATGCCTGATCCAATATTGCGATTCGTAGATTCGCAAAGGATCACGGGAACCAGATTAATGCGAGCTATACGGTTACATGCGTGTGTGTAAAAAAAGTCACGTGATCCATATGAACAAATCATTTTCAGATGGTAGCAGAGCTATCCGAAGAAAATATTGCAGACGAACGAAAAAAATATATAATTTAAAAGTAGACAAAAATATTTTGACATCGATAAAATTTAAGTGTTTATTTTTTAAATTACTACAAAAATGCCAGACAAATTTTTCTCAATCTGAAACGCTGTCTTTGAAATTGAGTTTGTGACGTCACCAACACATTAGATACGACGTCACGTCATCAATGGAATGGAGAGGCACTGTTAGGGGGCTCTGAAGTAACGACATGAACAATGTGCGATGCTCGCATTAAGGCTGCGCCTACATTCATATTATTTTTATGACGTTATAAAATTCATCACCCTAGCATTATTGTCATATCAAAATCATCCCAAAACTACCTTTAAACTATGTTAAATTGATTAATCATCTTGTCCAGTGTTCTTTTGCAGGCGATTTAGTGTGTATATTATTGGGGAAAGTATCTTGTGCATATACGACATTGGAAATTATAGTAGACGCGCAGGCGCATTTAGTGAAAGTATCACCAACACCGTACGCAATGAAATAATACTAAATACATTACTTCACCCACCTCATTGATCACACCCTATTATGGTATACTTTTGCGTTGAACGAAATAATTAATGAGTTTAATCGGGCTACTTTTTGGAGAAAAATAAAAGCAATTAAAAAAATCCAAATAAGTGGTCCGAATAAGATTCCGTATAGTTGTTACCATACTTCCATTAATTGTTTAACAATAAAACTTCTAACAACCTTTGACCTGCACATCAATTAATGAACTGTTGCGTCAACAGCTATTGAGTAAATTCACTTTTAAGTTAATAACTAATTATTGTTTTCAACTTAAAAAAGTTGTTCTCGGCATTGCTCGAAATTCGCTTATTGATATAAGCAAACAATATTGTACAATTTCCAAAATCCTTTGTTTTTGTTGGAAATGTAGAGTCAACTTGCATTTAATTAATAAGCAGAGAAATAAAACATCACGTGTCTCTGTGTCATGCAACATTCATTGAACTTAAACATCACGTGTGTCTGTGTCATGCATCATTCACTTAAATACATAGTTTCATATTTTTTTTTACACGCGTTAATAATTCCTCCATTACTGTTTATAAGTGGCTCTCACAAAGTGCTCTGAAAAGTGTAAAATATAGAATATCCTTTATGGTGTTGTTTATGATGGTTTTTGTGGTATTGTGTTGGTGTTGTTATTTATAGTCTTTGTGGTAATATGTTAGTCAATGTGGTTGATTTACCAACAAAACAATATCCATCAATCTTGTAGATTAATTATTCATGACATTGAAAATAAGTTTTATGTTTTGAAAAATTTAAAAAAAAACGATATCAATGTGGACATAATTTTATTGTAGTGTAAAACATTCTAGTTTTGTATTTTTTGTATCCTATTGTATGCACTCCATTTTTATATATGTATTAAAGTATTTATTAAATAGCAAGAACCCTATAAAAGATGACTTGAGATTTGCGGAAGGGTATTCGTAGACTGCTTCAACTGTCATTCTGCCTAAATATACCTAAATAGATAGGAGGTCACAAACAAGCCGAGCAACCTAAAAGTTACCACAGAATAACCTTAAGCACTTGTTTGCAGATAACCCATAACGTTCAACATGTCATGACGGCTACCATTCATAAATCTACGTATGCACAATCTCATATTATGTCAGAAACTCAAATTAAGAGTCAGAAACACTTGTTACACAGGTCGTTCTGTAAGCAATAATCGTTATTTAATACAATTATTGTAGCAATCGCAGACACATGAGTATCATTTATGCACAAATTATATATTATGTAATGTGTCTTTTAATGCAATAAAAGAATAATTTGTTTGTCTGTCTGTACAGTCTCATAACTGTTTAGCTTTTAATGGCGTATTTTTTTTTTTGGAGTATGAAATCATCGTGCCTGGTTAGAACACCCAAAGGGCCAATCCCAGCTTGTCAATTTAAGTTAGATTCAAGTGCACCTACATTCTTTAAACATAGAGTACAGTACAATTACATCATGTTCAACTAAATCCACTGTCCCGAAATGAGTCATACCGCGCGTGCAGAAGGAAGTAAAGTGTGAAATTTCCTGGTATTTATGATATTGCATTGGTCATTGTGGTTTAGTTTGTAAACAAAACAACATGCATAAATCTTTCATATTAATTATTCAGGATATTTAATGACAAGTTTTAATGTAAATTTAGAAACAATATTTATACGCGACACATTTTTTCTATCATACTTAGAAGATGAAACAGGGATAGCTCAATGTGAAGAAAGCAATAACCTTCAAAAGACATTAAAGTAATAAATTAAAAAAAAATCTTGAAAATTTTATTTTAGGAAAATATGGACTGAAAAGAAAGAAATGACAAAGTACAATAATGTAATAATATAAAATGTTTATTTAAATTATCTTTTTTACGTCAAGACTCTATATCTGGTGTCAATACAGCTATCCTAGGACTAGGATATGTCAGTATGTCTTTTGATGGTCTCTGGACGTATCTTAGTCCTAAGAAGTGTCAACGAAAGCTTCCTAATTTTTATCCTAAATT
Organism: Limnoperna fortunei; assembly: GCA_944474755.1. Lineage (NCBI taxonomy): Eukaryota > Metazoa > Mollusca > Bivalvia > Mytilida > Modiolidae > Limnoperna > Limnoperna fortunei. Next base: position 19,459,541 of record OX104120.1, read on the forward strand.
ATAGGTACACTAGCTAGGTATTCTTTGTAGCTTTAAGATAGAGTGAAAGGTGTACTTAAATTCAATAAAATAACATATTTGACAATAAATTCGTGGCAGTTAGAGTAATACGGGAAACAATGAACAAAAAATCAACAATAATGGAAAAGAAACATTTTTCAGACACTATATATTAGTGATGCTCAATTTCCAAAATAATGTAAACTTTTAATATGTATGGTGTTTTCTCTTTGAGACAGTTAATTCTTTTAATATTGAAAGTGCGAAACGAAAAATTATTTTGATACAGTAACCCCCTTCCTTAATAAATGCAGTACCAAAAAAAGGTACAACCATATAAGTTTTCCTTATTTTCTGAAAGCGGATTTCACGCTTCGTCAAGCAGATTTGAAGATGACTTGTTGAGTTTAAATTGTAAAACTTCAAAATCACAAAAGTTATAAATCCCGCCACCTTATAAGTTTGACTAAAATGTATAACTTGGGATTTTGTATTAAGGGAAAAGGGATGAACCTATTTGTGCAATATTATCTCTGTATTAAAATGCCGTTTAAAACTAAAAAATTAAAACGGCCTCATTTCAAAGAAAGATTGCTATTTTAAATATAAATTCAATAAAAAACCTTTTACTTACATGTTACAAGAAACATGAATTATTAGAGTTGTATCCAGAAAGCATAGATACCATAAAGATTGCTATCAATATAATAAAATTTCTCGCTTGTAACCCTCCTGGTATTTTATCATTATCATCATGTAAAATAGTCAAGGAGCACGCACCCTGCACCCACATAAACCACTAATTAAAATAATGTGAGAAATTACAAACAACAATCAAAGTACCTCGTCTGTTAAATACTGACCACAAAAATTATGATAAACTTGGCAAATAATGAGTTCACATTAATATTCAACCTATCTTTTCGTCTTGATTGTTGTCCTTGAAATTTGATTCTAGAATGAAACTGTTTGCACATAGTAAATTTCAAATTCAACAACTTTAACTTAAAGCATAGTTGATTGTTTGTTTGATGTCCCTCTTTTCTTTCTTTTTTTTTCATTTTTTTTAAGTATGGGTCAAAGAATACTGACAATCCTCATCAACAACATATTTTCGGGATATATCATCTAATCCTGATAAAAGTAAGGCAAGAAAATTCTTATTGTATTACATTTGTGTTATAAATCTATTTGCAAGACTCATCTTTTTGTGCTTTTATAGACCCTTATTCAATCTTTAAAAAAAACGTGAACCGGATCAAATATTAGAATCAACTTGCTTTGCTAGCTAACGCTCTTGGCAAAATATAGGTTCATTCGTTCTATAGAACGATTAATAGGCTTTACACTTCAGTATGCTTTTAAAATAAAAAAGGTCAAATTATTGAACAACATTACCTCGGCCTTCTTTATATTATAATTTGACCTAGTTCACGATATAAACAAATAGAAGAAAAAACATGCAGATATCTTTAAAATAAAAAAGGTCAGTAAATAGGACCTTGACCCATAACTTTGTCACCTTTTTTAAGTTCAATGTCAATTATCCACTAACGGTGTAAGCTCCAAGTCTCTATCATATCTCGTTCACGAGTTACATGGTCACATCATCAGCTTCCAATAAAGAAGGGAAAATAACCCTTATAAGGTTTGTTTTTGTTTGATTGTTTGAATTGTGTTTTAACGCCACTTTCAGCAATTTTCAGCTATTTCATGGCGTCCAGTTTTTATTGGGGGAGGAAGCCGGAGTACCCGGAGAGAACCCCCGACCTGCTGTAGGAAAACTGGCAATCCTTGTCAATTAAGACCCTTATAAAATGAAAAATTCTTGCATGAGATATGTTACAAAGTGTCGCGATCCATCACAAAACATATTGGAACTACTTTCATTGCGACATCATTTACGGTTTCAAAGTTTATCTGCACACAAGGTTTCTTGTGACAGGGGAAATAACTCCGTTAAGATTAAGTGTTCGTTGTGCAAGGATTAACTGCGAAAGCGTAATATCATACAACCATGGTACTGAATGTCTTTAGGACATGTCGCGAAATAAAAGTTAGAATTGAAGTGAAGACTGGGCGGAAAAAATAAACAGACAAATAACAGTAACGATTTTCTCTTTAGTGGAAACCGGAAAATTATCACCCGCTCTAGTCGAAGTTTGTGGATGATACAAAAAAAAAATATATGTCGTTCAGACCGAAAATTGCAGACCTGGAAAATTAGTTAGCTTCAGTTGAAGGTTGCTGAAGGTTACTTACACGTCGTTTTTTCTCATTTCCACACCAAAATGTCAAGACACAACTATTAAACATATATTCTAGTGCAGTATCTATATGGTTGTTCACGTTTCTTCGTTAGATAAAAGACATTCAGTATAATAATTATCATACTGTCCTTGACGTGTTAGGATAGATTATCACATGAAGAACAAATAATCTCCCGAAACTTCATAGATTATAGATGAAATGTGACTTCGCTTGACATATATTTTTTTAAACATTATTCTTGCTATCGACCTGACCTATCACGTTCGAAGGGGAACAACTCTAATTTTAAATAATAACTAAGAATATTTTTGGTTTGTGCGCCACTGATATAAACGTTCGTCAAGATTTTTCTGTTCGGATAAATAGATGCTCTTTGTATTTTTTTAAAGGAGGCACATTTTGCATAATACTAAAGATAAGGGAATAGATCCGAGATCTCTGCAATCGTGTGTCTTGCGAAAATATCCGGTGTATATTAGTGTTGTTTCTTGCTTACAGTCGTTTTTTCGTTTGTACATACACTGTAGAACAACGTGTTAAGCAGTTCGGCCTGCCAATTTGTTGTCGGTGGTTACTTTTTTTCTTCACTGCAGTTAGGGTGCCTTTTCATGCTAGGGAGAACTTCTTGTCCTGATGGAAAATTTGCTCATTGTTATGTCATTTTTATATATCCAATTTGCTAGTTTGGTATCTAGGTCTATATTTACAAAAACGCGTATTTATAGTATTGTAATTCCCTTTAAAACAATGCAATCTCTAGATCCAAAAAAGACTTGAATCTCTATTGTATCATCGTCCCTGGTGTCTAAAGTTGTACACTGATTGTATGGTACGCGAAAGTCACATGGTTCTTATAACTGTTTACCTGGGAGTTGCTGTCAGTGTTTTTAATTGACAAATACGAAAAAGGCAAGGCAACTGATCGTTTAAATAACAATGTCCTGACGTGGAACGATTACTAATCGCATTAAGGCAAATATACTCAACACGAAACAAAAACAAAACAGAAATTTCGTTACACGAACCCAATAAAATGCATGTGAAAACTTGGTGCTCCGTACATTCGCTTAATCCGACAAATAACAAATTAAAAATCTGATTTGTAGCGTACATTGCATGTCTAAAAATGCCTGTCGAGTACCTCATTGTCATCTTCCGTGAAGAGAGTCAAATCCAAGAAGTGAAAGTCAACTACGGATGACTTGGCAAAAAATGTCTGATTTTATAAAATAACGATAAGTCATTGTGATACCCATAAAACTTCCGAAAGGATATCACGGATAATATAAACGTCTGTACAAAAAACTCTTGGTTGGTAGCTTAATAGTCAACAGAAGTGTCCGGTGTAAAAAAAATCGGAATACTGATTGTACGATCTAGCATAAATTATGTATAAGTTGTAAAAAGTTATCGATGAACTGGAAGTTTACAATTGGAAAGTTCAGTTCAGAAGCTCGGATCGATTAAGCAGTGGAAAACAAACCAATCGTTTAAACAGTACTATCACAATCACTGCCCCTCCCCCTTTCAGACAGCTTGCTGAGACGACATTTAATTTGAAGTCATCACGTCTGTCGTGAAAATAGGGTCGAAATAAGTTTATTGGTGATTTATTTAATTTCAAGTTCTCTAGGATTTTGCTTAAATCTTCTTTTTCTTCTGCGGTATTTCCAGTAATCTATCTAAGCTTAGATGATTATTTACTGGTGCATGCGTGGTCTATTTACAAAATATCAAGTGTGAATGTGGGTTTTAAAAAAAAACATTTAGTGAATAAAGAAAGAAAGATTATTGGTGAGTGTATTTGATGTACGGATGTGTATTGATGTTAGCGGGTGGTTTTTTTTCTAGTTCTAATGTCTTATGGAATAAGAATAGTGACTGATTGAATGGCCACTAGTTGATTTACGATCTTGTACATCATGATAAGTCGTGTACGTAATCTACGTTCTGTAAGTTGTGGCCGATTTAGGGCTTTCAGCATGTTCGATAGACTGTTTGTGTTGTGATAATTTTTTGCATACGTATTGGACAGCTCGTCGTTGGAGTGCCTCTATCTTCGATAGACTCTGACGTGTGTGGGTCCCAGACTGAGCAAAAATACTCAAGTTTGGGAAAGACGAGAGTTTGGGATTTCGAAATTGTCAATGCCTGGCTTTTAATGTTTTGGTTTGATGTTTTTATCTATCGATAAATATAACATGATTTATAGTTTCCTGATTGCAGTAAGGGTATATAATATGTAGATCAATCGCTGATGTTAACTAAATTCTCCAAGAGTTAATTGAGTCTTATTAAAAGGAGACATGTTCAGACGCGGATACAGGATTTTCAGCTAAGGGCGCAGCAAATGGGCGAGGCGTCTGGTAGTGCCTTAGCTGGTGGGGGACGGTGGGGCGAAGCCCCGGAAGCTCTGAAGACGACTAACTACTTATGGGTCATTTTAGATAGTGTTCGGACGTGTATTTTTTCTTGTTAGATGCTTATTATTTGAACATGTTAAAATTCTAGGTACGTGGTCTTCATAAATATTCTTTTGAAATTACGCTTTAAGGGACCGACCATTTAACTTGAAGGGGGGTGGGCTTGATTTTTTCCTAAAAAAAAATATTTTGAAAATGATTTTTGATGAAAAAAATATTTTGTAGGAAAGGGTAAGAAAAAAAATATTTTGAAGAAGGATGTCTGCTATATAAAATAATGCTAATAATGAAAAAAACATATTATGTCGCGACGACTTAAAAAATAAATATTTTTTTCCGCGAACTGCGCGAAAAAAAATGTTATGTCCAAAACAAGAAACCAAGCCCCCCCCCCCTTTTCAAGTTAAATGGTCTGTCCCTTATTCGACTGAAGTTTCAATTAGAACATTTTGCAGAAATACCATCTTGTCATGGAACCACCATATTAATAATATCACTTGTAAAGCCAACAAACTTTTAGGATTTTTAAAACGCAACCTTCAAATAAACAATGAACACACTAAAAGCCTAGCCTACAAATTCATCATACGTACTAATTTAGAATATTGCTTAACTGTCTGGTCTCCTCACACCCAATAAAATTAATAAATCAAATTGAGCAAGTACAAAGAAGAGCGGCTAGGTATGTAACTGGAAGACATCATAACAGCAGTAGTGTAACATCTATGTTAGACCATCTTCAATGGAAAACACTTAATTCACGTAGACAAATTCATAGAGCCACCCTGTTGTACAAAATATCTAACAAATTAGTAGCTACCAGTATAGACCCAACACAATTACATAACTACACTTCCACCATCAGTTACAAGACACAGACACAACCTTCAATATCATAATTTCTCCACTACAACAAACTATTTTAAATACGGTTTTCAGGGGCGGATACAGGATTTTCGAAAGGGGGCGTAAAAAGGGGATATCGGAAAAGAGGGCCACGAACAAGGTTTTTATAGTGTTCAGTAACCTTTATTTTACGGTCCCTGTTCTCTTTTTTCCTTTCCTTTTTTAAAGGGGGCGTACGCCCCTACCCCCCCCCCCTTGGATCCGCCACTGTTTTTTTTTTCCTTACACTCTTGAATTCTTTACCTGTCAACATTGTCAATGCAAGTACTTTGGATCAGTTTAAACAGGGACAGTCTATACTATTAGTAGCGCGCCTTGGTTTGTTCGCACCGTACCATAGTCATCAGCAATTGATGGAGCAACGTATGATATAGATGTAGAAGATAATTTAAATTTAATTTAAAAAAAAACGTGTTTCCCCGTTCTACTTGGGGTTTTTGTGTCTTTATTTATTACGTTTTTTAAGCTGAATCCGCACCTGATATTAATTATTAATATTTACAGAGACATATAATTACATTACATGTAATTATATGTCTGTGATATTTGCGTAGATATTTGGGAATATTTTCTTTTAGCTCATTTTACGCGGGAAATTTAGAATTACTTCCCCTTTTCAAATTCAAAAAGAGGCGCGACGTAAACATGGCGGATGATTCAGAAAGTGAGTTAAAAAACAATTTTTGAATGTGTTGCAGACCTTAACCAAATTATTGCAACAACAACTAATGATAATACAAACAAACAAAATATTTCACAATATTGCAGAACAAAATTTAAGTACGACAAAATGAAAATAACAAAGCTATTTCTATATTTACTCTGTTGTTGGTGGGCTAGCCAATCTTACTTTACTGCTGTCACTACACACAGTTGTGACTTTCTAATATAAGTTGTCGTAATACAAATAACGGACTCATTAAAAGACTACATATTTGTCTTAAAATGAGTGTGTTATTTTGTCATGGCAACTATCCCTAACGTTCTGAATATAGCTGAAATATTTTTTGCTGGATGTTAAACAACAATCAATAAATCATATTTGTCTTTAAAAAATGCCCATGTTACCAAACATTCATATAAATGGTTGTGAATGGGTCTGCAACAAAGATCTAAACCCCCCAAAAAATTAAACAAATAATGTTTTAGGTTTTGATTATATACCTGTCAATGATTTGCATTCTAAACACTGCTTGAAATGCATTTTTTATTTTAGTTACTCTCTGTTGTAAATACAGTATTGAAACTGTTCTTTCTATCTACTTCAGTACTTGTAGCCATACAAGGTATTCACAAATAAAAATAGATCAACAAAAATATTTGTATATGTGTAGACATAAACTTCATTCATGAGTTCTTGTATCATAATATTCCTAACAGTTTGTTATGAACATGCCATGTTTATCTGAGCAAATTTCCAAATATAGATAGAATAACATTACATTAAACCCAGAAATAATTGACGACTTTCCAATTTAAAAAACGCCACCTAGTGTCCATTTCCGGTACTAAAAACTGCGGCTATAGCCGCAGTTTGTCCTGTTGAAACCTTTTGAAATGGACAATTGTCTTTGATAAATTTTCACGCTTCAGTTGAATGACAGGTGTCAATATCTGAGTGAGGAAGGTTATTAAAACCGCCTGCTGTGTAAACATGATAGTTAATTAATTAATCTATGTTCATTATCCTATTTACCTGATGTTAATTGGAGGTAGAACCCCAGCTGTTTTATAGCTTAAATAAACAAGGTTATCAGTGACATCCGTGTTGTATTCAAACTCACCTGTTGCCTATGGCTATAGTAACATCTACTTATAAGGTTAATTAGATGAAAAATTTAATTGGCATAGACAAACAATATTAAAACAATCCAAAATCTTTATTTCAATATCATACTCTTTTAGTAATGATAGCCGTAGTTTTTTTTAACAGGAAGTAAAAGGGGAGATAAATCATGTAAAACTGGAAATGGGTCAATTGACCCATTTCCAGTTTTACATGATTTATCTCCCCTTTTACTTCCTGTTAAAAAAACTACGGCTATCATTACTAAAAGACTATGATATTGAAATAAAGATTTTGAATTGTTTTAATATTGTTTGTCTATGCCAATTAAATTTTTCATCTAATTAACTTTTTAAGTAGATGTTGCTATAGCCATAGGCAACAGGTGAGTTTGAATACAACACCGATGTCACTGGTAACCTTGTTTATTTAAGCTATAAAACAGCTGAGGTTCTACCTCCAATTAACATCAGGTAAATAGGATAATGAACATAGATTAATTAATTAACGATCATGTTTACACAGCAGGCGGTTTTAATAACCTTCCTCACTCAGATATTGACACCTGTCATTCAACTGAAGCATGAAAATTTATCAAAAGACAATTGTCCATTTCAAAAGGTTTCAACAGGACAAACTGCGGCTATAGCCGCAGTTTTTAGTACCAGAAATGGACACTCGGTGGCGTTTTTTAAATTGGAAAGTCGTCAATTCTTCTGTTCAGCATACTTCCACTTGGACAAAGTTGTGCTGATCCAAATTGCTTCATGGGACACCCATCAGAACTTATCATGATGTCAATAATTACTATACATCTTTATTCTTTCAAGTGGGGGCCTCTGTGGCCGTGTGGTCAAGGTAGTTCGTCTTCTATTGATCACATGGTCGTCAACACTGAGATTGCGGGTTCGATTCCAGTGTTTTCATTAACTTTTGCAATAGAAGGCAAAAAAATTGGAATAGGGGGAAGAATAACTACGGCAAGGGGTCTGGGGGCCGCTCAAGACCCCCTAGTGGGTCCAGGGCAACGCCCTGGTAGGGGGACCAGGAAAACGAAAATCAGCAGTTTTGGATCAAGTTGTAAGCCCTCTAGCTGTATCTAAATCATCCTTTTCATTTGTTATATTTTCTGCAAAACTTGATGAATTGTGACATGAATCTTAATTATTTCTTACCAATTTCATAAATTGACAAAAGCCTTGACCAACATACCAGTGTTATTTTAAATGTCAGCATGATTATTTAAACAATTTCCTTATTTCCATTCAAAGCTAACAGAACAAAGAAACAAAGAGGTTTATGTTAATTTTCATAACAAAATTTGCCTGGCAAATAAGTGGCAAAAGTTGCATGATATTTTGATCTGAGTAAGTGACTGGTATGCTGTAATAAATAAATAATTATAAATACTTCTGTTATACAATTTAATTCACTACAAGTCTAATTTTGAACTATTTTATTTTTACATGGTAATAAAAAAACCTTCCTCCTCCCCACTTCAAAATATACATTTGCAAGCTTCCCACCTCAGAATCAAATGGGCTGGGTGTCCCTTTTATTAAAAGAAAAAAAAAAGATATTATTCTATGGGAAAAGAATTTCTGTCACTGACTAGGGTACAGTACATCCTACAAAAGGACCTGGGCCATACCTTTGATGTCAGAGTAGTCTAAAAAAAATCTAATCAGTACCTGGCTAACCTCTACAGGTATTGATTCACTTACCTGCACATTGAATTCAATATCTCTCAAACTAACTGACTGTCTTATGGTTTGTGTTGTTTTGTTTTTGTAATTTTTTTAAGTTTTGTTATTTTTTACATGTAAATTAAAAACGGCGTGAATGATGAATGGACATTGGCCTATGTAAAATTTTGTATTTTATTTCAACAACAGTTTCTTTCTGACCTTTGCTCTGCTTAGCGGTGACTCCAAAATAATCTTTAATTGATCGTTTCATCGATGCGGATTGCTACTGTTAACCTTCACTTCACTTCACCACAGTCAGGGTCTTTTCGTCTCATTTGAATGAAAACAATGTTTTCACCTAGTTTTCAAACGCACAAGTGATATAAACTGGTTCCCGGGAGTACGCAATACCAAAACAAAGACTGACGATCCTGACCTCGTCCGCGAAAATTGCGAACTCCGATTTTTGAAATCGGAAATGGAATAGCCGTCAAAAAATTGGCAATAAGCGGTTGATTTTGCCGGCTGCCGGCTTTTATTGAAAACACTGGATTCTCACTGCAGGCAGGGTGTAGTCGACTCCAATCTTAATTGACAAGGATTGCCAGTTTTCCTTCCACAGGTCGGTGGTTTTCTCCGGGTACTCCGGCTTCCTCCCCCAATAAAAACTGGACGCCATGATATAGCTGAAAAATTGCTGAAAGTGGCATTAAACACCATCAAACAAACAAAACAAACAAAATCTTTCAAGTGGAGCTCATATACTTATCAAAGAAAATTGTTAAAGTACAATACTCTTTGAAAGAACTGAAGTTTGAAACCAATTAAAAGTGTTTGTTTATCAAAAAAATTATGATTTTTCATTATGGGCCGTTGTACATTACTTTTCTTCGTTGTTCACTTCCGGTAATTAGTCACATCTGGTAAATAAACAAATGGCGCGTAATACATTTGAAAGGTGTAAAAAATCGTTTGAAAATATGTTAAATACGCATGTTGTTTGCCGTTTTTTTATTGGAATTACTCATTTACTGATAAATTGGTAGTCTGGGTGAAGTATTTGGACCAGAATTACAAGTATCTTATGTGAACAGGGCTCGAAATAAGCGGTAGCCCGGCAGCCCGTGACTCCCTAAAACTTGGAAGGACTCCATGGATGTTTACTGTAAGAGCCCGTCGGGCTCCTTAAAAATTTAGCAGGGCTCACCACGCTAGGATGTGGGCGATGATAAAATCCCCACAGGGGCTCGTAAAAATTGATTTACTTGTGCTTTCGATTGATACTGGGTCGGTTTTGTTATAGTGTGGGAGAAAGGAAGAAACAGAGTCTAAACCCGCCAACTTTCAAAAAAAATTTAAAAATATTTCTTTACCCCTATCAACATGGGTTTGTAATTATTTCTGTTCCTAATTTATTTATCTTCATGATAAAACCTACCTTTTGGCTTTATGTTTCTAATGTCGTTTAACTCTCAAATTTTAATAATTTCCACCAGTTTGAAACGAAATGGACAATAACCTTGGCCGGAAGTGGACTTTATCGTTACTGAGAAAGTGAGGCCTCAAAGACGACAAAGGATAAAGGATAAAGTCACCACTTCCGACAAAAAATTCAGACATAAAATAGAGTTTTTCAGAATGAAAATGTACCCTCAGAATACTGCCAGAATGTGTATTTTTGCAACAAAACCCCAGGAGCTTCTGGGCGCCTTGAGAGGCCCCCATACCCCTGGCCGTAAAGACCACTGCGCTTGCTCTGCCGGTTGAATGGGTCTCCCTGCAATTTTTCAGGACTCCTTGACTGGTTTATTAGGGAGTCATTTTGACTCCCATAGTTACTTTTCCTATTTCTACCCCTGTGTGAACCATCGGGCGACTTTGACTTGGCTTTTGAGGCGCCTTAGGGCGACTTCAGGTCCTAGTAGGGCGACTTTGTCGCCCACTTCGCCCAGTGTGGTGAGCCCTGGATGTTTATGTCTACACCTATCATGCCTATACAAATATTTTTAGTTATCAATTTTTATTTGTTAATACCATGTACTAGTATGGCTACAAGTACTGAAGTAGATAGAAAAAAAGTCTAGAGCTTGTTTTCATTGATTAATGATAAAGGTTATGTACCATGTGTACTGTTTTATGTTATTGCTAGTACCCTGAATAAAAAGGAAAAAGAAAGAAAAAATCTAATCCAAGTTTCTTATGGTTTAAAAACACAAGAGAAATAATTCTGGAAAATCCACAATTACAAAAAAAAATATGTAAATGAAAGAAAAGGCATGTAGTGACTGCAAAATTAATTAATTATTTGTATGATCCCTCTGACTTTTCCCTGGTGTCTTCATGAAGTCTCCCTATCAGAACCTCATTTCTCCCTGTTTGGCTGCCAGGGAGAAGTCATTTCTTCCTACTTTTTTAGAGTGTGGTGACCCCTGTTTCAGCACAGCTTTGTAAATTATTTCTAGGTGTAATAAAATGTTTTTTTTATTTATACTCTTCAGACACTTTTGTCCATATAAAAACAGTGGAATGTTTACAATTGTACTAGTATGATGTTTATGTATGTATTTCCCAGATTCGGGGACCTTATTTTTTAATTTCTTTAGTTTGGAGAAAAAGTTATCCTCCATCTTTTGTAAAAATAAAGTTTTATTATTGTAGGTCACTTTTTTGCAATCTACAGTTTTGTGTATTCAGAGTCTCACAACAAAAATGGCGTAAATATATTATGCATTTTTTTAAAACTTGCATTGTTTTAAAATAGATAATGACATTGCTGCTTTCTACATCCCATGAAGCCTTCAAAACAATCTTTTAGTTGATTCTAACAGAAAACTACAAGGAAAATATAGGTAAAATAACATGTAATCAGTACATGTATCTTCAAAACAGGTAGTAAGGATGATGACATCACTTTTAAATACTGTCAGTGACCACTAATTTCTGTTTTTTTTATTTAAAGATTTTTGTCATAATGAATGTTAAGATAAAACATTAAGAAACATATAAAGATTGTAGGATATGTCCTTAAAGTTGAGTAACACCTCATCCAAACAAACAGAACTTTTAATAAACAGTGAATTTACTAATCAATGTGAACATCATATAAAGAATAAAGGTGTACAACAGAGGTTATAAATATTGCCATCCTGAAATTGTGCTGAATGGAACTTATACACGATCATTGTTTGCCTTGGAAAAAAATTATTATTATTGTGTTGATGATTAATAGTATTCTACAGAAACTAGTCTTAAAATTGAATTTGTCAACTTGCTCTTTGTTTGTTTTAATTTAATTTCAAACATTATTGTGCCTAAATTATCACAATAGTTTCAAATAAATTTAACAATGCCGCCTTCTATGTAATTTCAGGCAGAGGAAATTCATACAGATCACCAATGATAAGGGTAGGTCACATGTTTGTTCTTGATATTATTAAGACATCTACTAGTATATCATATACCGGTAACAAGTTTCTCTCTTCATGTATTATTGTCATCTACAATATATTTGTTTGTCCCAAATTTAAGTTTTGAACAACTTTAAATGTAACTATTTAGCAGAAGAAATTTCTGATATTTTAATTCATTATTTAAATTTAATGTTGGATTTTTTTAATTTGTGCAAGTTTCTGTATACATAATTTAATTTAATTGTCTAAGTAAAAAACTCAATGATTTACCATGTTAAAAATAAGACACATAAAAGCTTAAAATATCATGAAGTGTTTACGTTTTTAGCCACCAAGAATAAGGAAAAAGAACCAAAGATTCTTTAATGATGATGAAGATACTACATACTCCCCAGCTAAGTCACCACGTAAACAAGCCAAGGTTGTCAGTGTAAGTTGATGATGTGAACATTGTAAGTTACTGGGTGCCAAGACATAGCTGAAAAATTGCTGAAAGGCGTTTAATATTACCTTTTAAACATATGAAAATAATTCTCAATCTAATTATCATCTAGCTATCTTACAGAGTCAATGTTAGCTATATTACTAGATTATTTATTTCATTAATACAGCTGATCTATTGTATATACTTGAGTTATGTCAACACCTTCTGTGTTTATTTAATATCAAGCATGTCTGATTTTTTACAAATGAAAGACTAAAGAGTATTAAAAGAAACAAACTGGGAAGTTTGCTTTTTATTAACAGCAGAGAAGTTGACTGGTATTGTTGCATGCAGCACTGTTCACCTAAAAGAAAAACTTTGTAGATCGATTTTTAAGCATGGATACTACGCATTGACATGGGCATTTTAATGGCAGTTTTTTGTTTAATGGGAAAATAACACACTGTGGGTCTTTTTTCCGATCTCTGACCAGACATGAAAAAATAAGGATATTTTTAATATTCATAATTAGCTTGTTTCTTGGACAGATTATTACAAAATGGCAGCAATGATTATATTTAACATGTACACTGCGGCCAAGATGGATTCCGCAAAGTCCGCGAAAAAACACGGCCGAACGCGACGCGGCAATCAATTTTTTTAGTGATAATTGTCCGCGAACGTTCCGTGACCAAAATGACTGCAGAATCGTCTATTAATGGACTTCGCTGTATTGCCGCGATAAACACGGTTTTTTTACAAGGCATATGTTGTAACTGCAGAAATTCGTAATGAAAGTATTTGTTGCAGAAAGGCAGTAACATTTTAGAAACCTCGTTACTCATATGTCTTTATTTTATGTTCGTTTTACATAATTGTTCATTCAACAGATTCTACGTTGTGTAAATTCTATAACAATCGGACATGCACGGAGTGAGAAATCATGTGTCAATTATTGGTCTCTTTGAATACCTGATGAGATTAGATTAATGGACAGATAGGTGTGCCAAAATTAACACACCTATTACCAAAATATCAATAGGTGAGGCGGGAATCACTCAATGAATGGGAGGAGCAAAAAACTATAAGTGACACGTGTCGCTGGCTGACGACATCAAAATTCGAGGTTGAAACTAATTGTACAAAATTCCTTTAAAAAAATTTAAGTAAATATGCCTTTTTAACAATATTCCAATTAATCTACGACTGCCAAAGTTTTGAACACGTGTGGGAAAAATATTGCTCCAATGTGTTTGAGCAATAAAACTTTGCGGTCGGCGTAGTATTTTAATTACACGGAAAGTCCACGTGTTGGTTACCTTCATCAATTAACACCAGTCACCTGAACAGGAAGCCAGCGGGACATTTTTTTATTACAATTATGAAATTTACCGTAATTCATACCTTTTAACTCTTAAACACATTTATACACGTGTATATTAGTTAACCCCGCAATAAAATCGCAGGTGTTCCTTGATCAATGGACCGTTCTATTTTGCATCCGGTGGACGACAGGTATCCTAATTCCTCGGGGCACCATAAGGAAAGGTGTTTTACGCCAGCGTTTTATTAATACCTACTGTTTATTATAAGAGTTTAAACACACCTTTATTGTATAAAAGTTAACTATATCTGTTTTTTGTTACCCCTTTTTTGCAAATTAATATTAAAATATTTATTATGTAAAATAATTAATAAAGTACCCTTCTTGAACATGTTTTTACTGACGATCTATAAAGAATTAATACACAACTGAATGGTTTAATGATTGGAACAATACACTATCTTCAAATAAAGTATTTATCGAATTCAGTCCATGACAATAACGTTTACGTTCGCGGACATATGGAAGAAATCGCGGATCCGTTGGGGACATTATATCTGAAGTGTCAGCGAATGATGAACTTCTGTCCATCGGGAATGTCCGCGTACTACAATCGTTGTCCATCATGGACTCACGGACTTGGCGTAATCCGTTTTGGCTGTAGTGTACATGTCAGATTAGCAGGTATTGCGTGTATTTAATTTAGTACATGTAAACATTAATGGAAAACATTTTTGTAGACTAAAAGTGGTCTTAGTGTTGCTGACAGGAAAGTAGCCCAAACTATTGGTGTACACCTGAGAAACTTCCTCAAGCTCCCAAAGGCACATAAATGGGTCTGCTATGAATGGTTTTATGCAAACCTGGACATGTAAGTTACTGTATAACAGTGTTAGAAAAGTCGCATCCAACTCGTCTAAATTAAAACAACTTTTTGGATGAATAAAGTTCAGTTTGGACTACTTGAATTTTTAGTTTCAAACACTGGTATAAGTTTTTGAATATGACACTGTATATATGTATTATGTAAGATGGCAATGTTATTTGGCATACAGTCACAGTAAAGTAAATTATATACAAACATCTAATTATTATATCAACTATATAATATTTCAAATCAGTAAATTTATATAGGGTTAATTAAAATATTTATCTCTTCTTATTAAATCCAGCACTGTTAGAATTAGGTTTTCAACTGTCAAATTTTTTTGCTTACTTGCTTATTTGCTTATGTATATATTGTTGTGTAAGTAGCAATCCATACTGAAAATTAAATGTAATTAAGTCATATTATCTAAACCATGTAAATTTGTCATGTGCTACAAACACACAGTAGTTGTATGTGACCAAAACAATATAGTGTAAAAACAACCTCTCGACCATACATTGCCTCATGTTGGCAAGCTTTTGAGACCTAGAGAGAACAAGAACTATTATTTATTAAAAAAATGTTTTATCATTTATCCATCCCAATTTTTTATGACCATTTTGTATTATGTAGTTTGTTATTTGTCACACTTTGTATTGTAGACCATTATTTCTGGCTGAAAACGACTTTTGTATATGTTTAAAAGAAACATTTCCACAGTTGAAAACCAAGAAAATGAAACGAGTGGAGTGGTGCAAAATCAGAAGACTTATGGGAAAGCCTAGAAGGTAATGTTAATTGGAAGATTGTTGAATTCTCACCTTTCCAAATTATTAAAGCAGTTGATGTCAGCATTTTAAAACTCTGGAGCACAAGGAAAGACATTCTTGGCAATGTCATGAAATTTTGTTTATTTTCAAAGGTACATGTGTAGGTAGACTAAATATATACGCCTAAACAAATGCAGTCAATTTTCTGCTCCATAAACACAATATTAGGGCAGTTTCTTAAAATATATAATGTATGTAAATAGGGTGAACCTACATGGTAACAGTTTTTTCACATTCCATGAAAATGGATTGCACCTAACCATTGAAATGTGTTTCAAAGTTCTTTCCGGTTTTGCGTGGTGTCAACTATATTATAATGGAACAGCCTTTGTAGAGCATCTCATTTCTGTTTTTTATTTAATCAAACCAATAAACTGGAATATATTGAAAACACTGCAAAAATATTGTATTCATAAATGTAATTTATTTCCTGTTGTCAGATGTTCTCCAGCCTTCTTTGAGGAAGAAAGGAAGGCTTTAGAAACAAGAAGAAATAAAATCCGGTTACTACAGCAAAGGAAGTTGTCAGAACTCAGTAACTTCAAAGATCTTCCCAATGAAATCCCGATGCATTTAGTTATTGGTACAAAAGTCACAGGTAAATCCATATTAAGTTGATGTGAAATAAAGTACAGATAAAATTATGCATAGTAATTATCCATCTTGAAACTCTAATATGGCTTGTGCAGAAATATATACATATGTGATGACAAGAAATTTATCTGTTAAACGTTTCTGCTTTAAAAAAAACCCCAGAATTTTGAAACAATAAAGATGATCAGATAACATGGTAGTTGTCAGATTCTTTTTAGAAGGTATCCAATTACTTTGAATTATGTTTGCATGTATTGTATGTGTTACAATGTTGAGAATTTGTTGTCTTTTTCAACAATTGAAACTGGATACCATGATAAAGATGAATGTAACATATAATGCTCCCTTTGTGTAAAGAATAATTTTTTTTAATAGTGGAGGTCTCGGTGGCCAAGTGGTTAAGGTAGTTAGTCTTCAATTGGTCACTAGGTCTGTCAACACAGAGATTCCGAATTTGAGTCTCACTGCAGTCAGGGTGCACTTGACAGTAATCTTCATTGACAAGGATTGCCAGTTTCCCTACAGAGGGTCTGGGGTTTTCTCACAGTACTACGGCTTCCTCCCCCAATAAAAACTGGATGCCGTGATACGAAAACTTGTTGAAAAAGACGTTAAACAACATTCAAACAAAAAAACAAACAATCTTTTAATTAATAATAAACTAGCTCGTATGTTAATAATGGCAAATTTGTATGTATATTTTAGCTCGTTTACGGAAGCCTCAAGATGGTTTATTTACGGGAGTTGTTGATGCTTTAGACACAGTATCAAACTCCTACAGAATCACATTTGACAGACCTGGACTGGGGACTCACTCCATACCAGATTATGAAGTTTTAGTAAGTGAAACTAGCAGCTAGAAAACTAGAACATAGACTTTTTCTTATAGGAATTATGTGTATTGAAAAATGATTGTTCTTGTTCTTCATTGCCTTTTCAAGATTCTACAGTTGTCCTATTAAATGTGTTGAAATCAAATCTGAACTTAACTACAGCAAAACCTGTCTTAAGCAACCTTTAAAGGGAAATTAACAAAAAAGGTCACATAAGACAGGGGGTCTTTATACAGAGGTCATGATGTTAGCATACACAGTCAACACAGTCATGTAAAAGAGTGAATTGTAGACCTGTATTGTTTGCTTTATTAAGTTAAAAGTAAAATATGACATTTATTTTATGTTATAACGAATACAAAACAAACAATACTTATTAATGTTTTGATTTCAGTTTGTATTAACCATGTCAGCTTTATTCCACTTTCAGTTGTTTTATTTCCCTTTGTACCTGTTTTACTGGTTTGCTTTGTTTTAACAATATGCTCTATGCAGAAAGTGCAAGTCAGTTAAGAACCAGTATACACCAGTTCGTGTTGATTATTTCCCTCTGTAAAACAAAATGGCGTGAACATATGATAAACAACGTTGTGAGAAACATCACCATTTTCATCCCGAATGGCCATAAAATCAAATAACAACATTGAGGACTATTCAAATTGACATGGCAATCTGAACATAGCTACTAAGGTGATAAAAACATTTTTGGTCGCTTCAAACTTTAGATTTACCTTTTAGCTAAATTATTGGCAATGGTCTTTTCGTCCAAACACTGTTTTATTTTATTTTTTTTTATGACTTTAACTGTCCCAATAGTCCTTTTAGACAGGTTTCCTAAAAGCTTAAGAAAACACGCATGTTAGTCGCCTAAGACAGAGAGTCATTTTATACAGGTAAAATGAATGGGGAAATGCTGTGGAGAAATAAATTCCCTTTCATAAGTCAGGAAGTCGTTGTATGGAGGGGGTTGCTAAGACACGTTTGACTGTAATATCTTAAACAGTAAAATAATTATTTGTTTTGATTCAATTATTCAGGGGTTTTCAGTGAGGAAAAATTATTAACAAACACATTTATGCCTATACAAAGTAAAAAGTTTATGCTTTTTGTTTGTTTGGTTATTTTCGTTTTTTAAAATATTATCTGAAATATAATCTTAACACTAAAAAAAAGTTAACAATGCATTTAAAAATATTTTTAATCTGTAATATTTGGTAATCCCACATAATAATAAATTATAAATGAAATTCAAGATTTTCAATTATATGATATATGTGTTGTCAACAACACAGTTTTATGAACATTAGATAATTAATCAATCTGTAGTAGTCTGTTGTTTTGTTTACAGAGTAATGATCCTGATGAAACAATACCATTGTCAGCTTTTCAACAGAAACACAGACCAAGACAGAATCCATTGTTTTCCCCACCAAAGTTTATCCCCAGTCTTGGGTCTCCAAATCCTGATTTAGTAAGTAATTATTTGATATCTCCCTTGTTTAATTGTAGAAAAATTTATGGTCTATTGTATTAAGAAGTTATATTATTACTTGCTAACTGTTCATTAAAAAGTCAGTTTCACTTAATTGCAAAAAGCCTAATAGCAAAATTAGTTTGTTTGAAAAAACCCAATCATTTGCATTCAAAGCGTTGCATTGATTGGTCAATAGCAAAACTTGGTTTGTTGCACACAAAAAATTAGACCATCTGCCATTTAAGCAACCTAAAGTCATCATGTAAATTTCAAAGCAGTAAGGCATTGAACCCACATCATTTACAATATTACAGGGATGGCAAGTTTTAATATTTAGTTGGTTTTATTGATAAAATTTTTTTATAATAATTTTAATCTTTAAAACAATGTTTCATGTACCTTTGTTTATTATTCTCCCAATGTAACAATATACACCATTGTGAAATTTATGCTTGTCATACATGTGCAAGGAACATCGTGTAAATTTTTAGATTAAAATTATCTGCGCAAAAGTTGTAAAAAAGAATCAACTATCTGCTTGAATTTCTCCATCATGTATATGATTGTCATATCCCTGTTAAATTTTTGTTGCTTCATTTGTACATGAAACTTTAAACATAACTTATGCTATTAATTATTTTTTGCAGGACAATGATCCATTACTGAGTGGTTCCCCATTTAAAGGGAGATTACTCAGTTTAGAAGGAGGGACATATGGAGGGTTTCCTATTAAATTTCTTGTTCAAGTTGTAAGTAGTTCTATTTTTTAACTTTTATGCTTATCCAATACAAATTGTTGATCCTGTTGTAAAACATAGTTCAAATAAGTTTTCTTGTAACAGCTTTATCAATATTGCTTTTTGTCTGGCATTACTTTTGTTAAGGCATAATGTACTTAAACAGATAGACCTTGCCATCAAGGATGACTAGTTTTTCTCACTTGATCCAACAGCTTTCTCCCTTGAAAAATATTGCTGAAAATGTGTAAAAAATAGATCTAGAAAAACAAATAAATGTAGCTTATATCAGCTGCCACTTATTTGCTTTCAATTTGTAACTTTTTTTAGCATCTGATGTCGTCAGTGGCGGCTGTTAACTTTTCACATTTCAGTATTCTCCAAAAACACTTTGCCAATTGGAATCAAAATTGGCAGGAATGTTTATTGGGTGGTTCTTAACAAAGTTTGAGTTTTTGGCGCTGATCAAATATTAAACATGGCTACAAGGGCCATTAATGCTTTTTGATTGGCTGAATTTAAAAAAATCCCAAAAACCGATTGGCAGCTTGATTTGAAATATTGCACAAATGTTACTTAGATGGTCCTCTGCAAAGTTTGGGTTTTTTATTTCATCAAAAATCCAGGATGGTTGACACTGTTGAACACAGTTTAACACAGAACCTTATGGGGAAAAACATATGCAGAAATGAAGGTTGGATAGTTATCTTATTATTTTGAGTTTTTCTAGCAAATTGGAAATTCAACATGGCTGCCAGGGCCACTAATGCGTTCTGATTGGCTGAAGTTTCAAAAATCTTCTTTTTACAATCTGCCAAACACATTGATTTGACATTTTGCAAAAATGTACCTTAGATGATCCTTTACAAAGTTGAGAGTTTTTGTGATGATCAAAAATCCAAGAACACAGCTTAACATAATAACCCTATAGGAAAAATATACAAACAGCTTTTTCTACGAAACTGTTTCACATAGATTATGTAGAAATGAAGCTTTGATAGTTATCCTATTAATTTGAGTTTTTTTGTAGCCAATTGGAAATTCTACATGGCTGCTAGTGTGTTTTGATTGGCTTATTTAAAAAATCTTCTCACAAACTGCTTTGCAGATTGATTTGAAATATTGCAGAAATACCCTTAAATGAAACTCTACAAAGTTTGAATTTTTTGTGCCAATCCAAAATTCAGGATGGTCATGATCATGGAACTCAGCTTAACATAGGACTATGCAAAAAACATGCCAACAGCTTATCGGCCTATATTGCTCCACAAAATTAAACAGAATAACACAGAAATGAAGATGAGATAGTTATGATTATTTTATATTATTTTGTGTTTTTCGGGCCGATAGGAAATTTTTCAGTGGCTGTCAGAGCTGCAAATGCGTTCTGATTGGCTGAAATTTAAAAATTTGTTTCCTCACAAATTGCTCGGCAGAAGGAATTATAAATGATATTGTAGAAATTTACCTGAGATGATGGTCCTTTAAGTTTTTTGTTTCGATCGAAAAAACAAGATGGCTGTCACCATGGAACATTGCTTTAAACCAAACTTTTTTTTTTAAAGTTTTATTAGCCAATTTGAAATACAATATGGCTGCTAGGGCCATTAATGCATTTTGATTGACTGAAAGTTCCAAATTTGTTTCATGATAAACTAGTTGGCAAGATTGAAACTGTCCTACACTGGTGCTGATTGGAAATTCAACAAGGCAAAAAACATGAGACAAGACATATCTTGCAAATTTTTATATTAAGAAAACATTATGACTTAATGGGTTAATTTGAAGTCTAAACATCTTTGATTTAGTGTAATACTAACAATGTTCACTTTATTTCAGACAAAATTATCAAAAATTTTAACAATAAAAAAAATGTGGATACAGGAACTAAAGGATATGAATACTCAAGCAGAAAAACAGGTGCGTATTATTGGAGCTGTTAGGAATCTGAAAATTGTGAAGCAAGATCATTGGATAAAATTTGCCAATTTGTCTCGGTTTAGGATATACATAGATTTTCTTGTTTATCATGTTAGTTCTTATGTGACGTTATCTAAATGCATCTTGCACTTGTCATTGTGTATGCCTTAAAGAAGGGCATAAAGGGCAAACCTGTGGTAAAATCAGTATATATTCTTGCCTCCCAAAGAATTATTTCGATTCTAATAGGACATATATATTAACTTTTGAACAACATAACCTTTGAGTTGCTGGACTTGCCGCACATTTCAGATACAAGTTTAATTGTGACGTCATTGAAATATTTGAAATCTTACTATGACGTCGCCATAAATAGTTTTGATCATTTATGACGTTGGTTATACTCATTTTACACCTGGTATGGCCTTGATGTGGATAAGGCACGTCATATTAGAATATAGGGTTATTGCATGAATATTGGGAAATATTGTCCCAAGCAAGTGTTATATTGCACGAGCTTGCAAGTGCAATATAGCATCTTGCGAGGGTCAATATTTTCCAATATTCATGCAATAACGCTTTTATTATATAGTAATAAATTTTTGTGCTTTTAAGTGATTATTTATCAGTGTTTTCGTTAAGAACCGGCCGCCGGCCAGAATGACCGCCTCAGTGAACTTCCTGGCCGGTTCAAATTGCGTTTCCAAAAAAAAAATATTGTGCAATTTTTCGTTTATTGAGTTTCAAGTTCGATGTTTTCACGCAGAGATTATTTTAAGCGTAAATAAACTACTTCCTTGTTGTTGTGAATGACGCTAGCCCTATAGTCTCCGGTATCGATTTTGTCATTGGTCATTTGTAATTTGGATTTTGATTGGCTGTAATTGTTTAATTCTCCGTCGCAGTGGCGTTTGAATGCAACAGAATCCATGTCAATAAGTCATGATGAACAATGACATTGATCAAAAAAGCAAACTATCGTAAAGAAATAATACCATGAAACGGAGTATCAAAGATTTTTTTTAAAAACGTTCAAAATAAAAGGTCGAAAGGTGAATATAAAGATTTAAATATATATTTGATCATTGTTGTTCGTTTGTTTAATAAACATGCATGATCACCGATGGCACCATTTAAATTTTGACAGTAACTAGTTAGTTGAATCTCGTCAATCATCAATAACATGCCGGGGTATGACATAAAAAAAAATAATAAAAAATCATCGATCTTTCGTGGCAAGAAGAGTTTCCTTTAGAATAAGGGGAACCGAACTGCCCTCCTTTTTCCACTTTTTCTTCTTATAAAAATAAAATATTGCCAAATCTGAAAAGTCAGTCACGGCAGTGCCCTCTTATAATAAATTCACATTTTTGGGGCAATATATGCTGTCCAATTCTTCTGTTTTTTGCTCAAACCATCAAGAGGGGGTGATTTTTAATAAAGTTTACTTGGCATGAATGCAGTAGTATCAAGCATAGCATGTATAGGTCACCCAATAAAACTGAAAGCATATAGCCTAGGATAAATCTTTTATGTAATTGCACTCTGATCTGATGCACAAAAGCTGGATAATTATTCTCATGAAAAGAAAGCGAATTTTGGTCTACTGAAAGATTGACTCCTGTAACACTAACTATAAAATAACTATTTCTGTTTATATGTGTACTGATTGGCAGCAAATATCAAAAGTAAAGAATCAACAGCCATCTGCATGATCACTCAGTTTCATTGTAACTAACACCTGAAATTGTATTATATGTTCATTTTGTTTTGTGTTTGTGTTTTGTGTTTGGTATCGTACAGCAGTCAGTTTTTATAAAATGTTGTGGACACTTGTCCATACAATTTACACTACTAATTTTAAATTTCATATTGAAGAAAAATTTTGACAATCTAATTTTGAGACAATTTACACTACTAATTTTAAATTTCATATTGAAGAAAAATTTTGACAATCTAATTTTGAGACATTAAAATTAACAGACATAAATTTTAAATTAAATAATAATAAAATTTCAAAAGTAAGCTATGGTTCCCATTGATTCGTGGATAAACATGTAGCAAGGGGTACTGTACAAACATACCAAAGAAATAATATATGATAGTAAACTAAATTCAATTTGTCCAAGATGTGCAGTAATAAGAGTACTGATTCTGTGAAATCAAACAAACAACAAGTTACAACTGAAGCATTTTAATATCAGTAATTGTAAATATACAAACATGTAGGAGAAAAAACATACATAATTTCACTTATTCAGATACCTGAATTTGACTTGAAAATCGCTTCAGAATGCAGGATTTTGCATCCTTGATTTCAAAATTTTCTGAGGGGGCAAGCCCCCCCAGAACCCCCCTACCAGGGGTGTACCTCCTCAAATTTCAGTTGAGCCTGCTCAACTGAAATAAAGTGAAAACACTGATTTATTATCTTTGCTATTTTGTAATATTTTACTAGGTCCAATATTATCATATTTTCACTTGGTCAATATTACAGGTATATATTTTGATGTACTTGTAGATTTACAAATAATAAAAACAGATTTTTTTTCAATTTTGTGTTTTTATTTGTTGTTCCTTATTGTTGTGAATATATGGCCACACACTCGAATTCCGTCCATACTCGAAATTCGGCGATTATCCTTCATTCGGCAATGTAAACAATGATCCCAAGGCTAAATCACTTTTAAAATATCTTGCATTTATTGCTCTAATCAAATGACTCCTAAATAATAAAATACAATGCATTTCAGCGAAATTAAAGTCCGTTAAAGCGACACACTTTCATCGCCGAAATTCGAGTGTACTACTACTAGCATAAATTCCTGCTTTGAAATGAGCCACTTGTACACGATATTTAAATCCCGTTTTGTACAGTTTACACTTGATTTTTTCCTTTGTTGGTATAAAATTTACTTTTATCTACAATCGAATTCACTTCCATTCGTTCAGTTCAAGCGGTTATGCTAATTTTCCCCTCTAGAACAGATCATGTATGTCACTTTCGGCCATGTTTGTTTACCAAACAACAGTAAAATATAAAATCCGATGTTCGGAACACATCTGTACTTTTCCCGGAAATTACATAAAAGGCAGAGATTAAGTGTAAAATATGAAAATATACTGCACTTTATTGCTATATGAAATACAATGGGGTAAAAATGTTACTATATAATAATGGATATTCTTGTCTTACATATGTGTTTTATTGGATATTCATGTGTTACAGAAGTCATTTTGTCAGTGTGACTTTATAAAGCCTATTTAATTCACAAAGTTGAATGTACATGTGTGTTTTATTCTTATGTTACAGAAGTCATTCCAGCAGCCTCTCTCACCTGATTTTCAACAGAAGTATGCAAACATTGTATTAGAACTAGAATCAGTTAATAAAGAATTAAATGAATATCTGATGGGTGTACAACATTACTGTCAGGAGGTATGAACTTCTGTCTTCTTTGTTTTAATGCTTAACAAATGTCAGTAAGCAAAAATGTATGGGACCATTTTCTTTGAATTTATTAGATAATTAATTATGAAATTTAAATCCTTGACAACCAGAGGTTTGCTTCCTGTCAAAGGTTGTCAATATTAATATATGTGAGCAGTTCACTATTTCATCGATGCTATGTTCCTAATCCTGTCAGATCACAATTATTTGACTTTATTATACCCCCCGCTTCCCGCTTGAAAAGCGGGGGGTATATAGTGTTCATGGTGTCCGTCCGTCCTTCCGTCCGTCCGTCCGTCCTTCCGTCCGTCCGTCCGTCCGTTACACTTTCTATTATTTGCAACTCCTCCTACACCACTGAAAGGAATTTGATGAAACTTACACAGAATCTTTGTCTCATAGTGCCATTGTGCAGGAGATATTTAACATTTTGATCGGAATAATATTTGGGGTTTCCCATAGAAAAACATGGACTTTGTCATTGACCTAAGGGGTCCTATCTCTTATGTGCAACTCCTCCTACACCACTGAATGGAATTTAATGAAACTTACACAGAATGCTTGTCACATAGTGCCATTGTGCAGGAGATATTAAACATTTTGATCAGATCGATATTTGGGGTTTCCCATAGAAAAACATGGACATTGTCATTGACCTAAGGGGGGCCTCATCTCTTATGTGCAACTCCTCCTACACCACTGAATGGAATTTAAAGAAACTTACACAGCATCCTTGTCACATAGTGCCATTGTGCAGGAGATATTAACCATTTTGATCGGATCGATATTTGGGGTTTCCCATAGAAAAACATGGACATTGTCATTGACCTAAGGGGTCCTCATGTCTTATGTGCAACTCCTCCTACACCACTGAATGGAATTTGTTGAAACTTACACAGAATCCTTGTCACATAGTGCCATTGTGCAGGAGATATTTATTATTTTGATCGGAATGATATTTGGGGTTTCCCATAGAACAACATGGACTGTCATTGACAAAAGGGGATACCCATTTCTTATGTGCGACTCCTCCTACACCACTAAATGGAATTTGATGAAACTTACACAGAATGTTGTCACATATTGCCACTGTGCACTAGATATATAACATTTCGATTGGAATGATATTTGGGGTTTCCCATAGAAAAACATGGACTTTGTCATTGACATAATGGGATACCCATCTTTTATGTGCAACTCATTCCTACACCACTGAATGGAATTTGTTGAAACTTATACAGAATCTTGGTCACATATTGCCATTGTGCATTGGATATTAAACATTTTTATCAGAATATTATTGGAGGTTTCCCATAGAAAAACATGGACTTCGTCATTGACATAGGGGATGCCATTCTTTGGGGGATTGGGGAGGGTTACATGTATTATCTGCAATTTCGCCTTCACGTTTAACTAGATAAAGTTTCAATTTCATAATTAAGAACACCTGAATTTTCAAAGTAATTGTGAAGCGGGGGGTATCAATGGTGAGCATTGCTCACAGGTGTTTTTACTCTAGTTTTATAACTATTTTGCATGGCCACACAACCAGGAACTGAATAATAAAACCTTAACTGTTGAATATTTTACAGATAGCTCCAGAGCAAGGATTAACTCCCTTTGATCAACCATCAGAAATAAGAACAAGATGTGATGAGCAAGCAGAAGAAATGGTCAACAGAATAAGTCAGGTAAATTGATCAAATCAATTATACTTTTTGTAATCTTAAAAGTTGTATTTTTTTCATAAAACTTGCATCAGCAAAGAACAGCAAACCTGCTTTTATGAAAAACAAACTTTAAATTATTACTTAAACGTAAACAAATTCATTTGTCTTGACAATTTTTATGGAAAGATTAAAACATATTGTGTCATATTTGAATATTTGAGCTCTGAATTCATAATAGTAATGCCCCCTGCAAACTTGTCTGTCTGTCTGTCTGTCCACATCCCTTGTAAGCCCAACTCCTCCTAAACTGTTTGATGAAATTTAATGAAACTTAGCATAAAGGAAGTACATTACATGGAGATGTGCATGAAGGATTTTTATTGACGTTGAATATCATTAAAGGGAGATAATTGGACTTGAAAGCGAAGCAGGGGTATCGCTTTGTGAGCATGCTCACAGTCCACACTTGTTATTTCACCTATTACATAGTCTCACTGTGGGTAGGGTGCATCTTACTCCAATATTAATTGACAAGGATTGCCAGTTATCTTACCGAAGGTCGAGGGTTTTCCTCCGGTACTCCGAGATCACCTCCAATAAAAACTGGACACCACTATATAGCTGAAAAATTGCTAAAAGTGGAGTTAACCACCCTTCCAACAAACAAAAAATGTTAATCTGAATTCAGAATAAGTGTAAAAATACGGTCTTGATAAATATTTCTGAAGCAAAAACACACTCATTTATACTAGAGAATTAATGTAATAAACTAAAATGCCTGTTTTTTAGAGTATGTTTCATAATAAAAAGACAAAGAACCAGAAAGTAATTGATCTTATTTCAAGTCTTACATCATTGATGCTACAAGTACAAGTAAGTATACTGGTAGTAGAGTGAATTAGTTGCATATCATGTTTTCTCTTCGAGACGTACTGCAGGCTAGGTTGCTTTACACCAACTTAAATTGACAAGGATTGCCAGTCTTCCTGTTGAAAGGTTGGGTTTTCACCAACTACACCAACTTATTGTCTAAATGAAAAGAAGATCCCATGGTATAGCAGAAAAATTGCTAAAAATGCAGTTAAACCAGAAACAAACAAGCAGATAAACCCATATCGTTGCAGGATCAAATGTTGATTTTATAAAAAGACTACTGATCATCTGACGCTCCATGCAATGATTTTAGGGTTTATAGACAGAGCAATGAGAACTATACAAAATAGGACAAATATTACATTCACTATGTACATGTATGTGTGTACATTTAGGATCTATGTTCTTCCCTTCAAATGTTAAAGAGCTTGTGAATGTTGGAGCTCCAGTTAAGCAGACAGAATAAGTTAACGTTAAGTAAAACCAGTAATGTTCACAATAATTTGCCTAGAAGTTGGGTTAAAAATCTATAAAACAAAAAATTTATTCCACATTTTATCAATAAATGATTTTGTTTCAAAGAAATCATATCAATTAATTTCTTGTATTTCAGACATTTTCAGAAACAGAGTTTAATTCATTTGAATTTAAATCATTACAAGACACCCTTCAAGACATCAAATCCAAATTAGATGGCAATAGTATCAAGTAAGAGTTGTAATACTAAGGATTTTTTCTGTCAGCCAGTCTGTCCTTCTGTCAGTCCATACGTCACACATGTTTTACAGACTTTTTTTCTAAATGCTTTCAGTGATTGAGCTGATATTTGGTTAGTGAGTCAAACATGATGAGTTACAGAACAAGTTTATCGCTCCAGTTAGATGATCTTTTGACAAAATTATGGCCCTTCAACTTTATTCAAAAATCAGTTTTCCTGATTTTCAGATATTGTGCCAGCCAATATTGAATACAGATTCATTTAAAATGTCATTCTGGTCAAATGATTTTTATCCGAATTATGGCCCATGGACTTAGGAAATTTGTATTTTCCGTATGAGTCTTGGTAATTTTTGTCACAGCAATACTATCCACAGTTGTTTATTTATATACTTGCATAACATTGGGATGTCTCAGTAGAAAAATGGAAAAATGTTTAAAAGACTTCATCATAGCCTATATAAATCGAGTGAGTGGTACAGTCTATGGTTATTTTACATTTGTATTTAAGGTTTATTTTTGTTTCAGTGCCTTTAAAAACAATGTAGAGATCCATATTAACCATATACAAAGTGGACTTAGTCAGATGGGAAATCTACATGCTTTTGCAGCTACTAGCAAACTAAATTTATGAATTAAATATGAATTCTGGTGCTGATCTCAAAACAGGGATGTCATTTGTTTTAGAAATACTTTTTTTGGAATGATACATGTGTGTATATGAAAGCTGTTTCATTTTGAAGTCATCATTGTTGTGATTTGTTAGACACCGTTAAATCATTAGAAATGCTGGATCTTAGTGCTACTGATAGAACGTTTTTGGTGAATCCATCTACTGAGTCAGTTTCTTTCTATTTTTGATTGTAACAAATTCAATTTATAATGTCTTTGTTGATTTATTTTAATTAAAAACATGGTATATTTTACTTAAGCCAGTCTACTTTGTGCAATAATCAAGTAAAGAAATAAGATTTTCGTTTGTAAATAGAAGTTATAACTGGTCTAAGATAATGAAGTTAAGTATTTGTTACAAAGTATTGATCATACCTGTATTGTTTTGTTGTATATTGACTTTCATAAAGTTGGTGTATTTACATATTTTGTTGTTTTTTTCATTTACAACTCGACATGACAGTTGTACACTACATGTAATGCTATTTGTTGTGTGTTATTAACAAACATTATTTTTTTCAATTGTCAGCAGTGTCTAAAGTGATCCAATTCATTCTAAAACAGTTTTCTTCTTATACTAGATCAAATAGTACTTTGTACACAGAAATTATACTGTGGTTTCTTTTTTATTCGTGGGGTACCAATTTTCGTCGTTTTCGTGGGTGGGGACAAACCACAAAATTAACAATTCAATGAATAATGATCAATAACGACCTCCAGAAATCTATAATGACGGTAAGCCGACATGAGAACCAGCTATGGGACGGTTGTTACCTGGATAATGACGACTGATGTTCAAGGTGCATCGCTATATTGATCTTTTCGATAGATATGACAATTTTGAATTACGAACAACTTTATTGTGTTTATGACACTAAACAAAAATGGATGTTATTTTTAATTGCGTAATCCCGTCATAAATGAACGTACTTCCTGTTGTGCCTTTTCGTTGTAAAGTGTTGATGTATACACAAATATTAAAGTAACTTTCTTTATTGAAATAACGATCGATAAAGCAACCTTTTTTTTTAAACATTTCTATCTTTAAAAAAACACTTTTTATATCGTCAAGTTTATTGTCAAAAAAACAAACTTAATCTTTGCCCCAGAGAATGTACGACGAATTTACAATGAACTGTTTATTTAGATTGTTTTCATAAAATGACATGTTTATAAATTATGTTTACGGATATTAATCAAATTCTTTTCAATCTTTATTACTTCATGTTCCTTTAAAAATAAAACGGTCTAAATGTCGCCGCTTTCCACTACAGTACCATAAATGTCTATGAAATCCCATGATCAGTATTACAATTGTCACCTCCCGAGAGCGATTATGTCTTGAAAATGACGTATTAGAAAGTGTACAGACTAACACTGTTTGTGAATACCGACATTTTGTAAGCAATTCCCCTATCTCTCATTTTTTATTATTTCGATTCCGAGAACCACGAATTTAAGAATCCAACGAAATGTCTTTTTTCCTCCAACCACGAAAATTGATATCCACGAAAATAAATGAAACCACAGTATTTTATATTTTTATGTCCCGCTAAACATAAGTTGGGAACATAGATTTTCTCTCTGTGTGTTCATATTCCTTCATCTCGTCTCAGGGTTTACCCTTTGCATTGAAGATGACTTCACATCATTATGAAACTTGGTGCACAGTAGCAACATGATGAAATCTCTTCAGTGGCACAATTCTTTAAGGCTATGTCAAACATTTCATGTTTGAATGGACTTTTAAAACAGGTATATGCCAAAGGGGACATGTGTCGCCGAGACACATTTCATTGTTCCCCTTCCCATAATGTCGAAAAAAGTCCATTATCTCATTGACATGTATCTTTGTTGTGGATTTAAACTGATATGTTTATATTTCACTGTTAATTTTTAAAAATTCTTGTAGGGCCAACATTTTTATTTTTTATGTTTTACGGGAGCGCCGACCCTAATTTCTGGCGAAATGAAATAAAAATAAAAGAAGCAAAATTTTCTTTTATTTTTCTTGTCTCCGCCGACTTGATGAATTCCCTCCCTTGCAAAATAAAATTAACCACGATCTGTCAGAGAACTATTCAGGGCTTACCACACTGGGCGAAGTGGGCGACAGTCGCCCTACTGGGACCTAAGCTAACGATCGCTTTATGAAACGGCACCCTGAAGTCGCCCTACGGCGCCTCAAAAGCGAAGTCGAAGTCGCCCTGTTATTTCCCAAAGGCTAAAGTCGCCCGATGGTTCACAGTAGATACTTGCATATGATCTGGTCCAAATAATTCACCCAGACTACCAATTTATCAGTAAATATGTAATTCCAATAAAAACAGCAAACAATATGCGTATTTAACATTTTTTCAAAGGATTTACGTCTTTCAACTGGATTAGGCGCCATTTGTTTATTTACCGGATGTGACTAATTACTGGAAGTGAACAATGAAGAAAAGTAAAGTACAACGGCCCATAATGAAAAATCGTAATTTGTTTGATAAAAAAACACTTTTAATTGGTTTCAAATGTCAGTTCTTTCAAAGTGTATTGTATTTACCAATTTTCTTTGATAAACATATGAGCTGCACTTGAAAGAATACAGATGTATAGTAATTATTGACATCACGAAAAGTTCTGTAGATGGGTGTCCCATGAAGCAATTTTGATCAGCACAACTTTGTCCAAGTGGAAGTGTGCTGAACAGAAGAATTATTTCTGGGTTTAATGTTATGTTAGTTTATCTATTTTCTTTGAAAATTTTGCTCAGATAAACATGACATGTTCATAACAAATTGTTAGAAATATTATGATGTATACAAGAACTTCATAATAAAAAAAAATCATTTAGATTTATTCTTTGATATATGATATAAAATGAATATTTTAACAATGGATGTTTATACATGTACTAACTGAACTTAAGTCAATAATATTTGTGATCATAGCAATAAATTTTCTCAATAATAAGTTTTCTGAAAAATAAAAATATGCTGACCGATTTTCAATTTTATTTTTATTTTTATTTTGCCCCCCCCCCCCCCCCCCCCCCCGACTCAATTTGTTTGAAAAAAATCCCGTAAAACAAACAATAAAAAAATGTTGGCCTAGAGTAAAGTGTTCCATTACCAAGTCTTTTTACCTTGTAGATGTACAGAAAGTCTGTGGTTACATCGGTTTCCTTCACAATACCAAATAACTATTCACTTACAATCGACAACATCACCTACATGAACTGTTGTATATTAATAACAAATATGGAATGTATTGTTATATAATCAGTCATCTACACAAGACAATTTTGTGCCAAAGTATTATTTGTTATAGCTGAGCTTGACAATAAAGAGTTTAGATGAAAGTTTATTTCTTCTAATATGTTATAATGTATATAAGTCAGATTAAATATACATGTACATGTAATATTAAGAAAACACTCAGCTGATTTTGGTGACCCTTATCTTTGATCATATCACAATGATAAAACATTTTTTTTTGACTTCATCGTGTTTTGTCATCAATTTCTATTGATTATTGACAGTTGCTAAGGACAATGTTTCTGTGTTGCAAAACGAGAGTCTATATTTATTGCACAAGTATTGGTGAATATTTTTGAAGCAGAATATTATATTGATGTTTAATACTGCAAGTAACAAACTTTGGGCGATAATCCTTTTATTGTTTATCAGAATTTCCAAAAATAATTATGGAACAACATTCTATCAGTAAGGAAAAAACTGCATGCTTACTTGTGGTCATGTTCTACAGGAAGTTAAAATGTTTCCTCTGATTTTTACTTAATATTCAAAAGGCTTCACAGCTGTGGGAAAATTTTTTCTCTTCACTAGAGAATTAATGTGGTTGTCATTTGTTGATTAGTTTAAAATAATTATGTCATTAACAGAAATAGGGAATTGTTTTGTTCCATTTTTGAATGGCAGCTTGACATTACTGCAGATAGAGCTATATTTTATGTACTATTATGCAGCATTTAGAAGCTGGGGACTTTTGTATGCTAACGACCTACTTAACAGTAATTATATATCTGCAGTGGTTTTCATAAAAAGTCGCAAGTGTTAAATTCATTGTAAGTGCTGATGTCACAATGGATTTCCATTATTTTACAAAACTTAGGATGGATTTTACAAAAAGTACTTTTTGTGAAATCAACTGCTGATGCTTTCAATAAATATAGATCTAGTTTGACTCAGAGCTTAAACATATGACCAATGACATATACCAGTAGAATGCAATTTTTTTATTTTTCTGTTAATCTGTATTTTTTCTCAGTAATGATTGTAAACATTGTATTGTATTTTCTTATGTTAAAAATGGTCAAATATTTGTTGAACCAAAAAGAAAGTTCAACATTTTTTTTGTTCACATGAATGCAATCCTACTCCGTCCAACATTCATTTTTTAGGTTTCAATGCCTTTATCATCTCTTCATTCCAAAATCTTTGTTTGTTTTAATTCAGATCTTGTCTATTTACTAGCATATGCATGCCTTCATGTCTGCACGAAAATGAGTTTATAAAAAGTTCCAGGGTCCCATTTCTATTGTTGCCTGTTTGGGTAAACACAAATGTAATAACATTGTTTCGTTTAGGTCACCCTTTCATACCAAATGAAAGAAACAGATGGGGAAAGAAGACTTGCCAATTTTTGCTGAAGTTACAGAACACATGTCATTGTTTAAGTGGATAACTAATATACAAATATAATAGTAAAAATTATATAACACAATTTGGAAGAACAACGTTAACAGAATAAATGACAAATTATTTTATTTTTTGCTGAATTTAATTTTACACATTATTTGTTAAACAAATTTTATGCCACAGTTTTTTAGAAAATGTACATATAAATTTTATCATAACAAAAGTATAATGAAAAAAAATTGTATTGAAAAATCTATGGTAATATTCAAGGGAGATAAATGAGGCAGGTGATCATTAGAGGATCATGGGAGGATTGTTTACACTTGTGACAGTCCTCTAGATTACATAAATATACTGGAGTTACAGGGTCCACAACATTTACCACACTGAATTTATCTTAAAACTTTAAAATTAGAAGAATGTATTTACATTTTCATAAACAAAGAAGACTAAATAAGGAAATGTGTTCTTCACAGAATATAAATACAAGTTGACACAATATTTTAGTTAATGTTTATGTTGGTATATTACATGTACCTGTAAAATGTCATACAAAATTAATTGTAAAAAATATTTAAAATTATCTTTTTAGTTTCTATATAGTTAATTGATCACAGACTAAGCATACACCTGAAAAACTTTCCCAGCAGTTTTAATAAATTATGAGTGCCTTTCTTTAGGTTTTTTGTGTCATAATTGGTAGCATCTGGGAGATTAGTTGAATAAAAGAATAAATTCAGTAATTTTCTTTTCCAATATCCGGCAATATTAATGTGTCCTGCTGTGACTGGACAAACATCCAGTGAATGTTGTTGGTCAACTTAAAATGTGGGGGGCCTCTGAGTGGGTAAATGTAGATAATAATCTACAATTGATGGTCAGGGTTTTCACCAGGTACTCTGGGTACTCAGGCTTCCTCTTCCAATAAAAACTGGATGCCAAAATATAGCAAAAAGTGGCCTAAACAAACCAACACTTCTAATGTAATGAATTGAGCCAATATGTCTAATTTTAGCATGATATAGCCTTGTGTTGTGTAAGACAGTAACATTGACTGTATACTCTATTTAACATTTGGTAATATAATATAAAATACTCTACACTAAGTGACGGAGCTCTTTAGTGTCAGTCTGTTCATCCTTCCAAAACTTGTATCATGTCTGGGCTATAATTTTTTTTCTTTTGAGGTAGGATTTTGATATTTGGCATGTTGGTAGATAATTTCAAGGCGATGTGTCACATACCATGGTTGATGTCCTTTGACCTCAAGGGCAGCATGGCCAACAGAAATGGATACCATCTCACTGATTTATAGTTAAAACAAGGTCTCATTGGTTCAGTTGAAACGTAGGATCTGTATACTGTAGAATGTCTTCAGGTAGATATTGCATATACGCGTGGTTCAATTGTTTCTACAAATTATTTTAAGACATTTCTCATTTCGAGTTTGACAGTTAAACATTGACAGTACACACATGTACTTAAAATGTTTTTTACATCAACACTGAAAAGACATTTTTGTCTTTAGAAACAATAGGCAACCAATTTCTGTAGTGTTGTGATTTTGCAATTAAAAACAATTTACCATTACATGAATGGAAAATATAAATGCAGCTTTATCCACCTAATGTGAACTCAAAATGTTGAACGTTATTTAAATTTGTATACAGCTTCTCTTAAAAGAGTTTGGGCTGAAGTCTATCCATTCTACCTGTCCAAGATATGCTCTTACCTCTACATTATATGCATGTTAAGTGTTCCAAACTATTGCAAGTAACTATTTAGAAGAGAATGGTGGAAATAGGTTTGAAGGTCAGCAAGTGAAAATGAAGGTTGACGTTACAAGTGTAATGTTTTAATATCTGTGATTACAATGTTTCCTTATCAGTGCTGGAGGGAACACTCGGTGGAAGGAACATTTTATATGAAAAGTTCGAGGTCAAGGTGAGCATTAATAACATCTTGCTACAGTCTATCAAAACCAGTAAATTTTGCTGTCAGTATTAGTCTGTTGAATAGATAAATCAATTGGGCATCTTAATGTTGCAAGTTCTGTGGAGGAGGTTCCAGAGCTTGTAATCGCCTACCTAATTGATCTGAACTTCTTGCAGGCCACGAAAGAATGGTCACAGCTTCGTTCTCCATATATGTCCATCATATCCTGGAACGATAAGGTCTAGCGTTGTCATCCATGAAAACAGGCTCTTGGTCTTCAAAATGAGGCACAACTACAGGTGTAAGCACATCCCAGATCCAGTTTGCAATCATGTGAGATAGAGCACCACACCATTACTGAGCCCCCACCAAAAGGCACTGTTGGAACAATGTTTCTTGGCGTGTAAGTTGTGTTTTGATGCCTCCAAACATGGGTTCGCCGAACATTTACGTGGATTAAAAATCGGCTTTCATCTGACCAGTATTCCTCGCCAGGTTCTAAGGTTCCAATTTTCTCTCTCTCTGCACCAGGCCAGCCTGTTCCTGCGATGGTGATCATTACGCGTTGGTCGTTTAATGACTCATTGACCTCAATCCTGCAGCTTTAAGAAGATTTCGACCTGTTCCGACTGACAGATTACAACCAGGTAACCCTTGTTGCTTGAGATAGGTGCTTGCTGCAAACAGATTTTGCCTAAACAATCTACCAAGGCTACTCTCTTCACGTAGGGTGGTCACAGATGGTCAACCAGTTCGGGGTCTTAAACATTTTGCATGGCAGCGCTTTTTCTGACCAAATGACTGTATAATGATAGCCAAATTGACGTCATATTGCCTTGTAAGACATACCAGTGGAATGCATGCCAATGATTTGCCATCTATGTGCTTATGATACCCACCTCCTTGCCATGCTTACTTTAAATGATTTGAAAATTAGAAATTCGGGATTTAAATACCGATATGTTGCATGAAAAATAGTGCACCGAAGAAGAGAACAAGCTTCATGTTGACAGAAAACAGCACTTGATTAAAATTTCACACCTAAACGCTCACATAAAGATGATACTGAAAAAAGGAAGAATAAGTCAACAGTTCAAATTGAAGATCCAGGAGGAAGAGATACCAACGATAGTGGATAATCCCTTCAAGTTCTTAGCGACCTTGAAGTATTATGACCAAGTCAATCGACAGTAAAATCATGACTGAAGAACAGTAGACAAAAGCACACTACCAGGGAAGTACAAAGCTTGAATTAACCAACATGGAATCTTACCGAGGTTGATGTGGTTGCTATTTAATTACTATGAGAGAGCGATGACACAGTTAGAAGCAGTTGAGAGGACAGTCAACAGCACTGTCAGAAGATGGTTAGGTATTCCACCAAGCTTTACATCAATCGGACTCCAAAGTAACAGCACAGCTACAACTACCACTGGCATCAGTAATTAAGGAGTTCAAGGTGGCAAAATGCACTACAGTGCTTACACTACATGACTTACAGGACCAGAAGCCGAGAGATCCTCAGGACAGCAGTAGAACAAGCAAAAAGCATGTTGAAACTAAAGGACAGGATTGGAAACACCTGCACAAAAAGGGGGGCATCAGGATGTCAATTTCAGCAGTGGAACAAAACAGATAAGGAAGGGAAACATGGTTAAGGAAGAGGTTAGAAGAGAAGTGGCAGAAGCAAGAACAACTACAACATTGCAAGATCACGTGGACAGAACTATGGAGGATGGACCAGTTTAGGGTATCATTTTTATTACTAGTACGTTCAGTCTATTATACCTTACCATCACCCGCGAAGCTTCATCTTTGGGGGCTTGTCCAGGATCCAGCATGCAAGTTACGCATGAAGATAGGAACCATGGCTCACATCTTGTCTGGTTGCGGAGAAGCTTTGAAGCAAGGAAGGTACAGATAGAGACATGACAGTCTTAGGAAAGCTGGCTGAGATCATTGAAAAGGAGAGATTAAAGAAGAGATCAAAGAATAAAACACCAGGTACCATTGCGTTTGTCAAGGAAGGCACGACACCAGCAGAAAACAGTACTAGACAGAAACAATCTGCACTAGACACAGGCAGTGATTGGGAACTAATGGTGAACTTGAATCTGGTGAAAGTTGGATAACATCTGAAGATGATTCCAGACGAGTATGGCAGAATCATCCAGGCATGAACAGTATGCCAGGACTTCACAGCAGGATACCATCATCTGTAAGTATATTTATTCATTTATAGCCAGCCAGCTGAGTTCACAAAAAGTTTTAAGTGTTAAATCAGCTTTGTTGAATTTCTAAATGAAACCAGAAACAATAATTAGATAATACCACCTCATGAACATTCTTATATTGTTTGACCAAGTGTTAAGACAGATTACAATGAAATGTTTAAAGCATATAACAATAGATCAAATGACACTATGGGTCAAGTAAGCAAACATTATCTGTAAAACATTAAAGACGGTAACAATCGCTTAAATTATAAGTCGGTTGGAGGGTTTTGTGTGTGTCTGGGATGGGGGGGGGGGGGGGGGGGGGCGGGGGGAAGCTTTCGGCAGCTGAATAAGGTATTTAATGTTAACAATGATTTTATTTTTCAGTAAATATAAATGCAGATTTTCTGTTTTGGAATACAATATTTTATGCAAATATTGCAGATTTCTGAACATGTAATTCGATATAACTTGGTTTGTGTCTGTTTAAGCTTAATAACTGCAAAGTGTTTTATGAATGGTATAAACAGACCAAACCAGGTTATAGAGTATAACCTTTTCAGAAATTTAAAATATTCCTTATAATTTTATTTTAACTATAAAATCTGAACAACTGTAATGGTTAAAACGTCAATGACGTCATTGAATTTTAACCTTGTAAGAATGGGTCATGTGACGACCGCAAGTTACATGGGTATATCGTATAATATGGGTGGCTAGATCTGAATTAGATTTCAGCTTACAAAGCAAATTAAATTATTTGAGGATAATATAAGATAAAACATGGTGAACAAATGACCATGATCTAGAAGAGCTGAAAAATAACCTGATAAATGATTGGCCCAGTTGACCCGTTTTTTACAATAAACACATCCCGTAATGCTATAAAATAACAAAGTCAGGTTTGTTGTAAAACGTTTATTTCTGTAAGCTGTTCAGACTGATACACGAACAAGTATTGTTCCTTTACAGTAAAAAAAAAAACAGTTCGTCTTGATTTGTTTTAGAATACAAAAATGAAAAATAACTTACTCCAATTACTTTGTAAATTTAATGAATTTGCCTGTAAAACTGACCTAATTTGTAAGTCTTGGGTGGAGATGTAAAAATCAACAATTTTTCAAAACAAAATAATAAGATTAAGCATGTCCTTAAGTTATTTTTTATTTTACATTTTATGATTAAATGTAATTTTCTAAATAAGTGTTAGCATATACCCAGAAAATTACATAAAAAGCAATTTTCTTTATTATGGTTATGACCAGTAAATACCAAAGTCAAGAAATTCTAGACAAATACTTAAAAACACGTCCAGTTTTGTGAATTCTTCAAAATTTTGTGTATAGCAGAATACCTTAATTTTAGCCACAAAATAACTTTATAATGTAAACAAATGTTGGGTGTTATGTATGAAGTATGAAAAAAATACAGTGAAATTACAAGAACATTTGACATGAAAACATTCAATATTTAAATAGTGAAAAGTCTGATTATGAAGCTGATAATCTTGTTTATGTTAACAAATGCAAACATTTTCAAAAGTAAACAATGTTCATAGACAACAATCATTAAGTTACATGTACATGTATTTCAGTGACCCAGTTACAGTAAATTGGCACATTTATGAAACTGAATTATTTTTAAATACTTTTGGAAGAAAATTTTGTAATACAAAAATCCTGAAAGATCATTCCTGAAGTTATTTTTGAAAGTCCTTTTCTAGTTTATAAGTATCCCGGGTCTCAACAAGTCTCAATCATCCAAAGTATGTCTTTGAAATATTACAAATTAGGCTATTTATGGGATAAATGTACATAAATTTTATTAGAAAATTACTGAGTGTAAATTAAACACCACATTATTAATAACCTAAACAATTTATTAATAAACAATGGGTAATACAGTTAGTTGGAATAAGAGTCAGAAAAAGTATAAAGTACATTTCATATTACTGAATGAACAAACATACAATGAATTTGAAATTTGATGTTTTAAAAAAAATCCTGCAGAATTCATTTCAACTACTGTGGTTTCATTTTTATTCGTGGGGTATCAATTTTCGTCGTTTTCGTGGGTGGGGACAAACCACGAAATTAACAATTCAACGAATAATGACCTACAGAAATCTATAATGATGGTAAGCCGACATGAGAACCTGCTATGGGACGGTTGTTACCTGGATAATGACAAATGATGTTCAAGGTGCATCGTTATATTGATGTTTTCGAAAAATATGACAATTTTGATTTAGAACAACTTCATTGTGTTTATGACACTAAACAAAAATAATATTGATAAAAAACACATCGTTGTTATTTTTAATTGCGTAATCCCGTCAGTAATGAACGTACTTCCTGTTGTGCCTTTTCGTTGTAAAGTGTTGATGTATACACACATATTAAAGTAACTTTCTTAATTGAAATAACGATCGATAAAGCAATCTATTTTTTAACACCTTTTATACTGATTTCTATCTAAAAAAACACTAATTATATCGTCAAGTTTATTGTCAAACAAACAAACTTAATCTTTGCCCCAGGGAATGTACGACGGATTTACAATGAACTGTTTAATTAGATTGTTTTCATAAATGACATGTTTATTAATTATGTTTACGGATACTAATCAAATTCTTTTTAATCTTGATTACTTTATGTTCCTTTAAAAATAAAACGGTCAAAATGTCGCCGCTTCCACTACAGTACCGTTAATGTCTATAAAACGTGATCAGAATTTACAATTGTCACCTCCCGAGAGCGATTATATCTTGAAAATGACGTATTAGAAAATGTACAGACTAACACTGTGAATACCGATATTTTGTAAGCAATTCCTCTATCTTTCATTTTTTATTATTTCGATTCCGCGAACCACGAATTTAAGAATCCAACGAAATGTCTTTTTTCCTCCAACCACGAAAATTGATACCCACGAAAATAAATGAAACCACAGTATGTTTTAAAAAAAGAAACTTAAACTTCAAAAATATGTGACATTAATGTATTGTATGATAATAAGCAATGTTGATGCTTTAGTCACTGTCCTGTGGGGACCCTCCTGGGCTGCCTCCACCACTTCCCCCTGGTGACCCAGATCCTGATCGAGCTGGTGATACACTTCTAGAGCGAGCTGGAGAAGCAGATCTAGATCTACCTGGTGATCCACTACCTGAACGGGCCGGTGAGGCACTTCCTGAACGTGCTGGAGAAATGCTCTTAGATCTTGATCGTGACCTTGATCTACTTCCAGACCCAGATCTACTTCCAGACCTTGATCTTGACCTTGATCTGCTGCCAGATCTTGACCTACTACCAGATTTTGACCTTGACCTCGATCTTGACCTACTTCCAGATCTGGATCTTGACCCACTTCCAGATCTTGATCTAGACCTACTTCCAGATCTTGATCTAGACCTAGATCCACTAGCAGATCTACTGCCTGACCTCGACCTGTTGGATCCAGATTTCTTGCCTTCATCATCACTTTCACTATCGGACATAATTCTTCGCCTTTTTCCAACATTGCCACCACCGCCATCACTACCACTCTCCCTGCAAAAAAAAGAATTTGACATTCTAGTAATACTTCATAATTATACCTTTTGTTATTTTACATGAAAAACATCTGTTTGTTTCTTGGAACACATTTGCCATACATAAATAGGAGAAAAACCAAACACAAACCTCACAATTAATTATTCAATAATTACTACAGGAATACATAAAGCATTAAAACCTATACATGTACAATGCAGAACCAACATGAGTAAACCTACACATCTGGTAAACAACCATGAGACAAACAATCAAACACAAATACATACATGTACAATGCAGAACCAACATGAGTAAACCTACACATCTGGTAAACAACCATGAGACAAACAATCAAACACAAATACATACATGTACAATGCAGAACCAACATGAGTAAACCTACACATCTGGTAAACAACCATGAGACAAACAATCAAACACAAATACATACATATACAATGCAGAACCAACATGAGTAAACCTACACATCTGGTAAACAACCATGAGACAAACAATCAAACACAAATACATACATGTACAATGCAGAACCAACATGAGTAAACCTACACATCTGGTAAACAACCATGAGACAAACAATCAAACACAAATACATACATGTACAATGCAGAACCAACATGAGTAAACCTACACATCTGGTAAACAACCATGAGACAAACAATCAAACACAAATACATACATGTACAATGCAGAACCAACATGAGTAAACCTACACATCTGGTAAACAACCATGAGACAAACAATCAAACACAAATACATACATGTAACTAATGTCACCAGATATAATGAAAAGTTACTTGGAAACGTTCAGAGCATGAATAAGCTTTAAAGCGTTGTATTTACTGCAAAATTCTATCAAAGTATGAAGTTGGATTAAAAAAAGAACTATGAACCAAACTAAAAAAACAAGTTCTTCAATATCAAATTATCCTATAAATGAACAAATTTTGGTGAGGGTTTTCTACATGATAAAGGAAAACTGCTTATCGTGTATAGTTCAGTTTATGCTCCTTTTGTAGATCAAGAAGGGTACTTTTTGAAATCAACAATTATTTCCTTGAGATATTCAGTGTTTTGAAATATGACAGTTTTTTCATTTTCATAGGGTGATTTTCCATAGTAAAATTTGACCCAAATTAGAATAGAATTGTACATTAGAAATAATGATTGTTGTCTATTCGAAATCCTTCAGGTAATGTCATCTGCAGTTAAGGTGGGAAAGTCTTGCAGTTTGTCCGAATACCATTGAACGTCACGAAAGCAGACAAACTTTTGTAAACAATGCAAGGTCCCTTTAGACACAAAAATGGCTGACTTAATGTAAATTTCCCATTGCAAAAGTCAAGGATGATTTGTAACAACTAAACAATTAGGCATATTATAAAACATGGACAGGTTATCGTTTCTATATTTTTTATACTGAATTTTTTTAATAAAAAGGTAAAATATGGAATAATAAAAACATGCAAGCAAAAATATTTGTCCAAGGGGGTGTGGCATTTAGTATAGCGATATTATAACAGATACATACTCGTCAATGCGTAATTTTTTGGCTCCATCTGAATCTGATTCATCACTGGATGAAATTGTTGCCTT
The DNA here is from genome assembly GCA_944474755.1 of Limnoperna fortunei. NCBI lineage: Eukaryota > Metazoa > Mollusca > Bivalvia > Mytilida > Modiolidae > Limnoperna > Limnoperna fortunei. Next base: position 19,502,359 of record OX104120.1, read on the forward strand.
AGAAACAACCTTTCTACGTTGTTTAGCAGACAAACCATCATCTGAATCTGGCTGTTTTCTATTTTTTCCTCCTTTCCTTTTACGCTCCTTTCGTCCACCACTACCATCATCATCACTGTCACCTTCATCTCTCTTTGGTCTAAATGTAGAACAGATAAATAAGTAAACATGTTATTTATTATTTCAAATTTGGTCATCTTTCCAGTATAAATTATATTTTGCAAAGAATTATAAAATGGTCAATCAATGGAAATTAAAACAGTATTTAAAGTCAACTGAAATTGATCTCCAGTGATATATTCAATATGGGATTCCAGTTCTCATATATATATATATATATATATATATATATATATATATATATATATATATTCTTTATGGATTTCTTGTTCTCCAGTGATAGGGGATATATTCTTTATGGAATTCTTGTTCTCCAGTGATAGGGGATATAGTCAGTTTGGAATTCCTGTTCTCCAGTGATTAGGGAGATATTCAGTATGGGATTCTTGTTCTCCAGTGATAGGGGATATAGTCAGTTTGGAATTCCTGTTCTCCAGTGATTAGGGAGATATTCAGTATGGGATTCTTGTTCTCCAGGGAAATGGGATATATTCAGTATGAGTTTCCTGTTCTCCAGTGATAGGGGATATATTCAGTATCGGATTCCTGTTCTTCAGTGTTAAGGGATATATTCAGTATGGGATTCCTGTTCTCCAGTGATAGTGGATATATTCAGTATGGGATTCCTGTTCTCCACTGAAATTGGATATAGTCAGTGTGGGATTCCTGTTTAAGCATGTTCTTATGCTTAAATTGCCTTACTATAACTAACTCCTAACTCCAGAAAAAGCAGAAAATATATAGATTTAGGAAGGGTATGATTTGTTGTCCAAATTTCTGTTTTCAAGGTCAATATTTTGTATAAGATTCTTATCAATTACAATCAAATGTTTTCATTTTCAGTGGCCGACATAAAAAGGGACTTATTTTATGTCACTTAGGTAAAATTTCAAGACAATATTCTTCCTTCAAGATAAAAAGAAGGAAATTTTTGAAAGGCCTTCAAGTACATGTCTATCATAAGGATATGTGTAGATAAACAATATCCAGATACTGTCTAAGGTCAACTATATGTGTTCTTTAACTTTAGATATTCTTATTGTCTTTTAAAACATCCCTGCATTAGAATATTATACAACAAGAAAATGTGTCTCTGCAACACTGATGTCTTGCTTCGCACATATTGGTAAACAAAGCATGCTTCATTCTAAGTTTATTTAACCATGAAATATTTGGCACAGCACTATAGAATTTGCCAGTGAAGAAATCTCACCATGTTGTAACTATGTAAAAAATTTCATGAAGATGTGAAGTGAAGTCATCTTCATAGAAAATATCAAGGTAACCCTGAGGTGGGACGGATGAACTGACGAACAGACCAATGAGCTACAAGTCCCCCAATTTTGTTGGCTGGACATAAAAATCTACAGAAAATGTACTGTGAGGATAACAACAGCATTACTGAAATTACTGAAGTTGTTTTGACGGTTGCCCTCCCCCCTTTTTGAAGTCTTTATAAGGTAACGATGGACACCATGCTAAAATTGGCTGAATGAGTCAAAAATCCACATATAAACAAACAAAACGAAACTAAATAATGTATTGTATTGTAATCCGTATCAACACTAGCATTACATTTTCATAAAAGAAAAACATAAGCAGATATGCTTATATCAATACATCAAGTGTCTTGCAGTAATATTATATTCAGACATGATTTTGCTGACCAGTAAAAAATATGGCAAATAACTTGTTTGAAAATTACTAAACATACACTGTTTGATACAGAAACAATAATCATTTACTGGATTAAGAAAAAGCAGTAAAATCAAGTCTGTATATATTTAACTCATTGCATATTTGATGGTATATATATGGTATCCCTACCGTCTCTTCCTACGTCTACTGCTCTTTCCTTCACCATCAGATCCACTACCACCACCACGACGTTTCTTCTTTTTCCGAGGAGCATCGTCTCCACTTTCACCGTCATCTACAAAATCATCATCTGCCATTTTCTTTGACCTCTGAAATATATGCATTTTCTTCCTTATTTCTCGTCAATTGTAATAAGACAAGTCTGTTGTCATGGGATATAAGATGCGAGTTTGTATAATTATAATACAGGAGTGCACTACCTGCTGCATTTCCTGAGGTAGACTGGCACCCAGATGTTAAGCTAACTATTACATGATGCCTATAGTAGAGGAAACCAGTGTGTGATTTTTCTTAAACAAAATACAGTCGAACTTTGTGATTTCTGTTGAAACAAAATACAGTCGAGTCAAACCTTGATGGCTCAAACTCAAAGGGGCTGACCAAAAGTGTTTGGAGTAATAGGCAGTTTGAGAAACCAGTAGTGTGGTTTCTGAGAAATGGTTCATGAGTGAAGTGTAATAGACATGGGTTTATATATTTATACCCCTCGCAAACTTGTTGGGGGGGGGGGGGGGGGTGTAGTAATCACCCTGTGTGTCCACATCCTCGTAAGCGCAACTCCTGATAAACCGCTTGATGAATTTTTAATGAAACTTAGCATAAAGGAAGTACATTATTATATGTAGATGTGCATGAAGGATTTTTGTTGACCTCGGATATCATTAAGGGGAGATTATTGGAGGATTTTTTTTTTGGGGGGGGGGGGGTAATCCCTTTGTAATCCACGCTTGTTCAATTAATTTCCTGTCACATTTAGATCAATAACATTTGGATAAATAAATTTTGTTTTTATGTATCATTATGTATTTATGTTTTTATTAAAATACAAATGTTAACTGTCATTTTTTTGTTTAATTTTGTCCATAAAAGTGCTTTAAAACATATTTTAGTGATCCAAATTGAGTTACTAAAGTTAGATCATATTATGAACATTTATTAGATGAGGTTTTATATCCGATGAATACTGATTATCAACTTTACCTAAACAACATTTTATTTAATTCAATTTTATATCTCAACAATATCAAATTACATTGAGGAATATAAAAGAAAAATTTTTCATTACCTTTCCACCTCCAGATTTCTTAGGTTTTTCTTCCATTTCTGGCTCCAATGCTATCTTCTTCGCTTTAGCTACATACTTAGCTCTCTGTTCCAACATCTTAGCTTCCATCTCTTCTTTGATTTTCTGTTTCTCCATCTGAAATAATTAGGCAGTATGATAAAACACTTACATCCTAATCAACAATTACTTATAGAACATTTTACCACATGTCAATGAGCATCAAGATTAAGAATGCTATTCTGTAACCCTCTTTTCTCGCACAACAAAAAAAATCTTTCATACAGAAATTCCAGATGCAAATATTCAAAAGTATGTTTATTACATAATATCAGCACTTACCGGAACATATTATAAAAATATTAAAAAACATGTGATACATTTCCAACATGTGAGACTGGAGTCAGTTTTGTCTAAGATTCAATGACTTAGTGCGAGATTTTAGTCCAGAATGTTGTTTCCATCATTATTTGATCTTTATTCTTTGACTTTATTATTTTCTGCTTCATCTTATACTGTAACAATGTTCATGACTTTTCTGTTGTACAGGACACACCCTGTCACTGTAATGGAAATATGATTCTCCCGCAGCACCCCACCTTTTTTTTGAGTGCTACAAGTAGTTCTTGTCAACTCCATATAGATTGTTTTATAAGTCTTTGCAGAGGAATAGTCATATATCATTCCTGCAAATTTAAGTTCAGAGAAGATAAAAGTAAAAGTAACTTTTTTTTAATCATTCAAACCTGTTGTTCCAGGACTTTCTGTCTGATTGCCTCCCTTTCTTCTTCTTGTTTCTGACGTCTTTCTTGGTCAGCTTCATCAATTTTACGAGCACGAGCCACATGGTACTGTGCCTGACTTAGTAAATCTGAGCACTGCCTATAAATAAATTACAAATTATCAAACTATGTTAACTAAATTTAAGAAACAATCTGTAAACATGAATTCTATTTAAATGAGGAACTGTTTTCATGACAACAAAACTTACCATTTTCCATTGCATCTTAGTCACTTTTGCCTCTGCATGATGAATCTATGACAATATAAATTACCTCCCATGTATACCAGGTAATGTACATCTGAGACAACAGAGTTACCAAAAATGCTAAGAGGTCTACCAGACAGTAGGACTAAAACACCTCAAAGTTTTGTCAGTCCTTCCAAACATTGTCAGACCCATATTTTTCATCATTTTTATAGATATTGAAAGGGAAAATACTAAAGACAGCATGGATCACAACACTCAAAAAGTAAAGTCACATCTCCCTGGATACTAAACAGGGAGAAGTGAGGCCTTGATAAGGAAATGCTAGGGAAAAACTGGGAAAATTGTGCAATGCTCACTAATTAATACACACCCACCCGTCTGCTTCCCAATTTTCAAAACATTCCAAATGTTAATCTGATCAAAATGTTAAATATCAGGTGCACAATGGGACTGTGTGATAAAAAATCTGTAAAAGGTTTATCAAATTCCATTCAGTGGTGTAGATGGAGTTGGGGATAAACGATGGGTATCCTAAGTTGATGACAAACTCCATGTTTTTCTATGGGAAACCCCAAAAATCAACTGGTCAAAATGTAAAATATCAGTTGCACAAAGAGACTATGTGACACAGATTCTGCAAAAATTTCATCGAATTCCTTTCAGTGTTGAAGGTTGAGTAGCAGATAAGAGTTAGGTACCCCTTTATAATAATGACAAAGTCCATGTTTTGCTATGGGAAACCCCAAATATCATTCCAATCAAAATGTTAAATATCAGGTGCATAATTTGACTTGGTGACAAGGATTCAAGGTAAGTTTCATCAAATTCCATTCAATAGTGTAGGAGGAGTTGCGGATTAGAGAAAGTGTAACGGACGGATGGGCGGAAACCCCCATTGCTTTATACGCCCCCTAGTGTGAGGTATTAAAATGGAAACCATATAAACAAACTTAATTTCGCAGTCATAATTATGTATTACCTGGCTTCAGCATTAGACTGGGTTAAATCGAACTTTAACCTGTCTCTATGACAATACAAATTAACTTTCTTTACTTGTATCCATGGTAACTAATATCTTACCTGGCTTCAGCAGCAGCCTGGGCTAAATCAAACTTCATTCTGTCACCATGGGTACTCAGATAGCTGAAGTATCTGAAAAAAAATTATTCTTTTAATTAAGTTACCTCTTAAACTACTGTGATTCATATTCTTAGGAAAGAATGTGTTTGGTTGTTATGTCATAAACCACAATGACATCAAAATGAGATATTTTAATGTTTTTGTATTTATATTCCTTTTATATTTAACAATAAAATAAGCATCCCTTGCACACTGATGTCCCAATTTGCATATGTTGGTAAATGCCTCCTTTTTTTAAGTTCACTCAAGCATGAAGTAATCAGTATATCCCAACAGAATTTTACCAGTGAGGAGATTATTATATTTAACTTTGTACTAAGTTTCATGAAGAAGTGAAGTCATCTTTATTGGAACAAAGGGTTCTAGGCAAAAGTAAACCTGTCAGAGGTGAAGTCGTCTTAATTAGAACGAAAAGGTTCTAGGCAAAAGTAAACCTGTCAGAGGTGAAGTCGTCTTAATTAGAACGAAAAGGTTCTAGGCAAAAGTAAACCTGTCAGAGGTGAAGTCATCTTTATTGGAACAAAGGGTTCTAGGCAAAAGTAAACCTGTCAGAGGTGAAGTCATCTTTATTGGAACAAAGGGTTCTAGGCAAAAGTAAACCTGTCAGAGGTGAAGTCGTCTTAATTAGAATGAAAAGGTTCTAGGCAAAAGTAAACCTGTCAGAGGTGAAGTCGTCTTAATTAGAACGAAAAGGTACTAAGCAAAGGTGAACAAACAAACAGACAGACAATCTGAATACCCCTAAATCTTTGATTTTAATATATATATACTTATTTACTAAATACTTATTTATTTATTAACACTTGTAAAAAAGCTGTTAGAAGCAAATTAACCCCATGTTATATCTAATATATATAAAAATAACAAATTTGAATAAGATTTAGATGACACATTTTTTACACACCTAATAAATGAATATATTTGATAAATGTTAAAAATCCCACATACTTGTGAGCTAACTCTAGGTCTCTAACAGCACCTAGTACTGTCTTAAGATTACTCTTCTCATCTTTTAGTATAGATGTTGCCAATTTCTGTTGTACCAAGGCCACATTATAGAGCAGGACGGTGTCACTTGGTGCAACGTGTCGAGCCTACAACACAAATATTTTTTGTATTAAAATCAGTTCACTATATTAATTAATGATATATAGTTTTTTGTACCTAAAGTCAACAGTAGACACCATCAAAGGCCTTTAATGAAAAATGTATTTGGTAAAAATATTTGTATTAAAAGTTATGATTAACTGTGGAGCCTTGTAGTAATTCTTCACACCCATATGGGACCAGAAGAATTTAAAAAACATATTATTATAACTAAATACACCAATCTTGTTATCATCGTACCTCTAATATGTAGTATATAATGTTATATTTGCTTTGGGATGTACTGCTCAATAATTAGCAGATAAAAAAAAATGAACAAAACTTTGTCACCTATGTATATATGTATTATGCCGAGATAAATTCTGTTTTATAAATGTATGTATACACAAATTTACAGATGCCACCCATGAGGAAATGAAAAACAATTTTACTTCCTTAGATTTACCACAATATGTTTTTTTATTTTACTTGTAATTTTAATTTTAAAATATGAAAAAAACCATTAATTTTATTTCCATGTAAGCTACTATCTAACTTAAGATTTCATAAGAATGGACACCATATTATTTTTTCAAGTCGATTTCCATAGAAACCAAAATTATTAAAGAGAAGTACACACCATTTATCTTTTGCAGCCATAAAAGAATATTTAATGAAAAATACCAAGAGTACCATTAGAAGCATCGGCTCTAGCCAATATTCATTCATTATCTGTTTCATTGTATAGAACTCAATTGTATTCCATGCCAGACCGTATGCTTATTTAAATCTTTACAATATTTGTGTAACCAATAACGGTCTGTGAAGAAAATCTATTAAGGTATTGTTTAAAGATAAGAAATCATTACCTTGGTTGGACATTTGTAAAATTCTATAGATTTTTGTAATTATTAAGTTCAAACTTCAATCAAAATTTATTTAATAATTAAAGAGTGAGTTTGAGTAAAAGTTACAATGAAGATTTCACCTTGAGTAGAATATTTTTGCATTCTTTGAGACGACCACACTTGAAGTAGGCCCGAGCAAGATATACCATAACTTCTACATTATTGTACTTGAAAAACTTCTTAAGACAGTTCTCATACTGAAAATAGACAACATATTCTGCATAATACAGCAAGAAGTTTGAAGTATGAAATGCAGCATTAATTTTTAAAGACAACAAATTAATAATAAAAGCTGCATATTGACTGTAACAGTGCATACCTCAAGACAAAGTGGAATGTAAATGTTTTGAAGACGAAACTGATAATCATATTAAAGTATATATTATCTGCAAAATATTGTATTTTATGTAAATCTGCTAATCTGCTGCCATATATTGGTTTTATTTTTTATTTCATGTAAATCCGCTGATCTTACCATCTGTACTGCTGCCAAAGTTTTTTCTTATTTTAGGTACTTACCATCTGTACTGCTGCCGCATATTGTTTTTTTTTTATTTCATGTAAATCCGCTGATCTTATCATCTGTACTGCCCCCACATAGTTTTTTTTTATTTTATGTAAATCCACTGATCTTACCATATGTACTGCAGCCACATATTTTTTTTTTTTAATTTTATGTAAATCTGCTGATCTTACTATCTGTACTGCTGCCACATATTGTTTTTTTTATTTTATGTAAATCTGCTGATCTTACCATCTGTACTGCTGCCATATTTTAATTTTTTTTATTTTATGTAAATCCGCTGATCTTACCATCTGTACTGCTGCCACGTATTGTTTTTTTTATTTCATGTAAATCCGCTGATCTTACCATCTGTACGGCTGCCATATATTTTTTTTTTATTTTATGTAAATCCGCTGATCTTACCATCTGTACTGCTGCCACATATTGTTTTTTTTTTATTTTATGTAAACCCGCTGATCTTACCATATGAACTGCTGCCACATTTTTTTTTTTATTTTATGTAAATCCGCTGATCTTACCATCTGTACTGCTGCCACATATTGTTTTTTTTTTTATTTTATGTAAATCTGCTGATCTTACCATCTGTACTGCTGCCACATATTGTTTTTTTTTATTTTATGTAAATCCGCTGATCAAACCATATGTACTGCTGCCACATATTGTTTTTTTTAATTTTATGTAAATCTGCTGATCTTACCATCTGTACGGCTGCCATATATTTTTTTTTTATTTTATGTAAATCCGCTGATCTTACCATATGTACTGCTGCCACATATTTTTATTTTTATTTTATGTAAATCCGCTGATCTTACCATCTGTACTGCTGCCACATATTGTTTTTTTTTATTTTATGTAAATCCGCTGATCTAACCATATGTACTGCTGCCACATATTGTTTTTTTTAATTTATGTAAATCTGCTGATCTTACCATCTGTACTGCTGCCATATATTGTTTTTTTTATTTTATGTAAATCAGATGATGTTACCATCTGTACTGCTGCCACATATTTTTTTTTATTTCATGTAAATCCGCTGATCTTACCATCTGTACGGCTGCCATATATTTTTTTTTTTATTTTATGTAAATCCGCTGATCTTACCATATGTACTGCTGCCACATATTTTTTTTTTTATTTTATGTAAATCCGCTGATCTTACCATCTGTACTGCTGCCACATATTGTTTTTTTTATTTTATGTAAATCCGCTGATCTAACCATATGTACTGCTGCCACATATTGTTTTTTTTTATTTTATGTAAATCTGCTGATCTTACCATCTGTACTGCTGCCACATATTGTTTTTTTTTAATTTTATGTAAATCTGCTGATCTTACCATCTGTACGGCTGCCATATATTTTTTTTTATTTTATGTAAATCCGCTGATCTTACCATCTTGTACTGCTGCCATGTATTGTTTTTTTATTTCATGTAAATCGGCTGATCTTATCATCTGTACTGCCGCCACATATTGTTTTTTTATTTTATGTAAATCTGATGATCTTACCATATGTACTGCTGCCACATATTTTTTTTTTTATTTTATGTTAATCCGCTGATCTTACCATCTGTACTGCTGCCACATATTTTTTTTTTATGTAAATCCACTGATCTTACCATCTGTACTGCTGCCAAATATTGTTTTGTGATTTTTATTGTAAATCCGCTGATCTTACCATCTGTACTGCTGCCACATATTGTTTTTTTATATTTTATGTAAATCGGCTGATCTTACCATCTGTACTGCTGCCACATATTGTTTTTTTTTATTTTAGGTAAATCAGATGATCTTACCATCTGTACTGCTGCCACATATTGTTTTTTTTTATTTTATGTTAATCCGCTGATCTTACCATCTGTACTGCTGCCACATATTTTTTATGTAAATCCGCTGATCTTACCATCTGTACTGCTGCCAAATATTGTTTTGTGATTTTTATTGTAAATCCGCTGATCTTACCATCTGTACTGCTGCCACATATTGTTTTTTTATATTTTATGTAAATCGGCTGATCTTACCATCTGTACTGCTGCCACATATTGTTTTTTTTATTTTATGTAAATCAGATGATCTTACCATCTGTACTGCTGCCACATATTGTTTTTTTTTTATTTTATGTAAATCCGCTGATCTTACCATCTGTACTGCTGCCACATATTGTTTTTTTTATTTATGTAAATCAGATGATCTTACCATCTGTACTGCTGCCACATATTTTGTTTTTATTTTATGTTAATCCGCTGATCTTACCATCTGTACTGCTGCCAAATATTGTTTTGTGATTTTTATTGTAAATCCGCTGATCTTACCATCTGTACTGCTGCCACATATTGGTTTTTTTTATTTTATGTAAATCCTCTGATCTTACCATCTGTACTGCTGCCACATATTGTTTTTTTTTTATTTTATGTAAATCAGATGATCTTACCATCTGTACTGCTGCCACATATTGTTTTTTTTTATTTTATGTAAATCTGCTGATCTTACCATCTGTACTGATGCCACATATTGTTTTTTTTATTTTATGTAAATCAGATGATCTTACCATCTGTACTGCCGCCACATATTGTTTTTGTTCAACATAAATGTGAGCTATATTTAGCCAAACATCACAGAAATCAGCTGTAGCTTCCCTGACTTGGGCAAAAATATCTCGAGCTTCATTTATACAGCCTTTGTGAGCCAATACACATCCTAAAAATATAAATATACATTTTGTTAAAGACATTTGAAATATAATTTTATATATATAACATATTATATATTTGATATATAATATAAAATAAAACACAAATTAGCCCTATATATAAGCAGTTCTAGTACAGGGTCTCACATTATTTTTATCTGGGCCCTATATATAAGCAGTTCTAGTACAGGGTATAACATTATCTGTATTTAGGCCCTATATATAAGCAGTTCTAGTACAAGGTCTAACATCATTTTTATCTTGGCCCTATATATAAGCAGCTCTAGTACAGGGTCTAACATTTTTTTAAGTTGGGCCCTATATGTAAGCAGTTTAAGTACAAGGTCTAACACTATTTTATCTGGACCCTATATATAAGCAGTTTAAGTACAAGGTCTAACATTATTTTTATCTGGGCCCTATATATAAGCAGTTCTAGTACAGGGTCTAACATTATTTTTATCTGGGCCCTATATATAAGCAGTTCTAGTACAGGGTCTCACATTATTTTTATCTGGGCCATATATATAAGCAGTTCTAGTACAGGGTCTAATATTATTTTTATCTGGGCCCTATATATAAGCAGTTCTAGTACAAGGTCTAACATCATTTTTATCTGGACCCTATATATAAGCAGTTCTAGTACAGGGTCTAACATTATTTTAAGTTGGGCCCTATATATAAGCAGTTTAAGTACAAGGTCTCACACTATTTTATCTGGGCCCTATATATAAGCAGTTCTAGTACAAGGTCTAACATTATTTTAATCTGGACCCTATATATATGCAGTTCTAGTACAGGGCCTAACATTATTTTTATCTGGGCCCTATATATAAGCAGTTCTAGTACAGGGCCTAACATTATTTTAAGTTGGGCCCTATATATAAGCAGTTCTAGTACAAGGTCTAACATCATTTTAAGTTGGGCCCTATATATAAGCAGTTTAAGTACAAGGTCTAACACTATTTTATCTGGGCCCTATATATAAGCAGTTCTAGTACAAGGTCTAACATTATTTTTATCTGGACCCTATATATAAGCAGTTCTAGTACAGGGTATAACGTTATCTGTATCTAGGCCCCATATATAAGCAGTTCTAGTACAAGGTCTAACATTATTTTTATCTGGGCCCTATATATAAGCAGTTTAAGTACAAGGTCTAACACTATTTTATCTGGGCCCTATATATAAGCATTTCTAGTACAGGGTCTAACATTATTTTAATCTGGACCCTATATATAAGCATTTCTAGTACAGGGTCTAACATTATTTTTATCTGGGCCCTATATATATGCAGTTCTAGTACAAGGCCTAACATTATTTTAAGTTGGGCCCTATATATAAGCAGTTTAAGTACAAGGTCTAACACTATTTTATCTGGGCCCTATATATAAGCATTTCTAGTACAGGGTCTAACATTATTTTAATCTGGACCCTATATATAAGCATTTCTAGTACAGGGTCTAACATTATTTTTATCTGGGCCCTATATATATGCAGTTCTAGTACAAGGCCTAACATTATTTTAAGTTGGGCCCTATATATAAGCAGTTTAAGTACAAGGTCTAACACTATTTTATCTGGGCCCTATATATAAGCATTTCTAGTACAGGGTCTAACATTATTTTAATCTGGGCCCTATATATAAGCAGTTTAAGTACAAGGTCTAACATTATTTTTATCTGGGCCCTATATATAAGCAGTTCTAGTACAGGGTCTAACATTATTTTTATCTGGGCCCTATATATAAGCAGTTAAGTACAGGGTCTAACATTATTTTTATCTGGGCCCTATCTATAAGCAGATCTAGTACAGGGCCTAACATTATTTTTATCTGGGCCCTATATATAAGCAGTTAAAGTACAAGGTCTAACATTATTTTTATCTGGGCCCTATATATAAGCAGTTCTAGTACAGGGTTGTTTTCCTTTATTTCTTGCATTTAAAGTTTCTTGGTTCATTTAAGGTTTTTAATTATTTGACCCATCAGAATCTTCAAATATGCCATTTGTGGGTCATAACCTCTTAAAACAAAACCAGAAATTTTCCAGAGGATGCAAGATTTATTTCATAATTTTCACTACTTTTTATTAATGTTACTATTGTAGAAAATTCAACAGCAAGCTCGTGATGGTTAATTATCCTGTGTTTAATCCACAAGAGAATTAGGTGAATTTTAAATAGACTGCGAATAATAGTTAGTTTAGAGTAACTGATATTACGTTTCCTGATTCAATGATAAAGCTAAACATAACATCTAGACCAGTGAACACCAGTGTGGGCTTACACTTGTTGCCACCAAATATAAATTTTATTACAATGATTCACAACATCTGCACAATACTGCACAAACAATTTACATTATATTCTCTCCATGTTCTGGTACAACTCGGGTCAAATTGAATTCTGTCAAATAAAGCTTCATCTTGGTACAAAATACCTATAAATGGCAGATCACATGAATACCATGAAAAGATTCTACAGTGCTTTAAAGTACTGCAACAATTAGAGTAATTCATAGACAAGATTCTTGTGTTTGACCTGTGTAATTTGGTGTTTAACATCATTGAATGACGACAGACGAGTCACAATACATAGTATCAATATAAATTATAATTCTGTGATTAAAGGTCCCTAATAGCAAACATTTAAACCTCTTATCATTCTCTACCCACTACTTAATGGACAATAATGCCGCTCTTAAATTATCTAAATATTCAAATAATCGTCCTTCGTTGCAAACTTGTACCGCATGACACAAGGTTTACGTAGGTGCATATTAAAATGAAGAACACTTCAAAAGTATTTGTAAATGTTTACAACTAGAGTTTCGATATTACACCTTTCAACCTATTTATGGTAGAAATTAACGAGAAAATATTCTTTTTAAAAAATTAAATGGAAATAAGGACTTGACTTCATAGAATTTCACACTGCGAGTGTTGCGACATTGTTCCGAGGCGTTTTCCTTCGTACAAGAATTGTTGTTACTTGTTAATCTCCTGCTAGGAGGTAAACCGGTGCATTTAAACATTGGAAAAATTATTTCACACAATTTTCATTTCAATTCCTATTTGACAATACATTTTTTTCTAAGTGCAGAATATTTAAACAGTACGAAGTATTGAATGAAGAATGATTTTCAATTGCATATGAAAATATCTACAACATTTTTCAAGTCTTTGAACCCACTTCTAAAAGAATACTGATGAGTTTTTTAAAACTTTGAAGGATGCTTTTTTATTTACTTAAGCTAATTAATTTCAGTGATGTTGCCTGCAAACAGAGGAAAATGGCTGAATACTGATGAATGTGGTTATTGTAATAAAGACTAAAATAAACTATTTTTTAAATAGTTACTGAAGTTTTAATCCAATTACTTCAAGAAGAAATCTATTTTGTTAAAAAAAAACAAGACAATTCCAATATTAATACATGTCTTGTTTAATAATGCAAACATAAAATTAATTCTTGTCAAATATTATATAATTAAAAGCAAATAATTTGCTTTTAATTAAGAAAGTGCATTTCACTAATTAATTTGCAATTAATTTCTATTTATTGTATGCCACACAAGTACAGTTCTTAAAACCTTGCATAATTTGTGAGAAATATAGAATTATTTCAGCTGGTTTCTTCCTCCTACATTTTACTTTGTTAAAACAGCCAAATAAACATGATAAATATAGATGCCTAACTACAGACCACTTACTAACGAGTGACCTAGCTACAACAATTTATAATGACCCTACAGTAATGCTATGTTGAGGTCATGTCCTACAACTGCTAATGAAACTTAACTCCCAATGGGAAACAATAGTGAATTATCTCTTCCTGAAAATTACCACATGGCACAGCTGTTCCCGCTCTAGCGTAACTGATGAATGTGCGTAACGCTATTGACAATTGAATCTTACTCTGATAAATACCCGAATTTAACAATTTCTGCTTTGAAAGAAGGATGATCAAGAATTAAAAAATAGAAATGCAAAACTTTCTGAAATAAAAATGAGTTAATTGAAAAGTTTGTAATCTAATTAATCTTCTTTGGTAATATTACTAAAATGTGCATTCTACGTTTCGAACATTGCCGTTTCACCATGTTCCTTAAGAAAACAAAAAACGATTATTTATAATAAACTAGCAATATTTCCATACAAAAAAATATTTTCTCTTTCAATTAATATATTTATAAGAAAGCAGTTACAATGCCAATGTTACTCCACTGCCGCTGTATGTGTCGTCCATTTCAATGTTAGAAAGGTTCAAGCAAAATATTTCTATAAACATGTATGCTCTTGTACAGATAAGAAAAGGCGGGGGGGGGGGGGGGGGGGGGGGGGGGGCAGTTTCCGCGAACTGTATGTCATATCTGTTGTAAAACGACAATAAATGTATTTCTTTTTTATGGCCGCGAGAAAGATAATTAATGTTTTGTTTTGAAGAATTAATATTGTTTTTTCCTTCTTTGTGAGTTTACAAACGCTGATATTACATTATAACCGAAAATTAACATGGACCGGCTACCGCGGCGCCACCTGAACACCAGTGATAACTCACTACTTTTCGTCATTGCTCACCTGGGACAAAAACAAATTTCATAAATAATTGCAATTTAAGGGCAATAACTCATATAAGGAGTAATCTGATGATTTCAGACCTTTTAAGTGAATTGTAGAGCTTGTATTGCTGATTATTTTTGCCATTTACAGTTTCACTCTAGCTGTTGTAGTTTTTAAGTTACAGGACAAAAACGGAAAATTTCATTTTAAAAAATGTCATTTAGGGGTTGTAACTCATAGAATAGGTCATCTGATGGTTTCAGAGTAATGAAGGGAATTGTAGGACTTTAATTGCTGATCATTTTTCTATTTACAGTTTTACTCTAGCTCTTATAGTTATCAAGTTATATTGTAAATACCAAAAATTTTGTCAAAAATCATCATGAAAGGTCAATGACTCCTACAAGAAAGCCATTACACAACTTCACACTAATAGCAACTATTGTAGACCTTAATATGCAAATCAATTTGAATTAACTGTTTTCTCTATAGCTATTACAACATTAAGATATTGATCACCCATTCTATTTTTAGTAACAGTGGCCATCTTTGTCTGTTGATCAACAACCTAGATACAAATTTGAAACTGAGAACCCTAAAGGATGACGGCCATTTTTGAAAAAAATTGTCCTAGTGTTTTCAGAGGAGAAGATTTTTTAAAAAGGTTTATGACTAATATTTGATAGGTAAAAAAATCAATATGCACAGGGGTGCAAAAGCCGAATTGCCGTATTTTTATTAACCAAAACTTTCCTTGTCTTCATTTTAAGATTTAACATAATTGGTTATTACAGGCATTACATGTAAACTGGAGACAAAGTAAGGAAGGGTTTCAGCAGGAAAAATGTAAGCTTTATCAACAAATTTTCAAAGTTGCATAAAATATGAATATGTGAATCCTCTAACAGTATGGAACCATTGTGTAAAATTTCAGATATGTACTTGATGTAGTTTTTGAGTTATGGTCCAGAAACCACTAATTCAAGAAATTTTCAAATTTTTCTGTCGCTGTGACCTTGACCTTGAACGGATTTACCCCAAAATCAATAAGGTTCCTCCTCTTATGGTATGTAACAATATCCCAAAGTTTCAACAAAATTGGTTGAGAACTTTTTCAGTTATTGTCTGGAAACCACTAATTCAAGAAATTATCTAACGTTTTTCTGTCGCTGTGACCTTGACCTTGAACGGATTTACCCCAAAACCAGTTCCTCCTCTTATGGTATGTAACAATATCCTAAAGTTTCATTAAAATCGGTTCACAACTTTCTGAGTTATGGTCCGGAAACCAATTGTTGATGCCCGCCCGCACGCCCGCCATCATCATAAAAATAGCCGAGTTCAACATCGTTGCAATTCAGCTAAAAATGTCCTGGATAATAAAATGTTCATGTCAAAACTAAAGTGTATTTAAAAATATGGGTTTTTAATTTAGATTTTCTAGAAACTACAAGATATTGATACAAACACTTATTCAATCGAAAAAGCTGTAGCCAATGACAGACTAAAAGAAAGTCCGTCAGTCATTTTGACTGCATATTTCAATGACAACAGTCATTCTCGCCTACAGACCACGAAATTTCCCTGTCATTTTCAAAAGTTATAGTTCCAGGACCAATGGCTGATGCAAAATGGAAACCCTGCTCAGAGGTAAGTGATCTCCATTTTTAACTCTTTTAAATTATTCTCAATAAAACAATACAAGATCTATTATGTCATAACTTTATCTGTGATGTTTGTTTTGGTTCATTAGTGACAATTGGATCAGTTACTACTCCATAAAAAAAGTTGTAAGAAAAGGAAATTTTGCCGTGTTCGGGTATTTAAGTTAAAAAAATTACAATAATGAATCTGATTTTTAGTTGCACTATGACATTCTCAGTATTCTTGAACAATTAAAGGCTTTTCCGTTTCTTCGTAGTAAAATTCTGTTGTCATGTAAACAGGCTAACCATATCACAGTTGGACCACCATATCACAGTTAGACCAATTTGGGTCCATGTTCATACAATTACCTCTGGCGTAACTTTTGGAAATAGCAGAGTATGATTTGATTGGTCCTTTATCTTTACTTACCTACCTACACTTACATAGATTGATATCACCAACATTTAAACTACCAGAGATAAAAACCAAAAAAATATCAGTAGACTTTTGTACCTTGTAAAATTAGTAATTATTTTATTTTATAAGTCAACTTTAATTAAAATAGTTACTTCATTTAACACTACTTCTAATCTATCATAACAATGAAAAATATCTTTATACATTGTTGAAAAATCGAAAACGATAAAAAGTGGTGTTAAATTGTTACTTCAGAATACTTAAATGTATCAAGTTAAAACTGTTAGCCTTTAAGTACCAATTAATCCACTTCAGAATTTCAAATCTATCAAAACAAATTATCAGTATCAAACACTTTTTTGTCGAATTCCTCAAATTACATTCAATTTTCTAAATACCATATAAGAAACCATTTAACAAAATATGTTCACAAAAAGATCAAAGTATCGATCAGGAGCCAGACTGGTTAAATTGACCTTCAATCAATCAAGACTTTGAAGACGAATTCATCTCAGGACAATACCATTGCACAATAGCCTATCACAAATAATCTAATTAACTCTCCCGCTTGTAAAATTGGTCATGTGACTTTCACAACCACAGTGATGAGTGTTTACATTTAACAAAAAGGAACATGAAGAATAGAATACAAACTATTATCGAAGGGGTGTTGATTTTTTAAATATGATATTGAATTCAATACAAATGTCCAACAAATATTCAATAAAAGCAATATTTACAATACTTGATGAGTTTTCTTCATTTAGGCAGAACCTTAAACTGATTTGCTTTGCATATAAAATGCTGTGTGGTAGCTTTAATGTACGCACTTGCTCTCCGTGTAATGCCGGTTGTTGGATGACACAACCGAAATGAACATTTTGGATTTGCATGTAAATTGCCATGTTGCCTTACACCCAAAACAACTGGACAATTTTGAATCAAATCATCGTTACGGTTTTAAAAGTAACTCAATACTGAGAGACAGTTCATTACAAAGTTCCATCACATCAAATATGGATTATGAAGAATCTGCATTCAAATATCAGCCATACAAGAGGTCATCTACAAATGACATGGATTCCAGCTTCCAAAATTCCTCGTTTTACAATGTGTATGATAAATGGCATTATTATTCAGTGAATCCATCAGAGAGATATAGTACAAATGAACACCATAACAGTATTATACCGTTCGGTCATGCTTCCTACCAAGACCAGAGTACATCAAATTCCTACATGGATGTGGGCTATAGAAGATATACTTCAGATTTATATGGACAAATGTATGACCAGCCATTACCAGATTCCGGATTCTATCCTTATACATCTAATTTAAATCCATATCTAAATTTCTGTGACAATAATTATCAGCAGAGTACTGCATATTACCCACAAAAACCAAGGTATCCACAGAATGGATATCAGCATGACGGAGAATTAGGATGTGAAAGGAAAACTGATATCAGTAGTCACTGGTATGCCTTGCCTCCATCAAAGACTGCTCCAGGATCCAGTCGTGACTTATGTTACAATTACGACACTCATCCAAATAATTGTGCTACCGGACACTCAGAACAAAAACAAAACAACTATTCAGACAAAAGTTCAAAAGTTGTATCAGTTCCTCACAACCATGAACAAAAACTTGGCACTCAGTATGGCAAATGTAATAGACTAAATGGTCCTAGTAAAGGACCTTCTAATTTTACGATTCATGTTCGGAAACAAGAGAGAAAACTTAAGAAAAGATTAAAAGATCTTCAAAGTAAAAACTGTGAGAAAGCAACACAACTTCTGGAATATTATCATTACAAGGTTATCATGATTGAAAAACAAGCACGACAACGACATCAGCAAGATTCCTCCTCTGATAATAGTGAAGAAACCGACGTACAAATTCTTCAAGTAGTTCATGAAATGGAAGAAAGAATTAATGCACTACAATTTACTATGAATGAGGAAACACCAGAAAAATACATGTGTAGCGATGTGAGAAAGACACGACTATTACCAAAACATGCTATAAAGACACTTGAAAACTGGTATGATGAAAATTTAAGTAATCCATATCCCTCTCGTGATCAGACAGTTCGTCTGGCGTTAGACTGTGCACTAACAATTGAACAAGTGCGGAAATGGTTTGCAAACAAAAGGAATCGATCTCGAAACAACAAACTACATCTGATGAAATGAGGGTTGTTTAATGTGATGATTTAGGGCAACGTTCAGCTAATTTACAATTTTTTACTTATAGTTTATTTGATTTTATGAACTTGGAACATAAAAAAAAGTAATTATATTCTGAAATAAATAAAATATGAAACTTGAAGAACTTTACATAAATAAAAAGGTTGAATTTTTCAATAATGTGAAACTTAAAAAAATATTTGTATCTTTTTCACAATAATGGCTACGTAAAATATGGCTTTTTATATTCAGTTGACAATATGTTTTCAAACTTTGCTATATTAATTGTATTTTAAAAAAAAAACAAAACAAATTAAAAATAAATAAAGATTTTTATGAAATAAGGTTTGAGGTTTTTCTTCCTGTTTATGTTAGTTAATTTTAAGATAATAGTATTGGTCAAATAGCAATTTTTGTTTATTTCATGTGGACAGGCAAACCACATATTTTACTATTTCAACTGCTCTTATAGGACCAACTGATAAAACTTTGTATCCTAGAAACAACACCTTATAACCACACAAATTGGTGTCCATATAATCAAAATGATACCAAAATAAAGCTAACACTTTAAACGTTAAATGAAAATGAGTTATTTCTATTGTTCAAGACATAACCTTAGTAATTAAAGTGTTTAAACCATTATAGTCTGGTTTGATTCAAATATGAAACTGTCAATAATATTCAGGAAATACTTTTATTTAAAAACATCCGTTATTATCCTTCAAGTGTTTTTATATCAGAAGTATAAGTTGTAATTTCTATAGTTAATGAGGACATACCCTCTTAAGACTTCTTTTGTCAACTTTAAATACTGTATTTTGTGTTTGCCCAAAAAAAATGGTTTTTAAATTTATAATTTTACAGGTACTTTCCCATTATTTTGTTATTAACAAGTTTACAAATAAAAAGGTTAGATTTTTGTAAAAAATGATAATTTGAAAGGATTCGAATATTCATAAACAATTCCATAATAAATAAAAAGGTTAGATTTTAGTAAAAATGAGAATTTGAAATATGGAAATAAAAAATATTTTACAGGTATTTTTTCCATTATTTTGTTATTAACAAGTTTACAAATAAAAAGGTTAGATTTTTGTAAAAAATTAGAATTTGAAATATGGAAATAAAAAATATTTTAAATGATTCAAATATTCATAAACAATTCAATATTGATTGTAGCCCATATTGAAATATGTTGGAATATGGTATTCAATGATTTTAGATAAATACATACATAACAACATTTAACAAATTTTCAATGATCATTTTTATAGAAAATTTTTTTGAATTTTCTGAAAATTTATTTTAAAAAGACACAAATTTTTAGTTTCATCCATTAATGTATTTGATTAACAAAGTACATGAATATAAAAAATTAGACACCTCTCTTGGAACGATCCATACACAATATTTTGTTTCAGTAAGTGTATTGTCTGATTCGTAATCTATGTTTCCATGTATGATTGTGTTGTTTAATTTTTATTGTGAATTTATTGGTTTAAAAAAGAATGCCAGAAATTGTGTTGACATTTAATCTGTCAGACCACAGCTGTATTGCTCGTTCTGGGTGTTACTCTAACATAAAAAACAATTATAGTACATTAAGAATTTTAATGTCATTAGGTGCAAAAGGGAGAAATTTTTGACATCACATATACTTATTACAGCAAAAAAGTGAAAGGTTTCTAATATTTATACTTATAATATAATAGTTAAAAAAATAACCCAGAGAAACAAGAAAGATATATGGTGTGAAAAAAGTGAAAATAAATCTAATTTTACAAATATATCTCAAGAACAATTTGTATGACTCAAAAGTTTATTTCCAGTATAAAAGATTTTATCATGATATTATGCCTTGTTTTCAATTGTTTAATAGTATTGCCTTATTTAACTGTGGGTATGTCAACACTGGCTTCTAAGTGTTCCCTAGTAGTCTATTTCTAGTGTTTTAAGCATTACCGGTAAACACACATCAGAGTAAAGATTAACAACCATGGATATAATGTAATATCAAGCAGTAAACACTACTGTTAATAGACAAGTCACTGGATGTTGTAGATCATTCCAGTTTGGCGTCTTTATTCTATTCAAATCATTTCTGGTATTGGTTTAAAAGCTGCTCTCTAAGTTGTAATTGTTTAAATGAACACCATTTTTTGAAAGTAATGTTTATTTTTAAAACAACTTTCATATTAGGAATTGGAGGACCTGTTTAAGGGAGTACGACACTTTATGTTATGCAAGAAACCTTGTTGTCTGTGTGTGACTGTCTGTGAGACAAAATATGTCAATCCTTGTTTGTTTGTTCGTTTGAATGATGTTTAATGCTACTTTCAGCAATTTTTCAACTATATCACAGCATCCAGGTTTTATTGGGCGAGGAAGCAGGATTATGTTCGGTATGAAAACTGCAATCTTTGGCAACTAAGAACCAGCCCTGCCTGCAGTGAGACTTGAACCCATAATCTCAGTGTTGACAGACCATGTGATCATTAGTAAACGAACTACCTTAACCACTCGGCCACCCTTTTTTCAATTATCCTTCTTCTTACATGACAAAAGAATCCTATTGGCGCATCTTGTACCCCATATTTGATTGTACCTTCTAAATAATTCCTTGTTTGTTACCTTGAATAACTTTACTAGAAACTGTGGCACATGTAAGGTCCATGTAGTCAGCTCTGTGGGGATTCCATTCTTGATAGTATTGATAGGGCATATTTTCTAGCCATAGTAGAACTATAAGGTTCATTGCAGACAAAATAAAACTGTTCATATAACTGTTTCATAAAAAATAACTTCTGAGTAAATAGTTATTTATTGAGTACAGAGCAGAAGAAAGCTGTACAATTTGGTCTATATTGGTATATTTGGAGAGATTATTTTGTAAAACTATTTTGACTGAATAAAAAAAAAGTCAAATCTGGAAGAAAATAACCAAAGAAAATGTAAGTGTAAAGACTACATAACAATTAAGTCAAAAGATGACTAAATGAACAGAATGGGGACATAATAACAAAAAAAAATGCACATTATAGCCTAATAAACTTAAAGGTCCATTCTAGCCATGATAGAATTACAATTTTAAGGTTGATGTACTCACTCTATATCATGATTTAGTTCATGGTTGATGTACACACAGTGTACACAGTTTATATCATAACATGATTTAGTTCATGGTTGATGTACACATGTGAACACACTCTATATCATAACATGATTTAGTTCAAGGTTGATGTACTCATAGTGTACACACTATATCATAACATGATTTAGTTCATGGTTGATGTACACATAATGAACACACTCTATATCATAACATGATTTAGTTCATGATTGATGTACACATAGTGTACACACTCTGTATCATAAATTGATTTAGTTCATGATTGATGTGCACACTCTATATCATAAACTGATTTAGTTCATGATTGATGTGCACACTCTATATCATAAACTGATTTAGTTCATGGTGGATGTACACACTCTATATCATAACATGATTTAGTTCATGATTGATGTGCACACTCTATATCATAACATGATTTAGTTCATGGTTGATGTACACATAGTGTACACACTCTATATCATAAACTGATTTAGTTCATGATTGATGTGCACACTCTATATCATAACATGATTTAGTTCATGGCTGATTTACACATAGTGTACACACTCTATATCATAAACTGATTTAGTTCATGATTGATGTACACATAGTGTACACACTCTATATCATAACATGATTTAGTTCATGGCTGATGTACACACTCTATATCATAAACTGATTTAGTTCATGGTTGATGTACACATAGTGTACACACTCTATATCATAAACTGATTTAGTTCATGGTTGATGTACACATAGTGTACACACTCTATATCATAACATGATTTAATTCATGGTTGATGTACACATAGTGTACACACTCTATATCATAACATGATTTAGTTCATGGTTGATGTACACATAGTGTACACACTCTATATCATAACATGATTTAATTCATGGTTGATGTACACATAGTGTACACACTCTATATCATAAACTGATTTAGTTCATGGTTGATGTACACATAGTGTACACACTCTATATCATAAACTGATTTAGTTCATGGTTGATGTACACATAGTGTACACACTCTATATCATAACATGATTTAGTTCATGGTTGATGT
Source organism: Limnoperna fortunei (assembly GCA_944474755.1). NCBI lineage: Eukaryota > Metazoa > Mollusca > Bivalvia > Mytilida > Modiolidae > Limnoperna > Limnoperna fortunei. Next base: position 19,525,757 of record OX104120.1, read on the forward strand.
ACACATAGTGTACACACTCTATATCATAAACTGATTTAGTTCATGGTTGATGTACACATAGTGTACACACTCTATATCATAAACTGATTTAGTTCATGGTTGATGTACACATAGTGTACACACTCTATATCATAACATGATTTAATTCATGGTTGATGTACACATAGTGTACACACTCTATATCATAACATGATTTAGTTCATGGTTGATGTACACACTCTATATCATAAACTGATTTAGTTCATGGTTGATGTACACACTCTATATCATAAACTGATTTAGTTCATGGTTGATGTACACACTCTATATCATAAACTGATTTAGTTCATGGTTGATGTACACACTCTATATCATAAAATGATTTAGTTCATGGTTGATGTACACATAGTGTACACACTCTATATCATAAACTGATTTAGTTCATGATTGATGTACACACTCTATATCATAAACTGATTTAGTTCATGATTGATGTACACACTCTGTATCATAACATGATTTAGTTCATGATTGATGTACACACTCTATATCATAAACTGATTTAGTTCATGATTGATGTACACACTCTGTATCAAACTGATTTAGATCATGATTGATGTACACACTCTGTATCATAACATGATTTAGTTCATGATTGATGTACACACTTTATATCATAAACTGATTTAGTTCATGATTGATGTGCACACTCTATATCATAACATGATTTAGTTCATGGGTGAAGTACACATAGTGTACACACTCTGTATCATAACATGATTTAGTTCATGATTGATGTACACATAGTGTACACACTCTGTATCATAAATTGATTTAGTTCATGATTGATGTGCACACTCTATATCATAAACTGATTTAGTTCATGGTTGATGTACACACTCTATATCATAACATGATTTAGTTCATGATTGATGTGCACACTCTATATCATAACATGATTTAGTTCATGGTTGATGTACACATAGTGTACACACTCTATATCATAAACTGATTTAGTTCATGATTGATGTACACATAGTGAACACACTCTGTATCATAAACTGATTTAGTTCATGGTTGATGTACACATAATGTACACACTCTATATCATAACATGATTTAGTTCATGGTTGATGTACACACTCTATATCATAAACTGATTTAGTTCATGGTTGATGTACACACTCTATATCATAAACTGATTTAGTTCATGGTTGATGTACACACTCTATATCATAAACTGATTTAGTTCATGGTTGATGTACACACTCTATATCATAAAATGATTTAGTTCATGGTTGATGTACACATAGTGTACACACTCTATATCATAACATGATTTAGTCCATGATTGATGTACACACTCTATATCATAAACTGATTTAGTTCATGATTGATGTACACACTCTATATCATAAACTGATTTAGTTCATGATTGATGTACACACTCTGTATCATAACATGATTTAGTTCATGATTGATGTACACACTCTATATCATAAACTGATTTAGTTCATGATTGATGTACACACTCTGTATCATAAACTGATTTAGATCATGATTGATGTACACACTCTGTATCATAACATGATTTAGTTCATGATTGATGAACACACTTTATATCATAAACTGATTTAGTTCATGATTGATGTGCACACTCTATATCATAACATGATTTAGTTCATGGGTGAAGTACACATAGTGTACACACTCTGTATCATAACATGATTTAGTTCATGGTTGATGAACACACTTTATATCATAAACTGATTTAGTTCATGATTGATGTGCACACTCTATATCATAACATGATTTAGTTCATGGCTGATGTACACATAGTGTACACACTCTATATCATAAACTGATTTAGTTCATGATTGATGTACACATAGTGAACACACTCTGTATCATAAACTGATTTAGTTCATGGTTGATGTACACATAATGTACACACTCTATATCATAACATGATTTAGTTCATGGTTGATGTACACACTCTATATCATAAACTGATTTAGTTCATGGTTGATGTACACACTCTATATCATAAACTGATTTAGTTCATGGTTGATGTACACACTCTATATCATAAACTGATTTAGTTCATGGTTGATGTACACACTCTATATCATAAAATGATTTAGTTCATGGTTGATGTACACACTCTATATCATAAACTGATTTAGTTCATGATTGATGTACACACTCTATATCATAAACTGATTTAGTTCATGATTGATGTACACACTCTGTATCATAACATGATTTAGTTCATGATTGATGTACAGATAGTGTACACACTCTATATCATAACATGATTTAGTCCATGATTGATGTACACACTCTATATCATAAACTGATTTAGTTCATGATTGATGTACACACTCTATATCATAAACTGATTTAGTTCTTGATTGATGTACACACTCTGTATCATAACATGATTTAGTTCATGATTGATGTACACACTCTATATCATAAACTGATTTAGTTCATGATTGATGTACACACTCTGTATCATAAACTGATTTAGATCATGATTGATGTACACACTCTGTATCATAACATGATTTAGTTCATGATTGATGAACACACTTTATATCATAAACTGATTTAGTTCATGATTGATGTGCACACTCTATATCATAACATGATTTAGTTCATGGGTGAAGTACACATAGTGTACACACTCTGTATCATAACATGATTTAGTTCATGGGTGAAGTACACATAGTGTACACACTCTGTATCATAACATGATTTAGTTCATGGTTGATGAACACACTTTATATCATAAACTGATTTAGTTCATGATTGATGTGCACACTCTATATCATAACATGATTTAGTTCATGGCTGATGTACACATAGTGTACACACTCTGTATCATAACATGATTTAGTTCATGGTTGATGTACACATAGTGTACACACTCTATATCATAACATGATTTAGTTCATGATTGATGTACACACTCTATATCATAACATGATTTAGTTCATGGTTGATGTACACACTCTAAATCATAACATGATTTAGTTCATGGTTGATGTACACACTATATATCATAAAATGATTTAGTTCATGGTTGATGTACACACTCTATATCATAACATGATTTAGTTCATGATTGATGTACACACTCTATTTCATAACATGATTTAGTTCATGGTTGATGTACACACTCTATATCATAACATGATTTAGTTCATGGTTGATGTACACACTCTATATCATAACATGATTAAGTTCATGGGTGAAGTACACATAGTGTACACACTCTGTATCATAACATGATTTAGTTCATGGTTGATGTACACATAGTGTACACACTCTATATCATAACATGATTTAGTTCATTATTGATGTACACACTCTATATCATAACATGATTTAGTTCATGATTGATGTACACACTCTATATCATAAACTGATTTAGTTCATGATTGATGTACACACTCTATATCATAAACTGATTTAGTTCATGATTGATGTGCACACTCTATATCATAACATGATTTAGTTCATGGGTGAAGTACACATAGTGTACACACTCTATATCATAACATGATTTAGTTCATGGTTGATGTACACATAGTGTACACACTCTATATCATAACATGATTTAGTTCATGGTTGATGTACACATAGTGTACACACTCTATATCATAACCTGATTTAGTTCATGGTTGATGTACACACTCTATATCATAACATGATTTAGTTCATGGTTGATGTACACACTCTATATCATAACATGATTTAGTTCATGGTTGATGTACACACTCTATATCATAACATGATTTAGTTCATGATTGATGTACACACTCTATATCATAACATGATTTAGTTCATGGTTGATGTACACACTCTATATCATAACATGATTTAGTTCATGGTTGATGTACACACTCTATATCATAACATGATTTAGTTCATGGGTGAAGTACACATAGTGTACACACTCTGTATCATAACATGATTTAGTTCATGATTGATGTACACATAGTGTACACACTCTATATCATAACATGATTTAGTTCATGGTTGATGTACACATAGTGTACACACTCTATATCATAACATGATTTAGTTCATGATTGATGTACACACTCTATATCATAACATGATTTAGTTCATGATTGATGTACACACTCTATATCATAAACTGATTTAGTTCATGATTGATGTACACACTCTATATCACAAGTGTGGACACAGAAAAACGTCTCGCCTGTATTCCGCATCAGTAATGAAAATAAATTTCGTCATAAGCATTACGTAAATAGCATTTAATATCAGCAGCAGCCTGTATACAAAATATTGTCACCATACCCTGCATAGTTACAGGGGAACAGCCGTAACCCAAAAATTTTAACGTAGTTGCTGGACCGTGAAATTGAGGTCAAGGTCAGGTGGAACCTACCAGACAGTCATGTACTATTCATCAGCAACCTATATACCAAATATTGTCATCCTACCATGCATAGTTACGGAGGAACTATCGTAACCCAAAAACTTTAATGTAGTCGCTGGACCGTGAAATTGAGGTCAAGGTCAGGTGATACCTACCAGACAGTCATGTACTAGTCATCAGCAACCTATACACCAAATATTTTCATCCTACCATGTGTAGTTACAGAGGAACTGTCGTAACCCAAAAACTTTAACGTAGTCGCTGGACCATGAAATTGAGGTCAAGGTCAGGTGACACCTACCAGACAGTCATGTACTAGTCATCAGCAACCTATACACCAAATATTGTCATCCTACCATGTGTAGTTACAGAGGAACTGTCGTAACCCAAAAACTTTAACGTAGTCGCTGGACCGTGAAATTGAGGTCAAGGTCAGGTGACACCTACCAGACAGTCATGTACTAGTCATCAGCAACCTATACACAAATATTGTCATCCTACCATGCGTAGTTACGGAGGAACTATCGTAACCCAAAAACTTTAACGTAGTCGCTGGACCGTGAAATTGAGGTCAAGGTCAGGTGACACCTACCAGACAGTCATGTACTAGTCATCAGCAACCTATACACCAAATATTTTCATCCTACCATGTGTAGTTACAGAGGAACTGTCGTAACCCAAAAACTTTAACGTAGTCGCTGGACCGTGAAATTGAGGTCAAGGTCAGGTGACACCTACCAGACAGTCATGTACTAGTCATCAGCAACCTATACACCAAATATTGTCATCATACCATGCGTAGTTACAGAGGAACTGTCGTAACCCAAAAACTTTAACGTAGTCACTGGACCGTGAAATTGAGGTCAAGGTCAGGTGACACCTACCAGACAGTCATGTACTAGTCATCAGCAACCTATACACCAAATATTGTCATCCTACCATGCGTAGTTACAGAGGAACTGTCGTAACCCAAAAACTTTAACGTAGTCACTGGACCGTGAAATTGAGGTCAAGGTCAGGTGACACCTCCCAGACAGTCATGTACTAGTCATCAGCAACCTATACACCAAATATTGTCATCCTACCATGCGTAGTTACAGAGGAACTGTCGTAACCCAAAAACTTTTAACGTAGTCGCTGGACCGTGAAATTGAGGTCAAGGTTAGGTGATTCCTATCAGACAGTCATGTACTAATCATCAGCAACCTATACACCAAATATTGTCATCCTACCATGCGTAGTTACAGAGGAACTGTCGTAACCCTAAAACTTTAACGTAGTCGCTGGACCGTGAAATTGAGGTCAAGGTCAGGTGACAGGTGACTGACTGGCAAGTACTCATCATAAGCTACCTCTGGACCGAATTTGATGGACCTAGGGCTTAGGCTTACAAAGATATGAAGCAAGATGTCAAGTGTTTACACCGCCGCCGCCGGATTCCCATACATATGTCTCGCCTTCAGCGACTTTCGTCGCAGGCGAGACAATAAACTGATTTAGTTCATGATTGATGTACACACTCTATATCATAAAATTAGTTCATGATTGATGTGCACACTCTATATCATAACATGATTTAGTTCATGGGTGAAGTACACATAGTGTACACACTCTATATCATAACATGATTTAGTTCATGGTTGATGTACACATAGTGTACACACTCTGTATCATTACATGATTTAGTTCATGGTTGATGTACACAGTGTACACACTCTATATCATAACATGATTTAGTTCATGATTGATGTACACATAGTGTACACACTCTATATCATAAACTGATTTAGTTCATGATTGATGTGCACAATCTATATAATAACATGATTCAGTTCATGGTTGATGTACACACTCTATATCATAACATGATTTAGTTCATGATTGATGTACACACTCTATATCATAACATGATTTAGTTCATGATTGATGTACAGATAGTGTACACACTCTATATCATAACATGATTCAGTTCATGGTTGATGTACACATAGTGTACACACTCTATATCATACACTGATTTCGTTCATGATTGATGTACACATAGTGTACACACTCTATATCATAACATGATTTAGTTCATGATTGATGTACACATAGTGTACACACTCTATATCATAACATGATTTAGTGCATGGTTGATGTACACATAGTGTACACACTCTGTATCATAACATGATTTAGTTCATGGTTGATGTACACATAGTGAACACACTCTGTATCATAACATGATTTAGTTCATGGCTGATGTACACATATTGTACACACTCTATATCATAACATGATTTAGTTCATGGTTGATGTACACATAATGTACACACTCTATATCATAACATGATTTAGTTCATGGTTGATGTACACATAATGTACACACTCTATATCATAACATGATTTAGTTCATGGTTGATGTACACATAGTGTACACACTCTATATCATAACATGATTTAGTTCATGGTTGAAGTACACATAGTGTACACACTCTATATCATAACATGATTTAGTTCATGGTTGATGTACACATAGTGTACACACTCTATATCATAACATGATTTAGTTCATGGTTGAAGTACACATAGTGTACACACTCTATATCATAAACTGATTTAGTTCATGATTGATGTACACATAGTGTACATACTCTATATCATAACATGATTTAGTTCATGGCTGATGTACACATAGTGTACACACTCTATATCATAAACTGATTTAGTTCATGATTGATGTACACATAGTGTACACACTCTATATCATAAACTGATTTAGTTCATGATTGAAGTACACATAGTGTACACACTCTATATCATAACATGATTTAGTTCATGGTTGATGTACACATAGTGTACACACTCTATATCATAAACTGATTTAGTTCATGGTTGATGTACACATAGTGTACACACTCTATATCATAACATGATTTAGTTCATGGTTGATGTACACATAGTGTACACACTCTATATCATAACATGATTTAGTTCATGGTTGAAGTACACATAGTGTACACACTCTATATCATAAACTGATTTAGTTCATGGCTGATTTACACATAGTGTACACACTCTATATCATAACATGAATTAGTTCATGGCTGATTTACACATAGTGTACACACTCTATATCATAACATGATTTAGTTCATGGTTGAAGTACACATAGTGTACACACTCTATATCATAACATGAATTAGTTCATGGTTGATGTACACATAGTGTACACACTCTATATCATAACATGATTTAGTTCATGGTTGAAGTACACATAGTGTACACACTCTGTATCATAACATGATTTAGTTCATGGCTGATTTACACAGTGTACACACTCTATATCATAAACTGATTTAGTTCATGATTGATGTACACATAGTGAATACACTCTATATCATAACATGATTTAGTTCATGGTTGATGTACACATAGTGTACACACTCTATATCATAACATGATTTAGTTCATGGTTGATGTACACATAGTGAACACACTCTGTATCATAACATGATTTAGTTCATGGCTGATTTACACATAGTGTACACACTCTATATCATAACATGATTTAGTTCATGGTTGATGTACACACTCTATATCATAAACTGATTTAGTTCATGGTTGATGTACACACTCTATATCATAAACTGATTTAGTTCATGGTTGATGTACACATAGTGTACACACTCTATATCATAACATGATTTAGTTCATGGTTGATGTACACATAGTGTACACACTCTGTATCATAAACTGATTTAGTTCATGTTTGATGTGCACACTCTATATCATAACATGATTTAGTCCATGATTGATGTACACACTCTATATCATAACCTGATTTAGTCCATGATTGATGTACACACTCTATATCATAACCTGATTTAGTCCATGATTGATGTACACACTCTATATCATAACATGATTTAGTTCATGATTGATGTACACACTCTATATCATAACATGATTTAGTCCATGATTGATGTACACACTCTGTATCATAACCTGATTTAGTTCATGGTTGATGTACACACTCTATATCATAACATGATTTAGTTCATGGTTGATGTAAACACTCTATATCATAACATGATTTAGTCCATGATTGATGTACACACTCTGTATCATAACCTGATTTAGTTCATGGTTGATGTACAAATAGTGTACACACTCTATATCATAACATGATTTAGTTCATGGTTGATGTACACACTCTATATCATAACCTGATTTAGTCCATGATTGATGTACACACTCTATATCATAACCTGATTTAGTCCATGATTGATGTACACACTCTATATCATAACATGATTTAGTTCATGATTGATGTACACACTCTATATCATAACATGATTTAGTCCATGATTGATGTACACACTCTGTATCATAACCTGATTTAGTTCATGGTTGATGTACAAATAGTGTACACACTCTATATCATAACATGATTTAGTTCATGATTGATGTACACATAGTGTACACACTCTATATCATAAACTGATTTAGTTCATGGTTGATGTACAAATAGTGTACACACTCTATATCATAACATGATTTAGTTCATGATCGATGTACACATAGTGTACACACTCTATATCATAAACTGATTTAGTTCATGGTTGATGTACACATAGTGTACACACTCTATATCATAACATGATTTAGTTCATGATTGATGTACACATAGTGTACACACTCTATATCATAACATGATTTAGTTCATGATTGATGTACACATAGTGTACACACTCTATATCATAAACTGATTTAGTTCATGGTTGATGTACACATAGTGTACACACTCTATATCATAACATGATTTAGTTCATGGTTGATGTACACACTCTATATCATAACATGATTTAGTTCATGGTTGATGTACACACTCTATATCATAACATGATTTAGTTCATGGTTGATGTACACACTCTATATCATAACATGATTTAGTTCATGGTTGATGTACACACTCTATATCATAACATGATTTAGTTCATGGTTGATGTACACACTCTATATCATAAACTGATTTAGTTCATGATTGATGTACACATAGTGTACACACTCTATATCATAACCTGATTTAGTCCATGATTGATGTACACACTCTATATCATAACCTGATTTAGTCCATGATTGATGTACACACTCTATATCATAACATGATTTAGTTCATGATTGATGTACACACTCTATATCATAACATGATTTAGTCCATGATTGATGTACACACTCTGTATCATAACCTGATTTAGTTCATGGTTGATGTACAAATAGTGTACACACTCTATATCATAACATGATTTAGTTCATGATTGATGTACACATAGTGTACACACTCTATATCATAAACTGATTTAGTTCATGGTTGATGTACAAATAGTGTACACACTCTATATCATAACATGATTTAGTTCATGATTGATGTACACATAGTGTACACACTCTATATCATAAACTGATTTAGTTCATGGTTGATGTACACATAGTGTACACACTCTATATCATAACATGATTTAGTTCATGATTGATGTACACATAGTGTACACACTCTATATCATAACATGATTTAGTTCATGATTGATGTACACATAGTGTACACACTCTATATCATAAACTGATTTAGTTCATGGTTGATGTACACATAGTGTACACACTCTATATCATAACATGATTTAGTTCATGGTTGATGTACACACTCTATATCATAACATGATTTAGTTCATGGTTGATGTACACACTCTATATCATAAACTGATTTAGTTCATGATTGATGTACACATAGTGTACACACTCTATATCATAAACTGATTTAGTTCATGATTGATGTACACATAGTGTACACACTCTATATCATAACCTGATTTAGTTAATGGTTGATGTACACATAGTGTATACACTCTATATCATAACATGATTTAGTTCATGGTTGATGTACACATAATGTACACACTCTATATCATAACATGATTTAGTTCATGATTGATGTACACATAGTGTACACACTCTATATCATAAACTGATTTAGTTCATGATTGATGTACACATAGTGTACACACTCTATATCATAAACTGATTTAGTTCATGATTGATGTACACATAGTGTACACACTCTATATCATAAACTGATTTAGTTCATGATTGATGTACACATAGTGTACACACTCTATATCATTACATGATTTAGTTCATGATTGATGTACACATAGTTAATACACTCTATATCATAACATGATTTAATTCATGGTTGATGTACACATAGTGTACACACTCTATATCATAACATGATTTAATTCATGGTTGATGTACACATAGTGTACACACTCTATATCATAAACTGATTTAGTTCATGATTGATGTACACATAGTGTACACACTCTATATCATTACATGATTTAGTTCATGATTGATGTACACATAGTTAATACACTCTATATCATAACATGATTTAGTTCATGATTGATGTACACATAGTGTACACACTCTATATCATAACATGATTTAGTGCATGGTTGATGTACACATAGTGTACACACTCTATATCATAAACTGATTTAGTTCATGGTTGATGTACACATAGTGTACACACTCTATATCATAACATGATTTAGTTCATGTTTGATGTACACATAGTGTACACACTCTATATCATAAACTGATTTAGTTCATGGTTGATGTACACATAGTGTACACACTCTATATCATAACATGATTTAGTTCATGGTTGATGTACACATAGTGTACACACTCTATATCATAACATGATTTAGTTCATGGCTGATGTACACATAGTGTACACACTCTATATCATAACATGATTTAGTGCATGGTTGATGTACACATAGTGTACACACTCTATATCATAAACTGATTTAGTTCATGATTGATGTACACATAGTGTACACACTCTATATCATAAACTGATTTAGTTCATGGTTGATGTACACATAGTGTACACACTCTATATCATAAACTGATTTAGTTCATGGTTGATGTACACATAGTGTACACACTCTATATCATAACATGATTTAGTTCATGGTTGATGTACACATAGTGTACACACTCTATATCATAAACTGATTTAGTTCATGGTTGATGTACACATAGTGTACACACTCTATATCATAACATGATTTAGTTCATGGTTGATGTACACATAGTGTACACACTCTATATCATAACATGATTTAGTTCATGGTTGATGTACACATAGTGTACACACTCTATATCATAAACTGATTTAGTTCATGGTTGATGTACACATAATGTACACACTCTATATCATAACATGATTTAGTTCATGGTTGATGTACACATAGTGTACACACTCTATATCATAACATGATTTAGTTCATGGTTGATGTACACATAGTGTACACACTCTATATCATAACATGATTTAGTTCATGGTTGATGTACACATAGTGTACACACTCTATATCATAAACTGATTTAGTTCATGGTTGATGTACACATATTGTACACACTCTATATCATAAACTGATTTAGTTCATGGTTGATGTACCCATAGTGTACACACTCTATATCATAACATGATTTAGTTCATGGTTGATGTACACATAGTGTACACACTCTATATCATAACATGATTTAGTTCATGGTTGATGTACACATAGTGTACACACTCTATATCATAAACTGATTTAGTTCATGGTTGATGTACACATAGTGTACACACTCTATATCATAACATGATTTAGTTCATGGTTGATGTACACATAGTGTACACACTCTATATCATAAACTGATTTAGTTAATGGTTGATGTACACATAATGTACACACTCTATATCATAAACTGATTTAGTTCATGGTTGATGTACCCACTCTATATCATAAACTGATTTAGTTCATGGTTGATGTACACATAGTGTACACACTCTATATCATAACATGATTTAGTTCATGGTTGATGTACACATAGTGTACACACTCTATATCATAACCTGATTTAGTTAATGGTTGATGTACACATAGTGTACACACTCTATATCATAACATGATTTAGTTCATGGTTGATGTACACATAGTGTACACACTCTATATCATAAACTGATTTAGTTAATGGTTGATGTACACATAATGTACACACTCTATATCATAAACTGATTTAGTTAATGGTTGATGTACACATAGTGTACACACTCTATATCATAAACTGATTTAGTTCATGGTTGATGTACACATAGTGTACACACTCTATATCATAAACTGATTTAGTTCATGATTGATGTACACATAGTGTACACACTCTATATCATAAACTGATTTAGTTCATGGTTGATGTACACATAGTGTACACACTCTATATCATAAACTGATTTAGTTCATGGTTGATGTACACATAGTGTACACACTCTATATCATAAACTGATTTAGTTAATGGTTGATGTACACATAATGTACACACTCTATATCATAAACTGATTTAGTTCATGGTTGATGTACCCATAGTGTACACACTTTATATCATAACATGATTTAGGAGCAACAACTATCTGATCCTAAAGTCATATAAAGGGTGACACGAGCAATCAAGAAAGAAAAAAAATTACCATTACTAATACATTAAACACTGAAAAACTTTTCCAAAATTGTATACATAATTTGTGACATTTTTGTTCATATTTAATTATATTAAATTTGTGGTTCATTGTCTAAAATGAGTTATTTCTTATTAAAATGTACCTTTATAAAACTATTATTAAAAACATTAACAATTTAAAAAGATATCAAACTGTATTATTATATATCAAACTGTATTATTATTTATAAGAAATATTCTGATTTTGTCAAGGAACTCTAAAAAGTGACAAACTTTCTTAAAAATAATAAATCAACAAAAAATTATGCAAACATAACCAAAAAAAGTAAATCTTACTCAAGTTTGTGTGAACTGAATTCTATTCAGCTCTTTTGCATTTGAATGATAGAATAATTGCTATTGTAAATGTTTAAAAAATTATATACGCATTTTTTACACGCAGGTTTACAAGAATGGAACAATATATTACACAGCATTTATTTTGTACAAAAATATAGTATAAAATATTACATTAATATGCAGGAAACATCGACATCTACATGGACATATATAATAAACAGAACTTTTGGAAATTAGAGAGTTTTAAATGCAAAACAACAACAAACTCCTAACACATGAATTACATATGTATATAATAGTATCTACATATTTGCTTTGATACACTGTGTAAAGCAAACACAAACCTCACAATTCAAATCAGAAAAAGTTGATCTAGTGATCACAAATACCCACACTTAAATTTAAATACCTTTTTTTTAATTTATAACACTTTTTTGACAACTGGGATTCCTCCAACAACAATAGGCTTCTTACCCACCTGATATGAAATAATTTCTAAAGTTTGATTGAAATCAAATGCACATTTTGAGTTTTGGTCCAGAAACATCTTTTTGTGAAAATAATACATGTCAGTTTATTTGTCTTCTGTGACTTAGACCTTATACTGAATTCCTCCAGCATCAATAGGCTTCTTACCAACCTGATATATAACAATATCCTATAGTTTTATTGAAATGGGATGCAAGCTATTTAAATTATCATCCAGAAACCAAATTTGGACAGACAGACTATATACCCTCTGACTCTCATCGAACGGGATATAAAAATCATGCAAATACAGAACAACAAATTATTTTAAAATTTGAAACAAAAAAAAACCATGGGAACAATTACTGGATCAGATATGTGCTTGCATTTGTGTGTGTGTGTGTGTTTTGATAGGGTTTTATTCAGCAATCTTTCAGCTAAAGTATCCAGTGAATATTTATGGAGGAAACCAGTGGAAAAACAGAATATCTGCAGAATAAGTTTCAATCCTGGTCAATAAAGGCTTGAGTCAGGTTCACACTACCCCAGTAATGCTAGTACCTACAACCTTAAAATTAGAAGGTACTACTCGGACACTGACGACCTCTAAAACGTGACAGACAGGGATTCCATCCATCCACTTTTATTGTGATATATCTTGAGATTATTCTAATTAAATTTGTACACAACTTTGAAATATTAAATAATTACTATTTAATATTTAAAATCAAAATTTATTATCAACGGTTTTCGGTTTGGAAGATCTCATGTTGATTCTTTGAAACAATTTTTCAAAATTATTTCTCAATGTAATGCCAAAGAGGCAATCAAATCTCAGTCCAAAAACACTAACACAAAACCATGGGACACTGAACAACACCACACACAATACTTTCAAGCTGATAAAATTTATGTGTTTAATTATAGGATAATTAAACATAAAATAGTTTTTAAAGAATTTCAAATATATCCATGTACACAATTATTTGTAAAGCTTTAAAATTTACATTATTTTGTGGTGCAATATTAATCAAACTTTTTCACAAAAAAAGAACCACAATTACAAATAAAAGATAGCAAACAAATATAAAGTTTTAATTTATATTAAACATTTTTAAGTTACTGTTTGAATCAATATTGCTCCCCAACAGTGTTTGTCCAAATAAACATCAGAACTTAATAAATACCATTAAACTTGCCACGCGTAATTATAATTATATTTTGATCCAAAGCGGCATAAATCAAATTTTATACCTCATAAGTTCGATTTAAAAATAGTCATATCTTTACTAACACTGAATAGTGCATATAATTTCTTTCAACTTTAAACTTAATATTTACATTTTTTTTTCAATTGTGGGCATCCTTGCATAGTTGGAATTTTTTTACATTTTGTTTTCATTGTTGATCTCAACTAATAATTTTTTTTGTCATTCCTGAACTGTTTCATTTGTACTTCCTCAATGTAAATTTATATACATGTAATATGCTTTTTATTTATATCTATATCTATTGTAAATTGTGTATTTACTTTATGTTTAACAAGACTGAAAAAGTTTATGACATCAACATAGGAAACTGACACCTGTATAACTATGTTCTGATTATCTTCCCTTGGATAACTAGGTTGCTGCATCAGCCTATCACTTTTTTCAAAAAAGTTAAATAATTTGTCCAGCAAAGAAAAAAGGGAAATGTTAAAACTAAATGTAGTTTTTTATGATTACAATTTCTGTTTTAATTAATAAAAAATGTTAGTTTCACCTAATATAAACATGATAATGTCATCTTTTTGATTCATTCCAAAAATTATTGTAACTCTCCCAATTACAAATTATAATTAAAGCTAATAAGATAATTGAATTAATTTTCACCTTTCACTAAACATTAATCAAAAGTGTGACGAAGCCAATGAGCAACAATGATTGCCCAAGCTAATCATGATTACATTCATTGATTACTAAGTCACTTTCCTGTTAATCTGATTAAAACAATAAGTGAAGCCATACATACAATTGAATAAACAAGCTAATAGTGAAAAGGAACCAATCAAATAGTGAATTTATTAATTAAAGCAATCACATGAGATGCATAGACCAATCAGAAAATGAGCGTTTCAGAGCTTGCCCAAGCCACATCTGAGGATCTCTAACAAAAACCCCTGTCATCTGTTGACAGCATGACAGTTACAACTCATTGCCAACACAGTAGTGAGACAATCGTGCCAAATAAACTATGGAAAATTCCTGCTTCATCGATCTGACTCTGACTGAGTCAACAACTTTGTCAGATGTCATTGCTGCCACCATCCATGATATACCAGTAATTGACGACTCCAATATCAGCCTTGACCAGTACTTGGACAGCAACATTCCACAAGTTACACCTGACTCAACAGTTGCCTGCACTCTCTACCAGCATCATGCAGCACCAATCAGCACATGTGTTCCACAGATCAACCAAACACCGACCAAGTATGCAGTCAACCAACTGGTCACACCAAACTCCAAAACAACATTTTGTCATCAGATGACACCAGTCAACTACTTTAGTCCTGGAGGAGACAGCCGTTTCAATGATTCTCTATCTGGTCTCCTTGGTTCACCACCACCTGACAGCCCACTAGCCAACAACCCATTCTTCAGTGACCTTCAAGCTGTTTTAGCTGATGACCTCAAAGTTTCTGATTCACTTCCAGAATCACTGATGGCTACTATGACTACACAGCCTCACCAAGATGTCTTCAACAGAGAACAGCAACTTCATTTTCGCTTTCTCAGACTTCAAGACAGATTCCCAGATGACATTAAACAGCTGTCAAGCTTTTATCGCTATCAAGCAGCCATTGTTGAGACTGAGAGATTTCGTCATCTACATCCAACTAACTACCCAAACCACTACAGAACATCAATTAACAGTCATTATGACAGCCAGTTACATCAGATAATGGACAGAGTGGAGAAAAGTTTGTCACTTCTTGAAGAATCTATACAGATCACGTCAACCCAACCAGGAAGACAACAAGTAGTCAAGCAACGACCTCTGCTTTCCAAGAAGGCCATACGTCTGATGGAAGATTGGTATGACCAACACCTGGAACATCCGTATCCCACCAATACCATCATCCAAGATATTGCTGAGAAGGGTAATGTCAACATAGATCAGGTCAAGAAATGGTTTGCCAACAAACGTAACCGCAGCAACAACACACGTACACTAACAGAGATTGCCAGACAGAAACGTAAACTAGCTATGCACCATTCTGTTAATTTGTGAACTATGAACTCTGAACCAATTGTTAAGCAGTGCTATGTACAGTAATTGTTTTTGTTACTTTGTTATGTTTTTATGTCAATTGTGGATAAGTATGAATGATACCTCTATGAAAATACCATGTCATCATGAATTATTGTAAAATACAAACATTAAAACATAAATTTAAATGTGTGCTTTTACTTGTTTGTGCCATTAGATATAAAGGTAAATTGTGGTTATTGAGAAGTACAAGTATGTTTCATTATTCCAAACCATTTCTACAAACAAAGCAAATGGCATATTCTTATACTCAGTTTTAAGCACCACCTAAAGAGACATTTTAATTAACATTAAAAGTGATGTTAAAAATGCATTTAAGAATGCTATGAAAACATGGACCAGCACTAAGTTGTGCTTAGTAAACCCCACACTTTTTGGCTCAGAAAACGGGAAGTAGATAAATAACTGACCTGAAAATGGAAGGCACATTACAACCCATCATGCTAAAGCTGTGTACCAAATTTGAAATCAATCCTTTAAGTAGAAGCCGAGAAATCTGTTACAAACATTTTTCCTATTTTGACCCTTGAAACAGTCTAAGTCAGCTCGGAAAAGCAGGAAGTAGATAAATGACTGACCTGGAAAGGGTAGGCACAGTACAACTCATGCTAAAACTGTGCAACAAATTTGAAATTAATCCCTTTAGTAGAAGCAAGAAATTTGTTACAAAAGTTTACACCAGACAGACAGACTGACAGACAAGGTGATTGCTATATATATGGCCCTTTCTCTTACCAGAGGGGGTATAACAACTGTCTACTGTAAAATCTTTTTTTATGCAACATTGTTGCAATGAAAACATTTAAAGCTTCTATCAACATGCATCACAACATACAGAGATAGTTGATAAGGACAATGTTATAGCACATCAGGTCAAATAAGTATGGGTCTAATATATGGTTTGTCATTGTATTCATGTAGACAAAACTAAAGTGATGCTAGCTCAAATGTCTGGATGAATAATAGAG
This sequence comes from Limnoperna fortunei, assembly GCA_944474755.1. Lineage (NCBI taxonomy): Eukaryota > Metazoa > Mollusca > Bivalvia > Mytilida > Modiolidae > Limnoperna > Limnoperna fortunei. The sequence continues at coordinate 19,543,799 of OX104120.1, forward strand.
AAGAAAAAAAATTAAAATACCCCAGGCTGTCTATGATGCTAGGCATTATTTTTGTTAAGTTTTGAAGTCCTGGAATGTGTCAGGTTTCATTACATTGGTATGGGTATCTCTATATGGGTTCATATTAAGCATTATTTAAGTGTGGACTGTGAGCTAATGCTCACTAGTGATAGCCACACTACACACAAAAATTTTGCATGTATGTCAACGATGTGTGAAATTCTATGTTTTCAGTAAGCAGGAAGTGGATCACCTAGTAGCATGAAATCGCTATACACCATATGGTACTATATAGGATATAAGGCAATATACAAAAAATAGGGCTTCTGCATCCTATAAAACTGTAACGGAAATTTGGCCTTTATTTCAACTATGTGTAAAAATCTAAGTATTTGATAAACAGGAAGTAGATGAACAAGGAGCATTAGATCTCTTTACACCATAAAGCACTATAGAATAAAGCAATATGCAAATATAAGGCTTCTGCATCCTATAGTTGCTTAGAAAACTGTGACTGAAATTTTTGTTACGGATGGACAAGTGTTAAACAGTATACCCCCTCTTCTTTAAAGCAGGGGTATAATTAATAGGGAAAGAATAGTACTGGGAGACAAGAACAAACAGGTTATATTAAATAGTCTTATTTTTATACCATATTGAACATTACAACTGTCATCAAATTGTACAATAAAATTAATGATTCTTTGTTATAAGTACAAAAACTGATTATATTATAAATAAAACAAGATAACAAATGCTTGAAATAGATAAATATGACACATTTTCATGATGATTTTTGACAAAATGGCAATAAAATTAAACAGCGACATAGGCCAACTGTTCAAAATGAAAGGGAGACTTCAGCAAAGAAGGAACACATGAGATGATTTCTTAGATGTTTCGCCTTCGAATTCAAGCCCTGATACTACTAAAAATTGTTTGTTCAATAACAAATTTAAATATAATTCTGTCGAAAATGAGTTATAAAAAAGAAATAGAAAAAGTTTATCTAGTGATCACTGATACCCTGCTTAAATCTTGCAGAACTTATTTTTTCCAATGCTTTTTGTCAACTGGTGATCCTATTGTCAGGAAAGGATTTTTCATTAAAATTTTAAAGATTTTTTTGGCAACTGTGACCTTGAAATTTGATGGATTTCCTCCAAAATCGGTGGCCAAGTGGTCAATGAAGTTCATCTACTATTAATCACATGGTCTGTCAACACTGAGATTGCGGGTTCGATTCTCACTGCAGGCAGGGTGTACTCGACTCCAATCTTATTTGACAAGGATTGCCAGTTTTCCTACCGCAGGTCGGGTGTTTTCTCCCGGTACTCCAGCTTCCTCCCCCAATAAAAAGTGGACGCCATGATATAGCTGAAAAATTGCTGAAGTGGTGTTAAACACCATCAAACAAACAAACAAACAAACAAAACTGATCCACCTAATATGAAACTATATCCCAAAGTTTCATTGAAATCAAACTTTAACTTTTTGAAGAGTATGAGGGAAACATCTTTTTGTGTAAACATTTTTATATAAAATTAAGAATGTATTTAGTAAAAATCTGAAAAAAAATATTGATTGATACAACCTGTGTGATAAAAAGCTTTGTATCATCTATATATGTGATACAAGATGTACTTTTGTCGGAACTACTTCTTGACGTCACAATGAATGATATAGCCAATGATTCGTTGAATGACTTTCATTCTATGAATGAAATATGACGTCATAAAGCGTGTGACGTTAGGGGGCTATATTTTTTATAAACAGATGCTTCGTTGAATGTAAATTTTAAATTGTAAACATTCAGTTTTATTCTGCCCTTTTTATACTTCTTAATTTTAGATAAACTTATTACATACATTTGAGTGTAGGTACAACTACTTGTATCACATCTCGACAGTTGCATACATTCCGCATCACAACTCGACACTGCTCGTCTCGTAGTGAAACAAATGTACAAAACTGTCTCGACGTGATACAAGTAGTTGTACCTACACATAATGTATGTAATGTGTATGTAACATTTTTTGTCGATCACATGATCTTGAAATTTGACAGATTTCCCTACAAAGGCGCTAGGTTTCTGATCCATCTAATATGAAACTACATTCCAAAGTTTCAATGAAATCATATGCAAACTTTTTTAGTTATTGACCAGAAACATCCTTTCTGTAACAATTTGTAACGTTTTTTTCTAGTGTGACCTTGAAATGTGATGGAATCCCCCAAAATCGATATGCTTCTTACCAACCTGATACCTAACCAATTCCCGGTTTAATTCAAATCGAATGCAAGCTTTTAAAATTATCGTCAGGAAAACAAATTTGGATGGACAAACATCCTCACAAGTCAGGGTTTCTGTGTCCACAAAACCCTGACAAACTTAGCTAGGAAATTCTCTGGCTAGAAGATTTTCGTATGACGTCAATCCTTCAAAATATCAACTGATGAAATGGCTTGAAAGAATCAAGTGTTTGGCAGTAGTCATTCTTACTTATTCTTCAGTGTGAAGAAAACGTAACGGAACTAGTAAATAACATGGTAATAACAAAGTATTAACACTACTGTACAAAATACACTGATTTTCACATGGTCTATACAACACATCCGTTTGGTTTATTAACAATCGACATCAGGATATCCCCTTACCAAGTCGGGAATGAAAGCGAGCTTTTGATTGGCTACATTATAGTATGATGTAGCCAATCAAAACAGTGACTTCTAGCCCGGGAATTTCCTAGCTAAGTTTGTCAGGGTTTCATGGACACATGTGGACACAGAAACCCCGACTTGTGAGGATGATGGACAAAGTGATGGACAGACCAATATATACCCTTGACTATGTCGAGCAGGGACTTAAATGATTAACGTAGCAAAAACAAATAATTGGTCCTTTTTTTTAGCAATCATGTCTCAAAAGCTGTAAAACAGCATCCTTGTATTGCTATTTTCATGGAAATACTACAGCAACATTTTTTTGTTGCTGATCATTTAGTGTTCATTTTAGGCATCACTAAGTAATATAAAAAAATCTATCAAAAGTCCAAAAACTCTACAGACAGACAGACGACAATTACATTCATGCACTGAACTAAAACTGCAAACATTTTGCAATTGTATAAAAAATGACAAAAGAAACTGTATAGGTTCACATTTGGTGTTACTGTGATTTCATTATTATTGGTGGGGTACCAATTTTCGTGGTTTTCATGGGTGATGAAAATAAAAAATGAATCAAACAAAGCTTTAATTTTATATTGATTCCTACAAGCAACATGTGCAAATCATGAAATTAAAAATCAAAATGTCTTCTTTGGAGAAACCACGAAAATAAATGAATCACCGGTATACAATCTATGACAACAGAAGTAATTATGAACTCTTTCTCTTAACCTACACAAAGAATTCCTTATAACTGTACTTACCAATGCCATTGGCTGCCCAGATATTTCTGTCGTCATTTCTCAACACTTGTTTGTACATAGCCAGGGCTCTATCTTGGTGGCGTTTTTCCTGAAGTAAAAAAACATATGATGTTATTTTTATTCAAATTATTTACCTTTGTGAAACATGCTGAAGTCATAACATTGAAACAAGCACATTTTTGACACTGATATATAGAATCCTACAGAAAATCTTAAAATAAATGTGTAAATGACAAGCAGACCAAAGGTATTCAAGTTACAATACTGCATGTCTAAGCAGAAATGCAAATCCACAATGTGAGAACAAAAATTAACTGTTTTAATAAAACTATCAAAATGTGGCGATTCCTAAAATTACATGTCATAGAAAAAAATATTTGTGTAATATTTTTGATGCATCTTTTAGTAATTCTTCACCATATAGCATCAGTTTTAATCAGGGAAAAACTAAAGATTACATTCAGAATCTAGAACCTCCTATTTCTATCAACTTGTTTGTCTGTGATACAAAACAGTAATATTTTAAGCTAAAAATTAACTTCTAACCTTATCCTTGTCCCTCATTGGCTGATGAAGTGTTTGTAACCACACATTACCAAGGGCTATTAATGAATATGCATCATCTTTTGTTTGTGGTCGACCAATGATTCTCTCGAATTTCTTCTGTCCAGGTCCCCACTCCTGCTTTGCTAAATGGAGATTTCCAATCAAAGACCAAGCATCTGGATGATCCTGATTAAATAACATCATTCACATTTTAATAATAAAACACAAACATCATTAGTACCCTTTAAAGTGCAAATATCAAATGACAAACATTTATCAAATCAATAATAGAACAAAAGGTTTACCCCAACCCCCCAAACCCACCACCAAAGAGGTTGTTAAAATCTCCTCTTTAGATAAAAGAATGTTATATCTGAAAAGAAAACTGATAAAACCAAAATCTAATAGTTTAACATTACTTACAACTTGTGCTGCCTACAAATTTAAAAATAATACTTGATTGATTTGTAATATCTAACCATTCAATACAGTTTATGCTGGCTTCTTTGTCTTAAAATATTACACACCTGATTAATTTGGAGGGCTTCCTTAAACCAATCAGACGCTTCATAAATTTGTCCTCTGTCTCTAGCCATACACCCCAATCTAAGGTAACCTACAGAATATGATTAATTATACAATGAGTCTGGTTGTTAGTTTAAATGCACTTTCATCTGAGATTTGATTGCGTCAGGAAACTAATGGAGGTGTCTGATGTTCCCGGTCAGGTCTGAATTCTAAACATAACATGCTGGTAATCAAACAGATCACCTTTCTATGTAAAAATTTCCTGTTTTTTTCAAAGATTTTCAATTTTTTTGTGAAAATTGGCTGACTTTTTTCAACCAGGAAAGAAAAATTAAAATTCCTGATCTTTTCTCATTTTATGGTCATGTTTGAACCCGGAGTGTAATGTATTTCACAGATCAATGACCACAATGTTATGTCATGTTATAGGTAGCCTCACCACTTACAATCTACATAGTTAGGATGTTCTCTGAGAATGTTCTTGTACAGTCTCTCAGCATCGTCATATTCATGTGTAGCTTCATATAGGACTGCAAGGTTATAGGTTGTTGTCACGGAGATAGCACTGTAGTATGTTTCATCATGCTGAGCTTCACTGCGAGACCTTTCTAACGAAGACTCGTAAAATTTCTGTGAAATTATTTCATGATTAATACATAATATAAAGAGTAAGAATATACAACAAAATTATCATGACTATTTGACTGTCTATATGTTTTATAAGCAAATGCAGGTAGAGGCACATTATTGCTTAAAAATTTATGAAATTCAAAACCCCTGGCTATCAGTAATATAAAACTCACAAAACACAACGAGCAATACACAAGGGGTGATATCAGGTGTTCCCAAAACTGCATATCCTGCTTCAAGAGGGACAAATGTCATGTTTCTTAAGGCAAAAATTAGTGCAACATCAAATTATATTATCCAGTATTTATGACAAATTAATGATTAGTTGGTCACTTTGCCAAAAAAACAGTGGGATGACTTTTATGAACATAACTTTTAATTACAGAATACTTAGGGGTCTGGAGGATTTTGGATGAGTAAAATACCTCCATTTCTGCTGTTAAGAAACACTGTTATTATTCAAGACAACAGATCTTTTAAGTATGTTTTAATTGTATTAACACCATTTTAAAGTCCCCTGTTTTAATTGTATTAACACCCATTTGAGGTCCCCTGTTTTATTTCAAAACAAATGTTTACCTTGGCTTCCTGTAGATTTCCAAGTCGGAAGTGAAGAGCCGCAACATTATTGAGGATCTCTGGAGGCACGTCTGCCTCAATCTTCTCTTTCAGGATGGTTGTGGCCTTACCATAAGCTGACAAAGCTCCCTAGTTACCAAAATATAAAATAATTTTTTTTGCATATTAATACATTCAATAAAAGGGTCTGGAAATAATCTCTTTTTTCTGAAAATATGAAGAAAATAACAGATCAAGAATATAGGACATCAAAATATCTTTCTAGACCATTTGGTTGTTCAATACATGCTCTCTTTAATTGAAATTTGAAACCAAAATTTGATCAGAGTTGTTATGAAACTAAACTAAAGCTATCCCCTAGTCAACTACTGACATCTGTATTATATCTTAATTGATTGTATTTATTTATTTTTTATCTATATGGTTCGAAAATGCACTCACCAACACAGTTGTAAAATCACATTACAACAATAAAGATGAATTATTAAATTTGTTCAACAAAGAATAAACATTAATAAATTTAGGCTACATTGTCACTATAGAATAGACAAGGTGTGGTGATGAACATTAGACATGGGCAAGAGTTATTTCATAAATTTGCAGACATAATTTTTTATGCTTACTAATTTTTTTTTTAATGACAGTGCAATAAAAAAAGATCCATTCCTAGAATCAAACTTGATAACTGTTGAGGCTGATCATCAAAACACAAGAGTGCTATTCAGAAGTTGTGGCTATGACTAGACAATGCTGGCTTGTTTGTTTGTTTGTTTGATGGTGTTTAAAGCCAATTTCAGCAATTTTTCAGCTATATCATGCTGTCCAGTTTTTATTGGGGAAGGAAGCCTGAGTACCCGGAGAAAACCCCCGACATGCGGTAGGACAATGCTGGTAATTGAAATGAAAGGATTACTGTTATGTTAATTTGTTGCTCAACAATATTTATTCCATTATTAAGCAGAGTTAGAAACACACATGTCTTACTGTTAACTTTCAATTGTTTCGACAACATTTAATTATGATCCTGTTGGAAGCTTTTATTCAATTACTGACTTTGATATAGGTAGCTATCAGGATTCTAAAGAAAACATAATTACGAGCTGCTAGGCGAGGTGAATATACATTGTTGAGGGTTGAGAAATACTGATGGCATCCCCAACTAAAAGTCAGTAATTGTTTTATTACAAGAATAAAATCAACATATCCTCATCTATCAATCATCATAGCAAATCTATTAGCAGCCGACACCTCAATTGTTGCTGACAAGATTTTTCTGTTAAAAACACATAGATGAATCAGATACATTGATTGGAGGATTGAGTTTAAGACTGCTATTCTGATTGGCTACTGAACAATTTCAGATATATTCTTATGGTAAAACAAGTTAATATTTGATTCTGATATACCACATGTAGTCTATTTATGGAATAAAACTGCAGCAGACAAAAATAACCATATTTTGCTGCTATTTTAGTACTGTTGTGATTTAACATGACCCAAAGTAGTTTTTATGCCATCAAAAAACACAAAATTCTATTAATGTAATTGTAAGTCAATATCCTATGTTATATAGTTTAACTGAATGAGCATTAGAAACAGGCAGAAATGCTAGTCTCTGCTTCTATGAAACTACATGTATAAATAAACTATATATTTTCCAAGGATACACGATTGTTGTTTTATTCTATATACACTTAATACTAGAAAAAGCATAAAAAGGATATCTAACCAATAAATGTGTTTTGGCCAGTAAAATGACACCACAAATGTTGTATTTGACAACATGTGTTTAACCAGAACAGAATACAAAATATTGTTGGAAGTCAGGACAAGGGTACCAGAAGACTTTTTTTGGATATTAGCCAAATAAAGCAAAAATTATGTGAACCTTTTTGCAAAACAAATGTAATAAATGCAATGTAACTGCTGTTACAATTAATCTATGTGTGCTATCAAAAACAACAATAAAAGACAAATTACCTGTACATCATTTTGCTCTAAAATTTGAGCCAGTTCTATCCATGCCTCCACGTCATCTGGAAACTGTTCTGATACTTTCTTTAGATGTTGCTGGAAAAATAAATAGAAGCATGAAATTTGAATATTTATAAACATTTTTGTTTATACATGTATGCACAATAAACATACATTCTAAAGCTGGTTATTTTGTTAATCTCTGTGGTTTGGGAGGAAGGTCACTTATTTTTAACATCAGTTGTGGCTTATCACTGGTCATATGCCATTAGATGAAGCAAAAAAAAATAAAAAGTATCTTTGTTGCAGGTTTATTTTCTAACAATGCCATATACTTTTTACTGTAAAAACCAGCATTACTAGTAGCCCACAGTTTGGTATCACTGCAGTTCATCTCATCATAACCCAAAGCTAACCCAATTCATATCAATTTAAACAACTTGTCTTTTAAATTAGCTAAATAATAGGGAAACTTTGTAAACAAATGAAAATTTAAACTGTTCATTTAATAAAAAGAAACATATTTGCCATTTAATATTTTATTTTTATGATATCATTTACAATTAAGATTCTGACATGAATTGAAGATTGTAAATATACTTATTTTGAAGTGAATCCATTCAGCAGGTTATAAATGTGTTTGCATACAAAACAAATAAACTAAGGGAATTAACTCAACAAATAATGCAGGTAGAGTTATGGTTCTTGCACCATGCACTCATCATAATCTTTCCAACCGGAAAGTGTTAAGTCAAACAGTTTTGGAGATATATGCGCTAAACAAAACCATGACAAACAGAAGTTTTCATAGACAAGATAGTTAACATAATTTTGTAAGGCTAGACCAGACCCCGGGATTAAATTCAAAAGGACTTGCATGTAACAGATACATGGAATAAAGATATTGTAATAAAAATTCAAGATTTCATTTGCAAGAAAATAACCATACCTTAGCAATATCTCTTTTTACAGTGTCAAAAGAGTTTGCATATAATGATCCAAGGATTTTCATGGTCTCATAATTTCCTGGCTGAGCCTTTAATACTTTCTCAAAGCACTGAGATGCCTGGAACATATAAGAATTCAAGTTAAAGGAATGACAGAATCTTTTGAAAGGTACAGGATGTTAAAGCTAATTGTCTGACAGTGTTCAACTATGATTTGTTCCAAAAGCTGAATATGTAATAAACACATTTTCAGATTTATTTTTTCAAATAGAAGGTATGATTTGTGGACCAACGTTGAAGTTTATTGCTGTTGAGAGTCCATATGTATTAACAAACATAATATACCAAACACTACCTTTGAAGAATAACAGTTATACAAAAAATATTGATGGATACATACACTACATATGCAAACAAATAAACTTCCATTATGAGACCAACACAGCTTTTAAAGGGGAAAATTTTATTTGACAATTACAAAACAAATGTTACTTATTCTGAATGTGACGTTTTTATAGTCACTTGAACATATCGAATTGTGTTGTACAGTCACATGGAAATCTTACTAACATTTTCATTATCTCCTCTGTTGATATACATCTGACCCAGACCAAAGAATGGCAGAACAAAACTTGGTGGTGAAAACTGTGTAGACTGGTAATAATACTGAAATGCTTGGTCAAAATCATTCTGTAACATAAATTATATGATCAGCAAAGTTCAGACATTGTTGTGCAGACAGTAAATGTCAATTTAACAATTTACTTAATAACATTTCACAACAAATAATTAAAGTGTGACAAGGTCTTGGGGGAGTTCTGGTAATGATTCATGATAAAAAATCGAAGAATGTGTCCATGGGACACAGATGCCCCTGCTAAATGAAGTCCCTAACAGGAAGTAGTTGTCCGACAGGTCTGAAAGTTGCTTAGGATTTACAACTTGTGATACTGAACCAACCGGCCAAATTTCAAATTGTTCTCATGTACGGTTTCTGAGAAAAGCTTGACGGAAATACGCACATATGGACGGACATATTAATGTACAAATGAAGTCCCAAACAGTAAGTAGTTGTCCGACAGGTCTGAAAGTTGCTTAGGACGTACAACTTGTGATACTGAACCACCCTGCCAAATTTCAAATTGTTCTCATGTTTCTGAGAAAAGCTTGACGGAAATTCGTTTGGACATACGTACGTACAGACAGACGGACGGATGGATATGAGTAAAACTTAATGCCCCCCGACGTGTCATCGCGGGGGCATAAAAAATCGAAGAATGTGTCCATGGGACACAGATGCCAACACTAAATGAAGCCCCAAACAGCAAGTAGTTGTCCGACAGGTATGTACATCTTGTAATACTGAACCACCCTGCCAAATTTCAAATTGTTCTCATTTACGTTTCTGAGAAAAGCTTGACGGAAATTCGTACATACGTACAGACGTACGTACAAATGAAGTCCCAAACAGGAAGTAGTTGTCCAACAGGTCAGAAAGTCGCTTAGGACATACAATTTGTGATACTGTACCACCCTGCCAAATTTTACATGTACAAATTCTGAAGCTTCGCGGAAATTCGTATGTACAGAGTGACAGACGGAAATTCACCAGGAAATTATTTCAGTTCATTCTGATTACCTGTGGAATGTACTTAGCAAAAGACGTTTGAAGAAATAACAAATTTATGTGAAGAAATAGTTGCATGGTATCAATAAATTGTATTTCCTGGCATAAATTAGTTTTAATTTTGCAGTGTGATCAAGCATATTGAACAGGTATTACACAGCACGTAACTTAAATAAAACAATATGTGGTACCTTTCAAACAAAACATTTATTATTTTTTATCACACATTTAAATCTATTCATTTTCAACTGATGATGACAATGAACATAAAATCAATTATCTATTAAGTAGTAGTCTAGCTAAGGGTCAGGCAGTGGGTGGCACATCAAAAAATTTGTCTTTAGCTTTTTTGGCTTAGATGCAAATATTTTGATATAAAAACAAATTCTCCCTGCATTTTTTACTGTACAATTCAACTAAATTTCATATGATTATATCTTAAAAAGGCAAAAAATTTCAGAACTTTAATAAATTAGAATGTTGTTATATTGGATAGTTTTATGAAATTCCATGATCAAAAGTTTGCGTTTTTTTCCTTCATGTGATGTGCCATCACATGTATGCATTTTGCCCGATTCTTAGTGGACTGATACTTAAATGTATTCAGTGTTCTATGTGCACATTTTCGTAATAAAAAACCTGCACATATGATCAAGCTGATTGACTGGCACAGGAAATTACAAAAAATAATTTGTTAAAAATAATAGGTGCATTTTGTCTTGGATTGCAATTTGCATTAAATCAGATTGTAACAGTTTTAAAATGTATTTTTTAATGAAGTGTTTGAGGTTTTATTATACACCAAACTATATCTATGCAATAAGTGGAAGTGTGTCAAACAGACGAATTATTTCTGGGTGTAATAAAATATAAGTTTACTTATGTTCATTGGACATTTTTACCCCAATAAACATGGGACGTTTATAAACAGTTCTGAATATTATGATGTTTAAAATAACTTTATGTTTGATGTTTATGTCTTTATCTACATGTCTATAATGTAGTAAGTGATGGCAACATCAGACAAATTTGGTCCAGCAAAAGCTGCTTCAGCACAGTATTGCTGGGGAAATTGGTGGAGCGAATGTCCACCATTTTCTGACAAGATTTCGTGAAGAATGTATGTATCCATTTTGGTTCATGAAAACCCCTAACCTAAACAGGTGTATATTAAATTTTTTTAAACCGAGGTTGTTCAGATCAACAAGTTTCATTGTGTACAAGTTACCTGAACATGGAATGACCTAGCCAGCTGATAACAGCTTTCTGCTCTCATTCCTTCATTTTCTGTGTTGTGGAAAGCATGCAGAGCCAAGTGTTGTACCTTCTGGTAATCCTATAAAACAAAACAAAGTAAATATTTCCCAGTTGTACAGAAATTTGTCAAGCCATCAGTTTATGCTAATAAACCTATCCAAAGTCATCTATGTCCAATAATCTAACCAACAATGGAAAAGTCCTTATTCTGTATAATAACAATAAATAACAAGAACAATATATTACAAGTAATCAAATAATATTTATAATTCATTGTCACTTGTTGTTTGCTGAAGAATACTTGTATATCATCAACGTCATCAAAGAGGCATGCACTGGGAGCGTGGCTAAAATACTAAGTTGGGTTATACCAAATGGACAACATGGCTCAGCTATAAAGTATTTAAAACAAATTAAAATTATTACCAGTGGTACAGAAAATTTGTCAAGCCATGTATTACACGAGTTAAATGCACAACCCTTCATAGAAATAAGCAGCTACAAATTACATTAGTCTTATGTATGACTAAGGTTCTACTGGTGACAGGGGAACCCCTGTATAACTCATGGTCCATTACAAATATATTATCAGTGTTGTTATATGAAAACCTAACAAAAAAAAGCTATCGAAGTAAAGATTAATATCTAACCTCTAAAAGATACATATGAAGTAGAATAATACCTACTTTTTTATAAAAGAAGTGATTGGCCAAATGATTAAGAACCATGGGATTGGCAGAGTCTATTGTATAAGCTTTAGATAAGAGTTGAACACCGTTCTTTATAGAATCTTGTGTTTTAGCATTGAGTTCAAGGATGGCCAGTCCAACTAGTGCTCCAACACACTGCTGATCTAACTGGAGAGCCCGTTCAAATGCCAGCCTAAAACAATAATCAGTATGTCATTTAAATTTTATAATAAAAATCACAAGAATAATCACTGAAAGACTGGGAAGGGAATAATATTGTGATCATATATTAAAAAAAAATTCTTAACATACCTGTAAACAGACACCACTGTAAACAAAAGCACTAAAAACAAATTATTCTTTTGACATGTTTCCATCAGTTTATACAGAGAAACTGTATAAGTTTTATGTATGTACACATTGTAGAGTTACTTCTTTAATTGGGGCTGTCATATTAAAATATATATGGTACATTAACTAGAAAGCACTTTGAAATTTCCCAATTATAGTATTTCAACCAAAACTTTTCGACTTCCAAAATAACAACAATTTGAAATTATTGATAGTCAGTGGAGCCTTACATAAAAGCCCTTAGACAGCTAAAAATCTTAACCAGTTCTGAATTACAATTAATCTAATTAAATTGGTCTTGTACCTAGCTCTTTCTATTTTCTGGAGTTTGACAAAACAATGGCCCATGCCAAGCCTTACTGAAGCTGGACAACTAGGGTTAGTCCTCAGAGCCTTCTTGTAATAGGCCAGTGCTCCTCTGTAGTCCTTTTTATTAAAGGCAATGCAGGCTTTACCCAGGAGGGAAGGGATATTGTTGTTTGCCTGTAGATATACATAATTGTCAAATTATTCTATACAGAATTTTTAATCTTATGTACAAAATTTACAAATAGAATAATTTTTTTAAATTGTGGCTTCTTGAGAAAAAAACTGTATACTTTACATTACCTTCATTTTCTTCATCCTTTACATGGAAAAGTAAACTACAGATTTAACAAGAACAATGTAGGCTTTGTAAATGAAATTTTACAGATAGAGTAGTATTACCTGTCCCAACACGAAGTTAAACTGGGCATCAGCTTGGTCCATCTTGTCTCCCTCTAACAAACAAAAATAAGCTCTTCCCAGTAAGTGGTTCTGCAAAAAATATATTTATGGAATTATCAAGTCATACTTCATTAAAGAATGTTTTTTTTCAATATAACAATATGTCAAGTTGTTTTATCTTTTTTTCTTAACTTAAAATATGGGGAAATAAGTTTTTCATTGACAAAGATATCTTGGTAAATGACTATTTTTCTATGCAGTTTTATACATAATGATGATTTATCTTTTCTCGGTCTTCTAATAATTTTATCCTTTCTGCATCTGCTAAGGTTAATTTAATGACTGCCATTCAAGTTTTTTTTCTCACTTTTACTGCATGTAGTTTCCTAAACACATATAATAACCCTAGTCACAATGCTAAATAAACGTACCTGATCGTACATGATGATTTTATCTGCTGTAGTGTATAATAGGGTTGCCTGTGTAAAAAGATCCCTCTTTTTATCCTTGTTTTTTTCCTTATGAGCTTTCTGGACATAGTAAGCAGCCAAGGTATCCAAAGCTCGCATCTGATCCTTTTCAAAGTTAGGATAGTCAAGTCCTGCATCAGTCCTGGAGGCATCCAAAATCTTAACAAAGTCGTCAACATATCCTTGTTTATAATATTCCAACTGAAAAAAGACTAAATAATGCAGAAAACTAGCAAAACATGCAGAATTTCAGCTATACATTTAGGTCGAGAACAAGTAATTTAGCAAACAATCTGAACTCTCCCAATGCGGTCCCACTGAAAAGATATTTTATGTGAATTGTATCTAAAAATTATGATTTCAGAAAATCTTATTTGTAGCAATTCAATTCCATTAACCAATTAATCAGGAACAAGAAAACACATAAATTTACTATATTTAAAAAGAATTAAATGATCTCTGTGCCATTTTAATGAAATGTATTACTTTATTATATAATTTCCAATTCCAAAATGTGTTACCTCCATTGTTTCTACCTGATTAATCAAAATTAATATTGTTATTTTAACTTTTGAAACACTATTGGTGTAATTTTTATGATTAATTGTTATGTTTAACCTATATGGACATGAAATTTAATTTAGCTAAACAAGTAAGCAATACTTGAACCATTTTGATGAACTACCTCACAACTGCCATGCAATCATGGAATGTAACAGGTACGGAATGAATAGAATTTTTATGCTTGCCTGAAGGAAAGGCTTACTCATAATTTGTCAATTCAGTAAAGATAGTCATTTCATTAGAATAACAGTTATCAGCAAGTTTTTTTGCTAAAGTTCCAATGTTTATAATACATGGAATCAATACTACATTATAAAAGATATACAAAGATATTTCTTAGTTTTTTAATTGTACTTTTTTAGTGGGGTGCAATTGGGACTCTTTCGGCTTTTTCAGATTTATTTTAGTAATGGATAAATTGACCCATTTCCAGTTTTACATGATTTATCTCCCTTTTTCTTATAGTTAAACAAACTACGGCTATCACCACTAAAAGACTTTGATATTGAAATAAAGATTTTGCATTGTTTTTTGTATTGTTCGTCTATGCCAATTAAATTATCTAATTAACCCCATTAGTAGATGTTACTATAGCCATAGGAAACAGGTGAGTTTGAATATTGGAACATGAATGCCACTGGTAAGCTTGTTTAATTAAGCTGTAAAACAGCTGGGGTTCAACCTTTGATTAGCATCAAGTAAATCGGGTAATAAACATTATGGTTAATTAATTAACAATCATGTTTACACAGCATGGGCTTTTAATAACATCTTCAATTAGATTTTGACACCTGTAATTAACATAAAGCTTTAAAATTTATCAAAGGTAATTTTCCATTTCATAAGTTTTCAACAGAACCAACTGTGGCTGTAGCCGCAGTTTTTAGTATCGGAAGTGGACACTAAGTGGCGTTTTTTAAATTGGAAAGTCGTCAATTTAACAAGCAATTTTTCTCTAAGGTGTTTTGAGATTTTTTACCAAATGAATGACATATTTAAACATATCAGATAAAAATAAACTCACTGCAAGGGTCACCCAAAGATGTAACGGAGCAACTTCTTGTCGCAGAATACTGAGTACTTCTTCTCCCTCTGGTAACTGGTCTAAATCTAATTCTATAACCTGGAAAGTCCAAAGCAATGTCAATGATTAATGTTTCTTTGATTATCTGATTGGTGTTTAATGCCACTTTTAGCAAGTTTGCAGCTTGATCACCACATCCAGTTTTTATTGGGTTAGGAAGCCAGACATTGTAAATAGCCAGAGAACACCTGCAGGGGCTGCTCTGGCTTCTAAAAAGCTGGCGCCAAAAAAAATTGCCAACGTCAATTTTCCGTCGCCAGTTTTGTAAAAGTGTCGCCATCGTAGAAATCACTAGATCACTATACGACATGGCGAAATTGTTTAACATTATGTGCGACATATTCTGTAACGTCGGACGAAATCCAAGTTTGCTGGACTCTTATTTAATTTTTCAAAAGTTTGGTCTCAAGCAGCCCGTACACTTATTGTATTTTAATCATGAAAAGATGTGTGATTGATTTCTTGTTGGCAGAAAACCAAAATTTTACAGTAATTTATTTGAAACATCTTTTCCCGTAAATGAAAATAAAACCGGAAATACTGAAAATAGAACTACGCATGTGTACGAGTTTTCAAATTACAAAATGAAGACGGACATCCGGTCCGGAAATCACTCAACAACGACGTCAGTTTTCGTACCTGTATTTTATTAATTACATTATAAAAAAAAAATTTATTACAAAAATATGTTTGTTTTGTTATTTTTATAAATTAATTAACAGCGGGAGCATCAATTATTTTATTACACGTCTACTCAAATGTGATGCAGGTAAAGCTGCTTTTCATCTGACAACTTTCTTGATTCATTTATTGCCGATTTCCGTTTAATAACTCCAAATAACACACGTGTCACTGTATACTACACAATACACCTGTATTTACGACCATAGAAGCCGACAAAGGATCTTTAATGATGCAATCGCCTATTACCGATAAATTTAAAACGTGCATGCATCATTTAACACTATAAAACCTTGGCGCCAAAAAAATCGCCAGACGCAATATTTTGTCGCCAAATGAAAAAAAAATCGCAATTGGCGACATTGGCAAAGCCCAGCGCGGCCCCTGCACCTGTAACCATCCGAATGTAAACTGGCAATTTGTGTCCGTTAAGATTAAAGTTGAGCACCTTGTCACAATGAGACTTGAGCCCACAACCTCTGTGCCGACAGATCATATGATTACTATTTAATGACAATTTGATTACTATTAAATTTTTTTATGTGCTGTTTAAAACCACTATATTTTATTAAAGTAAAATGTGCATTGTTTTATATGTAATGTTATGAAATGTGCATCCATGACTCAGTGTTTTCCCCAGAAATTTTTAATAGCATCCTGTTATTTTCAGTTTTCACAATAGCATCATTTGCTTTGAAATTATAGCATCACATTTCTTAAGAAATATATTAAGGATGTTTCATCATATTTGAACCAGATAGCATCACATTGCCAGGATGCTAAAAGGGCCTGGGGAGAACACTGTCAGCCATGTTCTTTTATTGTTGTGTATATATATTTCTATATGTCAGTCGGTTGTAAGAGCTCCTTAGAGCTCAAGTTTGTCTTGTTGTCTTTGTATATATGTACCGACTATAAATAAAATTTATTTACTAAGACTTACTTACTTACTTATGACAAATTACCTTAACCAAGTGACCTGTCCACCGAGGCCCCACAATGATGACTACATTTGAATACAAGTCAAATCGCCCCTTGTAAAAACGCCCCCACCTTTTACAAAATCTCCCCTATATTGAGCAAAATCGCAACATTTACAAAAATCGCTAATTACAGTAGTACGCATTTATTTTTTTTTTCATTTGCTTATATGTTATGATCTCTATTAAGGTAAATCATAAATATGTGCTCTTTCTTCGGTCTTATTAGAATTATGTATGTTCAAAGTTTTTAATTGTTCTTCTTTTTATAGGAAAATACGAAGACACAACAAGAACAATTTAATCTTTCATTATAGCAGGAAAAAAGATAACAAATAATGGGTACATACATGATGCATAGTGCACTTTATATTCTTTTGACGATTTATTTTAAATAACAAATCTTATAGTTCTTACCAAAAATCTTTAAGTATTAGGTAATTAGGATACTTGGAATAACTTTAGCAAAATAACGACATAATCGATCATTATTAACAAAATATTTCTAATTTTTAATCAGTGACAATATATTCCTAAAAGGAGTAAATAATTGTATAACTTAACAATTTTATACTACATGTATGTGGTATTTTTTGTAAGTGGGGCGATTTGCCTGAAGGTGGGACGTTTTTAATGGGGCGATTTTACTGAAGGTGGTATAGATAGATAGATAGTTTTATTCAGATTCATACATATATCCACAGTTTTACACAATGCAAACATACATTATTAAATTACAGTCATACAATATGAAACATAATCTTATGACATCTTATTTGCAATAAAATTTGCCATGAATGCATCTAGGCTAGATTGTTAAAATTTAATTGGTAGCCATAAAAAAGTAAAAAAGTAGGTTGTGTCTGAACCTGGGATAAGCCCATTAAAGCTTTACAGCTTATTTCCAATGGGGTCCTTTAGTGTACCCTGCTTGATTAGGGCTAAAAACCAAAAACTAACAAGTTGGCCGACGCAAGATTTAGGCAGGCAAATTGAAATTAATAAAAAGTAAAATGTATAACAACTACTAAATATTAATAAATAAATTCACTTTCAAAATTTTCTTTCATTTTTTCAAAAAGGAATTTTTTGATACTTGATTTAAAACTATTAGCATTTTTAATTCTTTTCAGTTCTAACGGTACACTATTCCAGTCCTTAATGGCCTTATAATAAAAGGTATTTGATGATTGAGAATTAACTTGAGGTACATAAAAATTAAACTCACTTGTCCTTGTATTATAAGTGTGGATATCTGAAAGTTTTACAAAATTACTCTTCATATATCTAGGGCACTTATTATAAAAAATTTTATGTGCATGATTTAAACGCATTTGTTGTACTCTTGATTGTACATTCAAAAAACCTGTTGAAGAGAAAACAGGATAATCAACCCTTTTCATATTATCAAATCCATTAATGAATCTTATAATCTTATTTTGCATAACTTGCAACTCTTTCTGTAAAGATTTATTAATACCCCAATACCACGACGAACATGCATAATCAAAATGACATTGTATGAGTGCCATGCTCAGTGTCTTTCTTGCATTTGTAGATAAGCTTTTGGCATTCCTGTAAAGAAACTTCAATCTGGCATTGGCTTTTTGTATGATGTTTTTGACAATGATATCACCAGAGACAAAATTGGTGGGGGCGTTTTCACAGTGGGGGCGTTTTTGACGGGGGTGATTTTTACGTGGGGTATGTGAACATGTGTCTTCTTTATGTAAGTAAGTAAATTTTATTTATAGTCAGTACATATATACAAAGACAACAAGACAAACATGAGCTCTACTGGTACACTAAGAAGCAAATTAAATTGTAGCAACACTTAAAGATGTGTGGTTCGTTTCAACAAAAACTAAAAAGTTATCAACTGGTTTTTTTTAAATAATTTACTTATTTACTAACAGTCTTTTACGAAGTATTATTGTAATAGTCAGAGGAAAGCAGATGGTTTACCTCGTCCGTATCCCTCAAGGGAATTTCTATTGAGCCAGACATTCTGGCAAGCTACCCTGTGTTCCCTTATTCCAAAAAATCAAAAATCGCCACAAAAACAGCAAAATGCGACTCTGTGCTACTTCCGTTTCCGATTATCGGATATGTCTCAATACCACTATCGCTATAACAAAAAATTAACACCGCATTGTACTAAGAATTCAATCGTGTTATTCAAACGTTGCAGAAAGTGGAAACCAAATTTTAATGATTCCGTTCGTGAAAATGTCAAATTAAAGACATTAATATTCAGAAACCATTCCTTTTTGCATAAAATTGTATATCAATGTTATATAGTCCTATTGTTTAATCATTTAGTACTCGTTAATTTGTTCGAATCATCACGTCCTGAAAATAGCTGAAATACTGCTTGCTGGACGTAAAACATCAATCAATCAATCAATCAATCAATCAATCAATCAATCAATCAATCAATCAATCAATCAATCAATCAATCAATCAATATGAACATTATTTATTTATGGATTCTGCTTTGTCGCTTTAAATCTCATACTAGTTTCTTTCTTCTTTTTTTCTGATAGAGCGAGAAGTCTTCAGGGACAAGTGAAATACAATTAACTAAATAAATAAACAGTGTTTACATGCTACCGTGTGTTAAAAGTTTTCTTTTAATTTATATAATTATTTAAGAACAAGAACAAGAACAATTTATTGATGCAGAAAACCCATATTGGGTATACAATTGCTACAGTTGACTAGAAGCACAAAGAGAAAATAAAACACATATTTTAAAGCAATACATTTTACACGTGACATTTTACAACTACAACTACATTTTGCAACTACCACTACATTTTACAACTACCACTGACAGGAGACTATTTAAGGAGAGATAACTCTTGCATAACCGGTATAAAAAAGAAAACATTAACAAGTACAAAGATGAAAGAACAAAATAAATTCTAATTAAGTAACATTATTTCTGATACTGAAGCATGTGGAAATATGCTTTCTTAGTTTTTTAATAACATCTAAATCTTCATTTATTAGAAGCCATATAAATTTATTTTCATCACATAATTTTAAGAAATTAGAGTTATTAATATTCTTTAAAAAATCATCTCTGATGGTGTTATATCTAGGACAAATAGTTAGAAAGTGGAGCTCATCTTCAATAGCAGATGTATTACATTGCTTGCAAAGTCTTTCCTCAAGTAATGTTTTAGGAATAGTGTATCTTCCTCTCTCAATTTCTAATTTATGGGCACTTTTACGAAAACGGGTTAAAGTATTACGATCATTAAAATCATTTAAATCCAAATATTTCTCCCGTTTGAACTCAAACTAAAATTTGCAATATGTGCGTAGTTTATTCTCATTTCTGTTCGTAACAGGATTAATTTTGATTTTATTAATTTCGGTCTTCCAAATTTGAACATATTAACTTTTTAATAGTTGTATTATTTTATTAATATCTCTATTTCCACATGTCACAGGATTGTTAAAAACTTTGAGCATATTTAGCTCTTTCAATATACTATATATGCAACTAACCCAACAATTCTGATTATTGGATTTATTGGATTTAAGACTGTTACTTCCTTTATTAAACAGTCATTAGAACTGAGAGAAGGAGTCACGTCATAAATATTTTAGTTGTATTAAACAATTTAGTTATCCCCATGTCTTTGTGTTTTTTTCCTGTACATGTTTATGTTTTATTACATTGTTTGTAAAGCTATAACCAATATGGTTTAGATTGTTTTGTAACATATACAGGTTTTCGCATAATGCCTCTACAGCATGCTGGTTGGTAGACTCTTTAGACTTTTATATAATATTTTGAACTACCTGTATTGTGTTTTTACACGATCCCAGTGAACTTATATT
Source organism: Limnoperna fortunei (assembly GCA_944474755.1). Taxonomy (NCBI): domain Eukaryota; kingdom Metazoa; phylum Mollusca; class Bivalvia; order Mytilida; family Modiolidae; genus Limnoperna; species Limnoperna fortunei. The sequence goes on from OX104120.1 coordinate 19,564,703, forward strand.
ATTCCATCACCGAATGAAAAAATACTTTAAGCATTTAGAGTTAAACGCCACTGATGAGTCTTAAGTAAACGAAACGCGCGTCTGGCGTACAGAATTTGTCAACTTGGTAATTTTAATTACATCTTGTTGGAATATTTGAGCAAATCAAAGTAACAGCACGGCACGTCCCCGGCTGGCGGACTTGGGAAGCAACTATTTTGGGTTAAGTTGGAAATGAGAAATTTCAAGATCAATATGTTACGAATTGTTTACGTCATTTATTTATATTGACATTCAATGACTAAGGCCATTCGTTGGTCAGTCTTTGTCTAAATTTTTGACAAGAAACACCGTCATGTGTATCGTTGCATAATCTTCTAGACTTGTATATATATATTTAGAGTTGAACGCCACTGATGAGTCTTAAGTAGACGGAACGCGCGTCTGGCGTAATGAATTTGTCACCTTGATCATTTTGATTACATCTTGTTGGGATATTTGAGCAAAGCCAAGTAACAGCACGGCACGTCCCCGGTTAGCGGACTGAGAAGCAACTATAAAAAAAGTTTTGGGTTCATTTCAAATGAGAAAGTTTAAGATGAATATGTTATGATTGTTTACGTTATTAATTGATATTGACACTCAATGACTAAGGCCATTCGTTGGTCAGTCTGTGTCTAAATTTATGAAAAGAAACACCGTCATTTGTATCGTTGCATAATCTTCTAGACTTGTATATTATTATTTTTTGTTTATGCTGTATCGTCATGTTTGTCGATCCGATACTTAATAAGCTTGCTGGTTGGTAGACTCTTTAGACTTTTAGATAATATTTTGAACTACCTGTATTGTGTTTTTACACGATCCCAGTGGACTTATATTATTCCATCACCGAATGAAAAAATACTTTAAGCATTTAGAGTTGAACGCCACTGATGAGTCTTAAGTAGACGGAACGCGCGTCTGGCGTAATGAATTTGTCACCTTGATCATTTTGATTACATCTTGTTGGGATATTTGAGCAAAGCCAAGTAACAGCACGGCACGTCCCCGGTTAGCGGACTGAGAAGCAACTATAAAAAAAGTTTTGGGTTCATTTCAAATGAGAAAGTTTAAGATGAATATGTTATGATTGTTTACGTTATTAATTGATATTGACACTCAATGACTAAGGCCATTCGTTGGTCAGTCTGTGTCTAAATTTATGAAAAGAAACACCGTCATTTGTATCGTTGCATAATCTTCTAGACTTGTACATGTACTATGTCTATGTCTACGATTTACCCCGGTTAATTAAGCTCTATTTTTATATAGCGGATATGGCCGAGGGGTCTAGACCGCTGGACATAGTGCAGGCGAATTGGTGCCATAGTGTCACAACGGTGTGAGCTCGAATCCCGCTGAGGGTAAGCAAAAATTTGACAGTGTTAAAAATCTAATTCAAACAGTGTTGGGCTTAATTTGTAGACGTATATATATATATAGTCATTGGTTGTAAAAACACTAACGAAACTTGTTGGTCAGGCGAAATATTTATGCAATTTTTTAAAGTGTAAAACTTTGTTTTCGCTTTAATTATATATCTAGATGTTGTTGTACATATTTTTAAACGAATATATTATTATTTTAGTCTGTACAGTATCGTTATCTACCGTAACGATCCAACATCCCGTATACGAACAATTGTTGACTATAAGACGAATTATATATATATATATATATATATATATATATATATATATATATATATATATATATATATATATATATATATATATATATATATATATATATATATATATATATATATATATATATATATATATATATATCTCGTGTTATTTGTACATGCAACGCTCACTTCGTAGGTTTTAACGTCACAGTAAAATATTGGCTGATCTGGTTAAAACAAAAGTTTCGGACGTCATAATGTTCTCTGTCTCTGAGGCTACGCTTCAGCGTTCCTAACTTACAGACGCAAAATGGTAAGTTTAATTATTAACATTAATTATTTGTTTCATGAAAGAAACAACATTAAACCTAGTTTTTGTCCCAAAAAACCTATAATTTGTACCCAGGTGTTCAGTGCAGTTTTTTACGTTGTATATATGATTTGTATAATCTGCATATTAATTCACATCCCTTAATAACTGTTTAAACAAAATATTGTATAATGTATTGATAATATGTTTCACTGGCCTTATCTTAGATTCCTTTAATATGCAGTTCCTTAATTACCGCAAACCTTTTTGCTAGAAGGCAATAGAGAAACCCAGTGAGGTTTTGAGCCAAGTTTTTAATTTTTCTATAGGAATAATTTGCATTTGATATATCCAGCCGTTTTTGTCTCTGAAACGGGGAAGGTCAGTTTTCGGCTAGTACTGTATTGAAATTTTTTCCAACAGGTATGTCATAGATAAAACTTAAAGGGAATGTGGCCCAAACACTTGGAGCCCATACCACATTAAGATATTCCATAGTTAAAATTTAACGGTAGTGTGGACCAAACAGTCGAAACCTCTGCCACGTCAACCACTTTGCTGCTGGAGTATTTGTTTTCTCTATTGCATTCATAGACAGTGGTATACGGAGATTAACAGTATATTTAAGAGATAAGTTAAAATATCGAGTTACAAATTAAACCATTTCCGAATAATATATAAAGTTTTCTTATACTTCTCTTACATAAAGTGATAAGAAGTTTTATATTGTTGTCCGATTTGTATTCTGAAAATCCAACTCATGTAAATATTAAAAAAAACAACAAAAAGGATGTTTTAAGAAGTGTGACTTATTTCAGAATGTTGTTCGACTCCGATCGGGACAAATATTTATAATATCATTTTGAACTTGTATCATATACCATCGTCGAATGTCAAAAAGCGACCAAAAATTAATATAATTTGTAAGTACAAACCTGGATTGTATCTTCAAATGAGGTATTTGTTAAAACATCGTGCTTTTTGTGAAATTAAAATGAAATATATTTAAAAACATTATTATAAGGCCACGCCGAATTAATTACTTGTTCGTCGGAGCGCCCGCACGTAAAATTATTTCAGAAAGAAAAAAAAATAAATTTCTTCCGACCGCATTAATCGGAAACCCGCACGCGTCCAGAACCGGAAGTTGTCTTTAAAAAAATTATCTTCTCCGCGTTTTACGATTTTCATCCAAGTGCTCAGATAGCTGGAGATTCATTTAGAACTTAGAAGGTTAAAATACCGTTTCAGAGATAAAATCAATACCGAAAGTAGAAAACAATGACAGAAAACAAGTGTGTGGTTGTGGCAGCAGTTGCCACCCAGTTTAGAGTACTGCTACCAAATACAGCATTAGAATGTCGAATGGACGACACCTTCATCGACCTATTTACATGCATACAAGAGAAGCCTTCAACGCACGCCAATGTTTCTAACCTTAGTTATGACATGATAAGAATCAAAATTAAGGATAATCCCAAGCTTTTGGGTAGAGCAAATGACGGCATAATAGTTACACCATCCATGAAAATACAATCCTCTATTCTATACAGGGATGTGTGCATACATGTATAAGAATGTGCTTTCAATATATTATTGGTTTTTTATAAATATTTACAAATTGTTATGTTTTTATATGTGTTATTTTTACTGTTTGCTATTGTTAATAAAGACAGGTAGTCTTTTATTATTTCTTTTTAATCAATCTTGAAATTATGCCTTGCCAAAAAGATTTGGAGACATACTGACTGAATAGTTGTATGGGCTGTCTGTTGGTCCGTCTGTACCTATTGATAGAAAGCCAAGGCAACATCTTTTCAGAAGAGAAAAAACAATTCTGGTCAATACGTTTTGCTATATAATTTATTAATTTATTAATCAATTAGTTATGTCATAAAACACTGAGAACAAGCACTTGTTTAATATCAGAGACATTTTTTTTTAATTTCAGTTATTTTCTTCAAAATTAAAAAAAATCGCTCGCTCGCATCAGTTTAACCAAGAAAACCTGAAAAAAATCTGTTTAAAAAATTAAAAACATGTCGCTCCGCCTTAAAAAAAATCGTTCGCTCCACAAAATTATAATGTCAAAAAAAATTAATAAAAAAAATTTCGCTCGCTCGCTCCTTAATTTCACCAAGTCAAAGTCCGAAGAACAAGAAATTAATTCTGTGTGGCCTAAATAAATTCTATCAACATTATTATAAAAAAATTCTATCTTCAAATAAAGTCATGATTTGTGCAAACATCGTGTTTTCCTTTTTTTTGTTTTGCAAGGCAATATTAATTATACATTGTTAAGGTTGAAGTCAAATACACCGGGTCTATTGTCGTTATACCAATGTTAAGGTTGGAGTCCAACACATCGAGTAAATAGACCGGAGAGCAATCCGATACATCGGGTCTACAGTCCGGAGGCCAATGTTAAGTTTGGAGTCCAATAAATAGGGTATATAGTCGGAAGGCAAATGTTAATGTTGGAGTCCAATACATCGGGTCTATAGTCGGGATCTTGGGTACTATTTGAACGACATATTCAAGTTTGTAGTAAAAATCTTGGCTTAAAGCACTTTTGGTTCTTTTATTATCTGCCTTCAACCTACACTTCAGCAAGGTTCGTTATTTGCACACGGCGTACAAACAAAATTTATCTTTGGGCCTTTATATTATTTCTATGGCATATTGACAGGTAAATATAAAACAAGTAGTTATTTTGTTTTGCCGTATTATTAAAATTTGTCGTCTAATTGCATCTTTTTACTGTAGTACAGGCAAGCATCGCGTACATAATAGAAATGTATAAACAGGATATTTCTATAAACGATTAGATTTAATGCAGTCCTCATCAGAATGCTATAGAATTTATTGGCGCGTACTTTAGTACAGACCTATTTTAACTACCTTCTGTTTCAATGAGTCTACTTTCTCCATTAAGGAACATATTATGACAAACCAAATCAGCTCGGGTATACATAATATAGGTAAAAAATATTCTTACATTGGCGTTAAACCCCATTCACACAAGGACAGCTTGTGCACTTCAGGAAAAGAGAAATTAAGGTCATACCAAAAATCTATGTAAGATAATTGGTGTCTGGTCAATTGGTCCCACATGCAAATTGGTCCCAGCCAATTTGTCCCAAGTCTTTGCCAATTGGTCCCACTTTTGGACAATTGGTCCCAACACTTTTAAAATTGGTCCCAACTCTTTTAAAAAGTATATTTTAGAACAAGTTTTGGTTTTTTATAGGAATTAATAATAAAGTTATTGAAATTTAAGAAACTCCAAATACAAAACAAATTATAATATGTTCAAATTTGTAATTTAATATACACATTTATATATAAAAGTAATGACAAATATTATTACAAATAATTTGAGAATTGTGCATTATTTTTAAGTTGTATATAATTTTGTCTTATTAGTTTCATTAGCAGCTTGGGCACATAATTATTACTTTTTTGAAGCATAAGGTTTTAGCTTTAATAAAAACAATTCAAGGAGCTATTAGTGCAGTTGATTGCCTTTGAATGTCATTTTACAAACATCAAGCAGTTTAATGTTTATCTGAACATTTACTCTTAAACCATACATTTGTATATTTAACAATATTTTACAATTAAATTTTTTACTCACTATCCCTTTTGAAGTCTTACATAAACAATATCAAGAAGCACATGATTGGGACTTCGGCTTGGGAGGTAGGGGTAAAAAAAATAATGTCTTATGATAGGTCAGTTATAAAAAAAACAATCAAATTTATTCATTAAATGAAAAAAAATATAAAGACAAAGGTATAGCTGTATGTTTCACTTTATTCATCATGTCTTCTGATTGTGTTATCTGCACCAGACCAGTTCGAGTAAAACACCATGCCTTTACCGTTCAGGCTTTGTGTTGTTGGTTATGTAGTTCATGGACACACAGAAGATGTACTTCTGGTAAGTCTTTTTATTAGTAATTTTTAATTATTTATTAAGTTTTTGTTTATTTATTTATTTATCTATTTATTTATTATTTATACTTGATTCCATATTTTATATTCGTTGACCATAATCATTTATAAACTTAAATGTTGTACAATTATTATTAAGGAACAGAATACCTAATTGATGATTACATTGTATTTTTACATCACAATATAAATTCATAATTTTTTTTTGTAAATTGCTTTTTAAATTTAAAATAACTGAAGACTTGATTAGTAATGAAACTATCAGTATTAAAAAAAATTGAAAAAATTAATTTGTCTTCAAAGTCTGTTAATCATAATTCAATTAACAAAGTTGTCAATGGCATGTGCCACTGTTTAATTGGCTAATTAGATTACCTGAATACCTCAATTTTATTGCATTTGAGTTTCCTTATTACAGCCTAAATAAATGTCATATATAATTGTTAATTTCCATTGTTTGTTGTTGTATTGAATTATGTTATGTTGTTGCTTGTCTGTAAATTCTATCTTATAATTAAATTTGTGTTTCAGATTTTCACAATACAACAGAATTTATGTGTGCCAATTGTGAGCCTGTCTGTGAATCCACTCGCGCCACACATGACAGCACCATTCCCAACTTCAACTTGACATTGGCTACATCCATAGAAACTTCAAACACAGACAGCAGCGACGATGACGAACAAGGGGTTAATATGTGCGTGTAAGGCCAGCTGTAAATGATTCTTGCAACGGTGACTCCCTGTACCAAGTGACCAATCATTTGAGATCACACGACATTCTTTCGCAGAACCAGAGGTACACCAAGAAAACTCTATTGTTGACACCAGCCTTCCTATTGTCAGTTCAACAGCAAGCCCTACCCTTGTGTACACCACCATTCAAGAAGGCACAGAAAAGGGCAAAGAAAAACTTGTGGATAGCCACGGCCACACATACACCAAGAAGGTATTTCTATAAAATTGAAAACTTGTGTTGAATAAAGCACTAAAGTCAGTCGGACTTTCAATAGCACGGAAGACCATGTAGAGACTTACACTGGACAATATTATTTATGTTGTGCTCTTGTGCTTTGTGTTTTTATGTTGTACTTTTGTGCTTTGCTTTATTATGTTGTGTTTTTGTGCTTTGCCTTTTTATCTTGTGCTTTGCTTTATTATGTTGTGCTTTTGTGCTTTGCTTTTTTTATTTTTATATATTTATGAATAAAGTTGGGATTGTGTGAAAGTGTTTTATGTTTTAAAGAATAACATGTATATATTGTGAATGTTTTCTGAAAGTTAATATGATCTTCAGTGTGAGAACGAATGTCATTCTTGTATGGTGAAAGTAGGTTTGAAAGCACTAAGTGAGAAAAGTAAGAAAGACAGTATGTATGCTAGAATGAATGTGTAGGCATAAGTGGTTCAAATATATGTAAAATAATAGTATAGTGCTGTAGATCTCAATAAAGAACATAAACTTGTTTTGTCTTCTATTGTTATTATTTTAACATATCATGGTAACTAAGAGCAAATATTTTCATACTAATTTCTACATCAAAAGCATAAATATACATCAATATGTTGAAATAATCCCTTAAATAATCTTTTAAACACAAATAAAACATTTTAAATAAAAGTTGGGACCAATTGACTTGGGACAAATTGGAAATGGGACCAATTGACCAAATTTGGGACCAATTGACTTGGGACGAATTGGAATTGGGACCAATTGACCTGTATCCAGATAATTTAAACGGCATTCAATCCGAAAAGATCTGGTCTACAAACTCAAAATAAGTCATGATAAAAGTAATGATGTAAAACTACAGCCATTTAATTAATAAGTCAAAAGTAGCCAATCGATTTGTGTATATTCCAATCATCAGTTATCTGTGGAGACTTGTACTATTAATTTATAATCTATTGATTTGTATTAACAGAAGGATTTAGACGTACTAAGTAGTGAGAAAAATGAAACATCTGTGATTGACACAGATAATGGAGTACATCCAGAAACGTCATTTCAGGTAATTCCTCAACTTTTAAAACAAGAACTTTTTTATGGCGTGTTACCATTGTTTGAAAAATCGTAGAAAAATACAAGGAAAGATTAGTTTATAACATTAAAAAAGTTTTTTAAAAACCGATTGAACAGAAAATTTATTACATGTACATATTTCTCTCTTTTTTTAAATACATTTCATGTTTGCGATAGAATGTTATCATGCATTTCGCAAGTATAAATTGATCAAACACATATTTATATATTTATAAAAGTTTCTTATAAAAAATCAGCCAAGATACGAAAAGACCATTTCAACAAAACCGGAAGTGCTTCTGTAAATTCATCCAATCCAGAAACTAGGTAAAAATGTCATGGAGTAGACAGTGACAAGAACATTTGTTTGTCTGACAAATAATTTCTTAAAAACACGATCTGTATAAATGTTTCAAGTTTTAAACAACGTTGATCTCAGCTTATGTCAGAAAAAATTGAGACTTTTAATTTTTGGTGTCTATTTTTCTGCACAGCTTTGTTTACGTTCATTATCATGATTCATTAGTCTTGCTAATTATCAGTTTGTGGAGGAATGTGTGATTTCACATTACATTAACGTTTCTATGTTCCCTTCATCTCTCCACGTTACAATGTTGAATATCTAATATTTGTATCAGACTTTAGACAAGCAGCAAATAAATTCTGCCTTGGAACATGCATAATATGTAATTAAGATAAAAATTAATTTGTTCTTAGTTCGTGACATATCCGAGAAAAACTCTAATGATCGAACAAACTATCGTTAATTAAACTTATGCTAATCACAGCGGGAAAGTCACCTTATTTAGCCATATATATAATTGATCCTACTTAGTTTGCGGTACACGAGTGAACTTACAGATCACCGTATATGGAAAGCTAAGGTGAACGATTATACGACTGCATGGAAATCTATTACATGACTCGAGTTCAATATTATTAGCTGATTGTTGTATTGTCATCATTGTTGTGGTGACCAGTAAGGACTAGTCAATAACTTGTTACTGAAATTGTAATTTTAAGTTAAGATTGTTTGCGTTTTGTGGTGGATTACTTTTACAAAGTTAAATTTCATGATATTAAATAAATATAAAATATTTTAGTCAATATGTGCGTTTAAAATATCGGATTTTCGAAGATAAGTGTTGTAATAAAGAAGAAATTTTTTAGTTAAAATCACTTGGGAGATTGCTTCAAGACAGTGGTGTATCAGAAAAACTTGCTGGAAAGAAAAATTGGTGGAGTAAGAAGTCCAATCCGTCAAAAAGTCCAAGAGACTTCGGAATCGACGATACCATTGGATCGTTCATCACCTGGAATAAAGGTCTGATATTACTATTAGCATTTCGTTTACATTTTATAACATTATTTTTCTATAAAACATTTTAGTAAACGAAGACAACATGCCCAATTTATTCATCGTCTCAAATTAGTTTTCTTTATACTAAATTATTAAATGTTACGGAAATAATTGTCGAGTTTTTAAAGATGTACCGTACATTTGCGAAGGAAATCAATACATACCAGTTCATTAGCTTCATAGACATTACCTTAGTAATTTTTTAATGTTTATTTACTCATAATTACACGCTATCCCCAAGATTCAGTCGGATGGATAGTAAATAATTGATTCACTGCTTCGTTTACGTATAAGTCCCTTCAGAAAATGATCTAAGACGTATAAGGTCTGCTTTAATTTCCAATCTTAATTAAATTTTTTCCTCAGGAAGTAAAAATAATGGAAAAACAAAGAATTATAGGAAAATGAAAACAACGATGGCGAAGAAAGAACAGAAAGGTATTTTACTTTCCTTTATAAGAATGTAAGGATCATATATTTTATTTTGTACCACTATCAGCCGCAAACACAAAAGCATTTTGACATATCATTTGCAACGTTTTTCCATCAATCAGAAACATATACACCATCCATTCTTAAAATCCGAGATTTCAAAATATTCCCAGAACAGTCTTCTACCGAATTTTACTTAAATTCATTAGAATTCAGAAATCTGGTTGACCAATAATTGAGTCGAGGATGAATTGAGGAAATCCCGAAATTTAAGATGTTTTATGAAACCGGGTCCAGTTCCCCTTCTGCAACATTAAACTATCCTGCTAAATGTTTAGTGGTTATTTCAAGAACAACGCACAACTCTAAAACGCGGTAGTGTGCTGAAAACGGGTCCAGTTCCCTCTCTGCAACATTGAACGATTCTGCTCAAATCCTCGAGATTTTCCTCAAATTTACATTATCCAGCAAAATCTGGTTGGCCACTCTTTGAGTTGAGGATAAGTTAAGGAAATCCCGAAATTTGAGATGTTTTATTAATTGGGCCCCAGTTCCTTGTGTGCAACATTAAACTATGCTGCTAAATGCTCAATGGTTATTTCAAGAAAAACACACCGCTCAAAAACGCGTTGTGATGAAAACGGACCTAGTTTCTTTTCTGCAACCTTTAACTAAGCTGCTAAATGTTCAATGGTTGGCGCCTAATTGTTTACGTTACTGATTTTCATAGCTAATCTACGAACAATGACATGTTCCTTATTTTCAACTTGATAGATCGACTTTCTTCATTGTGAGTGTGTGTTTAACGTCCTTTCCTATCGTACTACGCTATCCGGTGTCGCTGGTTATCTTAGACATTTCGAAACGCAATAAACCAACAAAGAAATTCTAATATTTGTAAAGATATTCTAAGTGGGGGTATGTTTGTGAACGTCAAGTGAGGTTGTGAATTTTTAATGCTAAGTGGGCAACTTATTATATATTTATAGAAGAGCTTAAGAAGGGACGCGAAATGGAGAGCAGGGTTGTCACTAAATTGCCACAAATCTTACAGAAACAAAAGCAACTTGAGGAATTTGACAAGGCTGAGAAAATCAGAATTGCAAAACAAGATGAGGTACATGTATTTTTCATAATATAAACTAGGGGCCTCGGTGTCCGAGTGGTTAAGGTAGTTCGTCTTCTATTGATCACGTGGTCTGTCAACACTGATATTGCGAGTTCGATTCTCACTGCAGGCAGGGTGTACTCGACTCCCATCTTAATTGACAAGGATTGCCAGTTTTCCTACCGCAGGTAGGGGGTGTGACTGGACTGTGACGCCATGATATAGCTGAAAAATTGCTGAAATTGGCGTTAAACACCATCAAACAAACAAACATAATATAAACTGACTTTCGATTAACGTCCAGCGCAAAATATTTCAGCTATGTACAGGAGACAAGAACATGTTAACAAACAATATAGTAATTGCTAAGTATCCCTAAAATGCGAATGTGGTCAATGATCCGGAAATTTTAGTTTCCACGGGAATACAATGGATATTTCAAGAAAAATACACACTCTAAAACGCTTTTGCTGATTGTGTGCAGAAAACGTGACATTTTAATAACACTTTCGAGCCAGGATTTAGCGCACTCTGCATACAAACAATGTTAATGAAATAAATACATCCCGAAACAACCACGAACGGCCCTTTAGGTAGGAGGAGGAAAATCTTATTTCTATACTCGATGTTAAAAAAACGAAATAAATTTATTAATAAGCCTTAATTCTGAAATACAAACGAATTTCAGAACATGGGACATGTTTTAAAACAATTTTCTCGCGGAGGTGAGACATCACGCCATCGTGAAGATAGCAAGCAAAATTTTTGTAATAAGAAGTTTCAATAAGACATACCCGACGTAGGTAACCCACATTTGATTCGACTACTGAGGCACCTGTGGGTTTTATGAATTATATTGATTATAACAGAGAAATATTAACTAGGATTTAGCGCACTATGCAGACAAACAATGTTAATGAAATAAATACATCCCGGAACAACCACGAACGGTCCTTTAGGTAGGAGGAGGAAAATCTTATTTTTAAAAGAATTTCAGAACATGAGGCATGTTTTAAAACAATTTTCACGCGGAGGTGAGACATCACGCCATCGGATAGATAGCAAGCTAAATTTTTGTAATAAGAAGTTTCAATAAGTCATAACCGACGTAGGTTACCCACATTTGATTTGAATACCTGTGGGTTTTATGAATTATATTGATTAAAACAGAGAAATATGAATATATTCCGAGGACAATGCTCAAGTCGATACCATTAACTTTGTCAATTTGTGCAAGTTTACTGCTTGTATCAATGTCATGGATTCACAAATGTATCATGTATTGTTATAGAAACAGTCTTAGATTCATGAATTTTATGACTAAGCATTGGGATTTTTTGATAATTAGTTTTTTTCATATTTAATATATTTCTGTAATGAACTCAATCGTTTCAATAATTCATTTACGCAGGCATTACTTGAGATTGACAAACTACTGGCCAAGCTAGAACGTGAGGAACCTAAAACCAAAAAGACATATACTCCTAAACAGTCTACACAACAATTCAGATCTAAGGATGATATGTGGGGTTGGGACGATGAACGTCCAGAAAAGCCCATCACGTATCATGATTCCCTTACTGACAGTCTGGATAGACTTCTAGAAGATATTGAAGAACAAATGGGAGAGAGCTTCTAAAGGTGTCAAATAAACATTTATATTTTATTTTAAGTATAGAAAATTTGTTGATTTTATATATAAATATATATGTATATATTATTAATGAAATCGGAGTCTTTATTAAAAATTATATTTTTATTTCTGCACTCCCTGTTGCACGCGAGCGCGTGGGTTTGTTTGTTTTTTTTTATTAACAACTTTATTCTTTATATTCCAATAGGATAGTAAGAATTGCCAACTTGAAACTGTATTGTACCAGTCAGATTTTTTCCAGTGCTTTTAATGAAAAAAGACATTATTTGCGGTCGCTATGCAGATCAGTCAATAAATAACATAGAAATACACTTAGATATAGTTTTCATTAAATTCTGTTTGGCACAGTGAACTTGCAATTAGGATAATAGACAAACGTAATTAGGTATTTTGTTTTCAGAAGCCTTCCTAGCATTGCGTATATACAAACAACACTTCTCAAGCTATATTTCATTACTACTCACACCTACAAGCTAATTTCTAAACAAAGAGGATATGTTGTATCATTACGTCACATTTTTACGTAATCACACCGAAATGTAGCTGGTTGATAAAATACGTGATTAAATTCATCATCATCATCTTCTTCAGTAAGTGCCTGACTCAGATTTGAGTATATTCGCACAAATCAACAAATTGTTACTCTTATTAAAAGTAGCACTTTTACGTTTACTGTTTACTTTTTGTAGCAGCAAAACGTAAATAGTCAATTCAATTCATTTTATTACTTTGAGCAACAAAGCTCATCAGTACATAGATTACAGCAGAGATCAATGATATTACACATCCGAAAGATGCTCTTAAAACTTTGTCCGACATGCATGACAAAGATGTTGTTGTGCCAGCAGATAAGGCCCTTAACAATATTATTTTTATCTGATAACATTTTATAGTGTATAATTAATGAGTTAGACATGGACAGGTCTCTTGGCAATCCTACGTACACATTCACTGCGCTTTCAAAAGATGAGATCTGTATTGGCATCTTTGGCATCAAAATCAATGTTGAAGATTGTGATCTCCCCTCATTGTATTGGATACCATATTGTCACAAAATTCCGTTCATAGCAGGATCGTCTAAGTGCACTACCAAAACACAATCGGAACTCCTGAACACTATTTTAACAACAATAAAAACGGGACTTCAGAAATACAGTGACACTTTCAACAAAATAAACAAAAGGCACATAGATACAAAGATCTGATTTGTTTGAATATATTTATTTGCTAATGTAAGCAAGAGGATTGGACAAAATTCTTAACAACATTAATTAAGTCCTCTCCAATAACATAAAATGGTTACGAAAAAGCATATTATGACCACAAAACATACAAATATAAAAACTGAATAGAAATAAACATTTAACAAATCGGCAACTGTAGTAATAAGAACTGAATATTATTTAATTTGGTTTTTTGTTATGTTGAATCGTTTTGTTTGTTTTATATTGGAATGAACACACGAAAAAAAAAGATATGGTTTTTGGTCGACAAAAATAAAATTTTGTAAAGAACTACTTTGATTCCCTGTTGCTTAAATCATCAAAACTTGACTCTCTGATTGATGACATTTTTATAATATTTGGTGGACGTATTGACCGTCAAGATATTTTTCCATAAAAGTGGAAACATGCAAAAGTAAGACCTCTATTGAAAAAGGCAGGACTTGAACTTGTGTTTTCCATCTATCGCCCGTGAGCAATCTACCTTTCGTATTGAAACTCATAAAGAAGGCAGCCCTTCTCAGATTTAACGACCATGTCAGTAAAAATCAACTTCTTCCCAAGAATTGGTCCGCTTACAGGCGCTATCTAGCTTGTGAAACGGCTTTGCTAAGATTAGTGACTTGCTGGATGCCATGGAAAACCCATTAATCTCAGTGTATGGTTTTGTAGACGATCACATCGCTAACAAAACATTTCAACCAACATCAGCAGAAAATGAGAAACAAAGCCATTGGTGAACTGGAAAGATGTGCACCGAACATAGATGACTGGATAAAGCACAATAAACTTCTTCAAAAACCTAGTTTATTTATCTGTTGTTAGTAGGCAGCAACTTGAAAAATGTTAAGTTACAGAAATAAAAATTGCTGGTGATAATATTAAGTCTGTTAGCTGTATCAGGTATCTTAGATGAAAACCTCACCTTAAAAAACTTGTAAGAGGAAATGTTTAATTATCTCCGTATCAAAACATCAGAAAATACCTTTCTAAGGATGCTACTAAAATTCTAGTATTGACACTCGTTATATCCCACCTGGATTATTGTAATTCAATTATGTTTGTTATTGCTAAAATTGATATTCAAGATACAAAAATACCGGTAGAAAATTTTATGCAAAACTTGTCCTAAAACTTAGCAAATATGATAGTTTAAAACAAGCAGTGTTACAACTTCATCGGCTTCCAATCCAAGCCACAATTGAATTCAAGAATGTGACTGTCATGTTCCATTGTTCACAGGGAACATCCCGAGCTTATTTAACTGAATTATTATCTAAACAGGTACCAAGACGTAGGTTGAAATCGTCAGACTATGTCACGGGATGTTATGATGTACCACTCATCAAACGCAAAACCTTTGGTGACAGTTTAAAACAGTGAGTACAAAGTTATAGAATAAATTACTTATAGACCTGAAAAGTTGTGATACGTAGACACTTTCAAGAAAAATCTTAAAACAATGTTTTTTTAGAAACTTTGATACTTGGTTTTGAGTGACTCATGTGTTGATGATCTGAACATTAAAATCCATGCTATTTCACTTGGCAGTGAATGGACCTTTTTAATGTTTTAATTGTGGTTGGACATGATTGGAGCGACATTGTATATTATTTATTTCTTTCTTGATATTAATCTAATTTACAACCCCAGTGAATACTATGAGGAAAATTAGGCGTTTAATCAAATAAAACAGTTAAGTTTCAGTTTGTTTCAGTTTAATACATTTTATTACGTTTGTACAACAGTCTCAATTGATACCCTGCACTGGCGTTAATGTGTATGATACATTTAACAAATGACCAGCACACCAAAAAAGTCCAGATTATCGCAGCGTATAAAAATATTTTTGTTAGTATGCAAATTATAATTTCTTGTTTTTATTTCTACAACAGCATACATGTATATGTAATTATAAAGCAAAACTCGACAGTTCGACATAATTTTATATGAGATTATATTACAAGGCAGTTACATAAGTCAATACTTTTCGTTCTCTTCTATATTAGAAACTAATCGAGGATAAAAGGGACGTTGTCTTTTATGGTAAAATATTGTACCTATGATCCCAATTGCCAAACCGATAAGAAGCATGAAGACGCAAATCCCAGCTGTAGCTCCTACAAACAGAAAATGCAAATAATTTAGTCTACTAAAAAATAAAAGACTACGTTAAAGACAAAATGATGAAATTTACCAAGCTTCTGCATCTATTCTAAAATAAATCTTTAACACCCAACAACAACACCTATCCAAACGTCATTAAACGTCTAAAATTATATTAAAAAATTATTTGCACGAGACTTAGAAACAGTTATAAATGCTAGACTCTGCCGAGGATTTCTCCAATGTATTGCTTTCAAAACAACTTTGTAATTGTTTGCTTACGTCGTCCATGGTGCACATGGCTATGTCGTTGATAGATGCCATAATAGAAAAACGTAGATTTGCTAGACATTGTACAATCACACCGATTGAACTGATACAATATTAACTGATGTCCAGTACACACACATTAACCAAGAGTCAATAACTTCAGGCGTTCTATATAGCTGGTTCTTTAAAAAGTCATAATTCAAATTAAAATAATAGTGTCAGAGCTTATGTCGTCGGGGTAAAAAGCAAAAATTCAAATTTTCTAATTGATTGATATGGGAATACAATAAAAAACGCATTATAACATTTGGTTTTCACAATTTTGTCAAATGAAACTTTCTGAAAATTTGTAATAACGTCAGCTTTTTGGTATTTTTCAGTGTTCTGAGTTTATTTTGTGTTCATTAAAAAAAAATGCAATTATTTGATGTAATTACCACATTATTAAATATTTAATTTTTATTCATTTACCTATATTAAACTATCAATTTATTAAATGGTTAAAATTAAACAAAATTATACTATTATAACAGTGTGTTTAATTTGAACCATTTACTGGACATTTAAATTGTACACCTTAATAATTTTGTACATGTTTTCGATACAAATTTCGAACAAAAGCCCAACCCATGTATAAACTTGCACAACTCTGTGGCTGTAAAAAATTATTTCTTAAATATGTAATAATCAAAATTTTTCTATTTAATATTATATTTCTGTCCAAGGTTTCATGAATACTCTGACATAATGTCATATTATTAGGTATATACGTTCTTATCCGTGGATAAGGAGATTTAAACACACGAAGTGCCTCATGTACGTCCGTTTTGCAAACTGCATATCTTTTTGTTTCTTTTTCTGTTGAAAATAAAACGCATTTGAACCTTTTGTCCAAGATTTCATCCTGTATATGACGCAAACTAATTACCATTTCTAATATAAACTAATCTTACGTACAATTGTGAAACTAACGGATAGCAACAAACGGGTATATGACATTGCAATGCCCGGTAATATTGGTAAAGATGTGTAACTGACTTATCAAATTAAGATTAATACTCGTATGGGAAGAATTACTATTATGTGATGCTAGATATGTTTACTATCAATCCAGTATAAAAACAGATATCATACTATTTTTAAAGGTTACAATTGTTATACATGTATTATTAATTGATATTTTTAAGCACATAGCTATATACTAGTATTGTAAAGGAATTTAGTCATTGTTTCTAATGATTATTTAACTGTTTTAATGGTTTGTCGTTTCATGTACCAAACTATCAATATCAGATGAAAATGTGAAAACTTTCAAGTCAAAATATATATTAATTTAATAAACAAATACAACAAATTTAACCTTCTGCATATGACAACGTTTAAAACCAGAAATAGACATACGTGAATTTGGATAGGCTGTTACAGTTTGCGAAGGGAATTCCAAATTATTTAAAGAAATTAGCTATGAAATATCTGGTTTTTTCCTAATTGAACAGTGCAAAATCACTTTTCTATCAGATATTTTCAAAGAACCTCTAAAAATACATCATGACAGGTCATAAAAAATTGAGCAATTAATATTATTTTACCATAACGATATTCGAGACACTTACAAAAGCAGAAAATTTAAACACAAGGCAATAATATAAATAACTAAATTCAAATGGAACTATCAGTACAAAGTTCAAAAAGGGTGATTCTACACATCTTAAGGACTAAGTTCGTGTTCATTTGATTCTATATAAACGATCTGTAATATCATTGCATCAACTATCCGCTTAAGGTAATTACTGTTTTACAGAAAACGACGCAGTTAGATGTCAATACTTTATAATTAAATATATCAAACAACAAAAGAGAATCAATTATAAGGGTCACAAGCAAATGCAGAAAAACACGAGGCAGAATTGAAACAGTTTTCTTGGCCGCTCTTTATATAAATAATGATCCAGACTTAAAGTTTAAAATTTAGTTTAACAATTTTATTAATGTTATTCATATTTTTCTCTTACCTTTGTTTAGTCCAGATAATGTCGTCGCTGACGGAGAACAACTCTGTTTAGAACTGGTAACTGCAGATGTTTTCAGCGTTGTTGTTGTTATTGTCATCGGTGAAATCTGTTTTTGTGTCATGGGCGTCGGCAGCTTTATATTTGGACATGTTACCGCTGGTGGTGGCGCAGAGGTTGTTATAGTAGGACAAGTCATTTTTGGACAAACACATGGATTATTTGTTGATCCTTGTATAAAAAGAAATTAAATGAAAAAGTGAAAAATTAATCAATTAAAGTTTTCTTTTTGAATTACAACATTTTCTTGGGATATTTCCGTTTATTGCTTGAAATGGCGTTAAACATGCAAATATAAGTTTAACTTAATTCAAATAACTTGTAATTCAATAAAAAATATCAACTATGCATCAAACACCTCCTCGTTCAATTACATAAATTGGATAAAATTACCCTGATTTGTTTGTCTGTTCAAAAAAGCGGACCAGTCCTTTACCAAAGTCATATAGGCCCATAAATAAATAAAGACGTCCTATACGGATTTTGAAGTAAATAAAGCTGAGCCGTCACAATATTAACCGAAGTAACAATAAAATAATGTAAGACGTCTTATTCCATCAACACACATTTTCGTATTAAGCAAATTCGAATTATGTGAGACTATTTTAAAATAAAAATTTGTCAAAATATCAATACTAAGTATTACTGTGATCATTTGGAAAATTTCCTGCAAATGTTTTCTTGATCACTTGTTAAAACATATAGATGCTAATATATTAAATTGGATCTCGAGAGATTTCCCTCCAACTTTGATATATTGGTGTTCTTACTTACTGTTTATGCTGTTCACCTTGTTAGAAATTGCAGTGGTCGCCATTTTTGGACTTGTAGTGGTCGTCATTTTTGGACTTGTAGTGGTCGCCATTTTTGGACTTGTAGTGGTCGCCAGTTTGATAGTTGTTTTCTGTGTTGTTGAACTAACGACTGGTTTAACTGTCGGCACTCCGGGAGTTTGAAATATAGTGGACGGTATTGTCGGGGGTGTAGGTTGTCCAGGGTTTGACGAGTTTGTGTTGGGGAGGGTTGGAACGATGAAAGGGAGGGTTGGTGTTGTCCCCATCGTTGTCGTTGTCAGCTCTGCTTGGTAGCTCAGCCGTACGATGTTTACACCAACAAAAGTAACACTCTACAAGGAGCAGATATTGTGGTAAATAAATGTTGAAAACTACAACTCCGATTAGTTAGGAATAGAAAACAATAGATTATTAGCACACTATTTGTTAATCAAATATACTGTGCTGTTATTCAATATTGCTTTAATATTTAGTAGAAGTCACAAATTAATTTTATACCTACTTTCTATTTCCTGTTGTTCATATATAATTTGTATTCTATTCTGTCCATGCTAAATTAATGTTCTTTTGCAGCATACTGTATACTTGAGAACAATTTATAAGTTTGTCTAACTTGTGTCTCATCATTTTTTGCAAATAAATATGTTTTTGCTGAACAATAATCGTGCTGATATTCCAGTCCACTCACTTCTATTTATTTTCCTGACCCGTACCAGTTGTAACGTTTTGGCCCACACTTCGTCTATTTATTTACCTGACCCGTACGAGTTGTAACTTTTTGGGCCCACCCTTCTATTTATTTACCTGACCCGTACTAGTTTTAGCTTTTTGTACCCTATCTACTTCTAATTATTTACCTGACCCGTACTAGTTGTAACATTTTGGGTCCACCCTCCTTCTATTTGTCCTTCAAGAAAAGCATAAGCTGCATCCAGTGGAATTTGGTTAAATGAAGGTGTTAATAAATTTGGATTTGTCTGTAAGGTCTTTTCAAGGAGTGTCCCGATCAAGTAGAATTCAGATCCACCAAAGTATTCCATCTGTAAAACATTCATTTTCCTTACAGTACATTTAATAGTCATTTATTTTTGTTCATTTAAATTTAAGTTTTGAAGCTATATTATTCTGTATTTAAATTCCGATATAATTTTTTAAATATAACAAAAGTAGATACAAGTAGTTTTGTGTATTTAAACAGTTATTGGCAAAACGGTTCTGCATTTGTGAAGGGTTTTTGAGTAAAGTAACATTTCGCGTATGTTAAATTAAATTATGTTTATGGAAGTATTGTTTTTTTTGCATACTTTGAGTGAAGTATTACAAAATCCACAGGTGATTTAGAAAAATTACAGAATGTGGAAGAAGGTAATTTAAAATATACTTTAGGTAACATTGAGTAATAGAACAGACATATTGAAACACGTTACACATATGTTTATTATATTTTGGAATTTTGATGATAATGACCCAACACCCATCTTAAATATTTGGATTTGTATATATTTGTTATGGTCTGAGCGCCACTGATGAGTCTTGATTAGACAAAACGCGCGTCTGGTTAGTAAATTTTATTGCCTTGGTATCTATGACGATATTTTATTTACTTAAAGCCATTGCACTTACAAAAGTATTGTTATGCTCTTTGAGTCTTTGAGCTTTCATTCTAACATTTTGAATTGATAAAGATGTACGGTTAGAAATCTCCATTTTGATTAATTTCTAGTGTTTTAGCATGGTATTTGTTGTCATGAATATGTGATTGGTCTTTATTTTGTTACATTAAACTTACAAAGATATTAGTCAGTCGTGTCGATTCTATCTGAATCGTTTCTGTTAATTTTTTGTGTAATATGTCCTGCAAATACGATTTGCTGATCTGTGCAATTAGGTCTCCTCCTGACACTAAAAAAAATTTAATTAAATATATAAACTGCCAACAAACCCAAAAGAAAAATTTCAGAAGAAAAAATACACAAAATTCAAACACAACTTATAAAGTACTCGGGACTCATTTAAGGTATGTTATGACGTCATCCACTATGTCTTATGAACAAGCATCATAATCAACTAACCCTGACAAATAATATAGCAAGACATTTACAAACTTTAATAGTTTTATTGAAAATTATCCTATTTTGGGCATAATGATAATATTAAATAACTATAACCACCTGTCGTGGACGTGTTGCGTATCACTTTTAAACAGGTTTATATCAATAGATACAATCATACCGCTATATTTAGAATAATTACTTCTACAACATACGTTAAGCATAAACGCACATAAACCAAGATAACTCCCCTGGTACACATTTAATTTGTAAGAAAAATGAAATGTAAAAAAAACTTGAATAATACTAAGTCTGTTACCTTTAAACAATATAATAAAATGTGCCTTTTGGGATGGTTGAAAACAACTATTCAAATCAAATACTGAAAGCGGAGGTTCTGTTGGATCCATCCTATGAATATTGTATGACAATGGATATTGTGTTCCCTGAAACAAGTAAATGTCCATACGTTTAAAAAAGATATTTATGTACTCTACAAGTCTGCACAATTATTAAATATTTAGTAATTAAAAAAATCAAATGTGACATAAGCTAATAAAAATATCATGATTGTATCATTTTTAACGATGAAAAAACCATAAAGAGTCGATATATGACCTGACTTTAGCAACCATAACCACATTCCGTGTTGAAAATGATTGACTGGAAACGTTAAAAAATATAGCTCTAGCGGAATTTCTAAATAATTTCTAAATAAGTAAGAATATTATCTTATCGTAATATCAGCCATGTAGTGTTGTGACCCCAAAAAATTGTACGCAGTTCTTATTACTGTCGGATAATTTCAACTCCTTCCAGTTCAAATCATCTTAAAATGTTATGTCAATCTGAATTAGGCCGATATCAAAGAAACAAATTTGATGCATAAAGTTCAAGGCATATTGCAAGCACTAGAAGTAAACAAAACATTACCGCAAAAATATCCATTTTTATTAACGGTCCTGTTTGCAAACTCAGTCCAACAGCTTCTCTCCAACCATCCTAATATTAAAAACCGTTTTAAATGTTTATTTACAATGGTTAAAACGTTTTGCTTCTTAATGTGAAAAGTGATAATTCGTAATACTTGTTATGTTAAGTGAAATTGGAAAGAATTGGAATAGTTTAAATTCACAGATTAATGAAAAACTTTTTGGAGATTAAAGGAATACTAGTAAGTAACAGGATACTCTGATCAAGTATCATTAAGCAGAAGCTTACCTATGAATGTTATCAAAATCTGACGGAAAATAATGTAAAAGGAGAGTTATTAATGCAGAAAAGTAAAAACACTACAACATCCAATAATCTGCATTTAAAAAGTCTAAAACATTTTCCGTTTGTTTTTACATTCATGTGATACATTTTGCCCTTACTGGCAGTTAGTATCACGTTTAGTTTAAACTTTTGTATGTTTAATTTATTGAAAGTCTGATACTTTAAGAAAGTTGTTTGAATTACAATAAAAGTGGATTATACTATCAATTTCTATTGACCTAACGTTTACGAGCATACGATCTTTCTTTATATTGGGAGATTAAATTTGTTTCACTTGTAGTTTTTCTCTTTTTTTGTTGAATTAATCAGTCTCGTTTCACTTTAGTTTGTGAACAACAGTGTTTAAGTCAGCCTAATTGAATATCAGCAATATACAAATATTACTAGGGTTATCAAGAACTGCTCTATTCTCGAAGACAATATAAGTAAATTGTAAGCCGATGTTTTAAAAGAAATAAAATGACAGCTTACTGATGCGAAGTACCATTCTGCAGTGAAGTTCTTTGAAACAGAGTCATCAAAGTAATATCCAATCCACACATCACACAATATTCCACGTGTCCATCTCTGAAAACGACTCGTAAGCAGTTTTGTCATGTTTTGTATATTTATTTTTGTTCGAAACAGGCAATCCGAACAAAGGTTTGTTTATTATTAAATTATCCCATTTTGAATAAGTTTGTCAGTGTGTATTGATGTTATGCGACTCCTAATATGCAATGTACATACGCAGGTTTCGGTTTCAGTTCGATACAAAACAACTAATCTTTCTTTTTGACCAAACGTCAATTAATTCTGTTAACATGCACAAGCATTTAGGGGTTGTCTTGAGTAGCGACTGTAAGTGGACAAAGCATATAGATAAATTGATTCTATCAGCTTCAAAACAACTTAACGTACTTAGAAAATTAAAATATAAACTTAAGAGACATTACTTAGAAAAAATATATTTTACTTTTATAAGACCTGTCCTTGAATATGCTTCGGAAGTGTGGGATAACTGCGGGAACGTAAACTCTGATAGACTAGAAAAAAATTCAACTTGAAGCTGCGCGTATTGTCACCGGATTACCGGCATTTGCTAGCATTAATTCTATTTACAATGAGACCGGGTGGGAAAAGTTGAAAACTAGAAGAGTGGTTAAAAAAAATACTTTTATTCTATAAAATAGTAAACAAAGTAGCACCTAATTATTTAACAGAGCTAGTACCACCTACAGTCGCAACTAATAACCCGTATAATTTAGGGAATGACCACAATATTTCGCAACAGTATTGCAGATTATCTATGTATCAACATTCATTCTTTCCTGATACAATTAAATTGTGGAACTTATTGGATCTGAACCTGCGTCAACTGCCGACTCTTTCATCATTTAAAACTATGCTTAAACGAAAATATTTTCTACTTAAACGTAATCCAATTTTTTACAATTTCGGCCACCGGGTTTGTAATGTTTTGCACACAAGATTACGAAACGAGTGTAGTTCGCTTAACGGCGACCTATTTAGATCGAACCTGGTTCCAAGTGCCGCTTGCTTATGTGGTCACGAAAATGAAAATTCTGAACATTACTTACTTAAATGTGAAAGATTTAATACATTTAGAAATTTTATGCTTGCTGAATTAAATTTACTTGACTTGGAAGGTTTACATATAACTACCGACCTTTTGTTATTTGGAAGCGACAAACTTCCAGATGAAACCAATATTTCAATATTTTCTTGTGTTTTAAAATATAT
Source organism: Limnoperna fortunei (assembly GCA_944474755.1). Classification (NCBI taxonomy): domain Eukaryota; kingdom Metazoa; phylum Mollusca; class Bivalvia; order Mytilida; family Modiolidae; genus Limnoperna; species Limnoperna fortunei. The sequence goes on from OX104120.1 coordinate 19,588,730, forward strand.
AAAAGATACAGGACGTTTTTCTACTTCTTAGCAAATGATTTTTAAACACTCAATGTATACAATGGGTTTCAAATGAATGCAGACTTGCATTCTCTTTTTTTTTCCAAGGTCACACTACATGTATAAGGGGGGGGAGGGACAGGGAATTTTTTGGGATCTTGAGGGCTTTAGTCACTTTAGCGGATGAGCCGTATAAGCATCTGCTCAGAAGCATGCATTCATTGTACTGGTGAAATATCATAGTATAAAAAACTATAATCTTTCAATTGCAGTGTATAAATTTGTTTAAAAAAATGATTATGACAAAATGTTTATAAATTTTCAAAGAACTTTAATTTTAAAACTTATTTAAAAAGCGTTTGCAATTGTATATCAATCGGTTACAATTTTTCATTAAGGGCCGTTCTACTCCCTTCGTTTTCTATGTGGTAGAGTAGACATCGGTAATTAGACGTTAGCTACAATAATGTAGCTCCTTTTTTTAATTTTTTGTATGGACGGAGCTACAAAGCGGTCCCATTACTCGTAATGGAGCAGCCCGGGAGTGATTCACACCCGGGGGTTTTATGCATTTTATAAGCAATTTAACTGTTTCCCTGGTTTGCTACATACTTTTTATGTATTTGCAGTTTAACTGATATTTCCACAACACCGTATTCGTTAGTTTTATCACTTTATTCATAATCATGGCATTGTTGACAAAAATATGAATTTCGGAAGTGCATAATTTCGATAATATCGGAATCGATTTGGTAAAAAATGAAATTCCGGATGATTTCAGCTGCATTCATTTGCATTATGATTATGTCCCCTTATTACAAAATTTTACCGATACGATTCCGAAATTCTACACTCCACAATTTAAATTATGTCAACAATGACACGATTACGAAAAAGTGTTTAAATTATTTAATTAGACATTGTAGACATATCAGATGAACGGCGGAGGAAAGAAAACATATTTATTTAATAAAGACAAAGGTTAAATAGTGGAAAATATGTGTAAATCCCAAAAGTGTTTTTGCTCCATTACGAGTAATGGGACCTCTTTGTAGCTCCGTCCATACAAAAAATTAAAAAAAGGAGCTACATTATTGTAGCTAATTAGACGTATCTCCGATGGACACTAATGTCACGTAATCCATTTAAAACCAGCAAAATATACGAAAAATCAGTTAAATATGCTAAATCTTTGCAAGTTTTATTTGCATTACATATTTAATCAAAAAGTGGAAGTCTGTGCGCATCAGTACGATCTACGACACTTTAGCTTGCGTATATTGACCAGGAGAACCACAAAATCATGTTAATCAGATTACCTGTAAAAACATCGATTCTGCGATTGACACCTGCTGTTTAAAACTATCGAGGGGAAATAATTAAATTTCCTGTTAATTGGCTTTGGGGTCATAAATATGTCGTTTTACACTTGGTAGAATGAATTTGTAACGAAAAATTTTAGTACTTGTTGGAAATCAGGTGACGAAATTGATTTAGAAATCTATCGTCAATTTTCAAATGATTTCGTCAATGACGAAAGTGGCGAGCGCTAAAAAATTCCCGGGGGAGGGAACATACCAAAGGTAACTAATATAGGTTACCAAACAGTACTTACCGACATACAGCTTTTTAGTGATAAATTTATATCCATATTTTTAATAAAATTACATCCATAACTTAATATATCTTAACGGATATCATAAACACGTTTATGTGTGCAGGTTATTACGGTGTGTTCGATTTTTTTTTGTAAAAATCAATATGTTGTATATATATTTGTCGTTTTGTCGACTTGTGTACCGGTATGTCTGAGTAATATTTTTTCTCGTCTTCATATTGTGAAAATAAAAACATGTTCTGATTTAATTTATTTGATGTATCTATCGGAGAAGACAATTCTAAGTTGTTAAACTTGTATCTGATCCATTTGTTGCTTTTTTAGAACAATAAAATATGTTTAAATTAATCTTTCTTAGAAACAAAAGTGACTTGGTTATGAAGAAAACTTAATTATCTACTTATGATCAACGGCGTTTGAAAATTAAGTTGTGAGTATGCAAAGGTGTGCTTGACACCAAACTTAAGTGGCAAAGACTGTCAGATTCCCTGCTTATGGTCTGGGTTTTCATCGGCTTTCTGTTCTGATAAAAACTGGACGCCGTAAAATGGTCATCAGAGATACAAATGTTTTAATCATTCATTCTTACAAACAAACAGCAATTATTTTACTAGATTGAGTTTAAATGATATGTGAAAGTGAACATTGTAAATATATGGTCCTCAAAGATTCCAAATTTAATTAAAATAAGAATAAAAGTGTACAACTGATGTTATCAATAACACCATTATAAAATTGTGCTGAACATAATTAGAATTTGACCATTTTCTGCAAAAAAAACTAAATGCAAATATTCTAATTCCTTGCTTGGAAATTATTACATTTATATTTACCTTTCCAACATATTGTACATGGGCATCATCAAGAGAAAAAAATTCTGTTACGGAGACAATATCGACACTGTTATTTGTTGACTTGACAAAGTAATCGCCAATGACAACCAGTCCAGTGTCACAGCTGCCTATATATTTATCAATCTTGTACTGGATACCTGTGTATATCAATGTTACATTATTTTATGAAACGTTAAAATATGTTAGGAAATCGGCAGAAAGAAACCTCAAAACACAAAATGTGAAAAACAATCGAAAGTAGAATACACAAACATTATAAACGAAGAATGGAGAAAGTGCGAACTTAAAGCATTCTTGAAGGCTAAATGTGTAAAGTATTTTTTTTAATGATAAACAAATTCTTGTAAATAACTTCTGTTATAATGACTTCATTCTGGTAGCAAGCCTTTGTCAATAACTTTTCCCTCGTCAATAAAGTTTCGTCGCTAAAGTAAACTTGTGGATTTTCAAAGAGTAATAAATACCGACATTAAAAGTTAAATTTATGTAAGCAGTGCAATTTGTATCATATACGATGGATACGTTTATCCGATATTTATATTACTGACTCCATTTTTCTTGTAACTTTGTTTTCACGCTTTTATAGTAGGAGGGAGAATTGCAACAGAAACAATCATTAAAAAATTAATATACCACTCTGGCCACAAAACATACCATTACCATAACAATATCAGCTACATATTGGTGTACTTACTAAATTCTTTATGATACATTAATATAAACATTAAAGAAAACAAAAGAAATACTAGTAACCATAGTAACATACCAGTATTAAAGTTTAATATAGTCATGTAAGGATCTGAGTCACTGCCATCTGAACTCTTGGTATCGTATCTGACCAACCTCTTGCCAGCATGAAACCAAATCTAAGGATTAAACATGTCCATATATAAACACATGTATGTTATAATCAATTGTTGATACATGCTGAGCTCGGTTTACTCCCTGAACACACAACTAGAAACTGCATTTGGATTAAATTGAATGATTAATGCAGTGAAATATTGAGATTGGAAGTAGAAATGAGAAACAATATCTTTGGCTTGTAACATATATGATTATTGCTTCTTAAAAAATCTATTTTGATACAAATCCTAGAAATATTTCATTTATTAAACAAATCATTTGTTATATATTAGAAAATCAGAAAGAGTTCAAGATTTAATTTAGCTTAAAATGAAAAACAATAATATACTCATCATCAGACTAAAATGTAATTTATATCCACTATCAGATCTACTGTGGTTTAAGTATTGGTTACCCCAGCTGAGGTTTTATTGGTGTAACATACTCTAGTCCTTTTCCATTTTTTACTGGGTCTATGTTAGAAGAAACTTATATGACTGTTAGAGGAGAACTGAGCTAGTATCCTGTTTATATGCTTGATATTGTATTTTCAAGTAATATTGTATTTTCAAGTACTATTTGTGTTAATTATATAGATGAAATATTACTAAAGTAGGCGTGAATGTATTTGTACTATAAGTCAAGACACAGTTGATATAAATCTGCTTACACTATTTGAGTACTTCATTGGTGAGGTTGAGTTAAAAAAAAAGACTAGCAAAAAACTTGCATATATCAAAACTTGTTTGAATTCTTATGGTTTTCTATTTGCACGGTAAAGATATTTTTGGATATAGGCGTTACTTATGATTCTTGATTAGACGAAATGTGCGTCCAACGTATTTATTCTTATAATCTTTGTTATGTAAATATTCATTGAAGTTAAATACATTATTTTGGCACGCTATGATAAAATGTGACATAAACATATCCATCATCCTTTTTATTATGTCTCACATGAAATAGTCCGTTCGCTCAGAGCGCCGATGATTTCTCACTAAAAGACTTAATGCTTATATTACTTACTTCCTTAAATGTTATTGTATTAGAGTCTCTATCCACTATTTCCATTATGCCATAAAAACTTGACGGTAAGACAATTATGGGTTGTCCTGGATATTTTCCCGGACAATACATGCCAGATGGAGGCTGGAATTGTAAAAACAACCAAAAACTAGAAAGGCTTCTTGTAGCAGAACATAGAAATTAAGGCTGAAAACCGTTGTTGGCTGAATTAAAAAGAAAATATATCGAACAGCAATTATGTCAAAGAAATGTAAAATTAAATATGTAATTTGTTAGATGAGTACCATTACCAATAGTAGTCATCATATTCGCATAAATTGTACTAGTTTACACAAAAAGTACTTCATTCTCTTCATAAGGGATGTCTTCAGTCATAAAACCTTCTTATCCCTATATTAATAAGCAGCAATTAGTTTAGAAATTGGAAATCCCAGTTTGCCCAAACCGATACACACACAGATGAACAATATTGTAGCCCACTGATACTTCGTTCCTTTCTTTATTTACCTTTCGCTAACAAAGACATAAATACTATCAATCTTGGTAATATCCTACTTCAAAAAAAGCCGTTACGATTATATTTTATACCTATACTATCACATTCCACCCTGAATCTTCAATTACAAATGTGTATTGCAGGAGCTTTTGATCACTGACTTTAAAGTGAAACTTCGCCAACAAACGAAAATTTGATATGTTATTCTTCCAAAAAAACCACGTTTGCCTTTTGATGTTTTATTATACCCTTAACTGTGACGCTTCTAGAGCGGATTAATTTGTGCTCAATTTTCGTCTATGGGGCCGGCATGTTGACAGTATTTACCCCGAGATTGCATCTTATTAAGTAAAAGATACAATATCTAGAAAAAATGATAAATAATCCAGTTTAAAAAGGATTTTTTTCTGCATTTGCTCTTGAAGAATATAAAGCCTGAGGCGATGTCTTATAACCAGCTGACAACATAAGATTACCAGTTGCATCTTAATGTTTGAATGATCTTTGTATTTATAAACTGTTAGACAAATTTTTGAACCTGTCTTTTGTAACAGTAACTTATGTAAAATTTACTATGAAGAAAAACATAGTTGTAAATAAAAGATACATTTATATAATTATTTTTAAACATAAAATAAAATACCGTAGACAATTATGCACGTCTTGAAACTGCAGTACCTGAACGATTTCACATGTAAATCATTTATCGTTTCAATGGAAGCATTTGCGAATAATCAAACAGGAAGTGTATTGCAATTACGAGGTATAAATATTACGAAATTTTTAAAGGCTAACCAGATTGAAAATTATTTATGTAATTAGAACTTAGAAAATGTTATTAGAGTAGAATTATTTTAGATCAAAGAAACTAATGCTGAAATTGCTACGTTTGCTAACTTACAAATAAGTTGTTGTAATTTCTCGAACTAATTATAAAAGTCCCTGGTTTTTCATTATTTCTTGCAATATAATACATAAAATCACGGTTTGTTTTTAAATAAACACAGTCGGAAAATGACAAGTTCAGTTTCTAAAAAAGACATACGTTAATTCGTCTTTTGGTGAAATAAGGACTTGGGACATACTAGTATGAGCCCGAGTACACAGGAAGAGCTAGAGCACAAGAATGCCATCCGTAATGCAAGACAGAAAGAAATAGAAGAAAATCCACGCAAAAATAAAAAAATACTATGTGATGAAAAATGTGTCAGTATTCCAATGATGTCGGAGTGTTTATGCTCCCATGAACTGGAACTATTTAAAGAATATTTTTTTATTTAAATTGAAACATTTCTGAAGTATTATATTGCTATCAGAAAAACGTCATGCCTTCTCATGCCAAGGATATGTATGATTTGAACATTTAATAATACATGTAGCTAACACGAATAGAAATTTCCATGCCCGAAATAAAGTTTTTTTTAAAATGCATCGAATGTTTTTAAGTTCTCAAATAGTCAGCTTAATAAATATTTTGTATAAAAAGTTTCGTCCTATAACTTGCATAATCTGATTACACAATAAACGCTGAAAAATGGTTTAATTTAAACAAAATTACCTAACTGAAGATCTTTAAAATAAAATAACAAATCATTAATCTATCCTCCAAGCAATATTCTTCAAAATGATCCTCGCATACGAAGTTGTTGTTGTGGACATAGTCTAAAGTAGAAATCTGTACACTGGTGTGACATCAGTTAGAAGAAAGAATTGGTATGCATTTGACTAGCTTGATCAAATGTTGGTATTAGAAGTAATGCGTTGTAATAAAAACCAAATATTTTGTTCTATGGCTTTTGGTCTTTTAAATTGTTTGTTACAAAATATGAAAAACAATCCACCCCATGAGGACTACTGTTTAATCAATAATGCTATTTCCGTATTCATTCATAAAAAGATTGTAAATTTACAAACCTGTACATTTTGAGGATCAAATGCTGGAGTGGGGTTAAAGTTAAAGATATCGCCGATTACATGGAAGGCTTTAGAATCTGTCCCGTTTATTTTTCCTCGTAGTTCTATCCTTACTGGTATCAAAATGTTTGGATCTATTGCTGGCATATTCCAATGATCTGAAGTATAGTGTACTAATAATATCATAATAGATCACAACTTGAGACAACACTACTTCATATATACCTATAGGTACCATCTGAAAAATACAATGCAATTGTTTTATTGTACATTTAGTAAATCGTTCGCTAGGTGTACGGCTTAAGTTACCCATCCGGTAATTCCTAAACGACCTAATTCTAGCTTCATAGTAATGTCTCTTATATTCAATATACTTACTTCCAAAATATATATCAACCTGTGCTGTGATGTCAAAGTTTACTACATAAAGACACGAAGTCCAGTGGTCAACAGGCATAGATCGGATTGTTGTAGAATTTTGTTTTATCTGAGAATATAAAACAAAACTTCAGATTATTTAGACAATCCTGCAAACTTGTACGGAAATGACACTCCAAAGAAGAAGTAACTTTAATGAATAAGGCATATCATTAAGCTGAACTGTTTAATTTAAAATCACATGAACATATGTTGAACCTTCTTTAGGCGTACAAATTTGCAACACAATAACACTGTAGTGAAAAAAATTAAATACTTTTCTGTATTTAACTGGACAAATGTACATAATGTTACGGTAACTTTAACAATTATACCATTGCTGCTGAAGACATAACTTGGTACCAATCTTTCGTCATTGTAAGCCATCCTAACCCATATGTATCAGGAAAGTAAACCATTGCTGTTTGTAAGTTAGTTGTAGTGCATTGACCTTAGAAGAACGAAAAATATATCAAACACTTGCCCGATCAGGATTCTAATTTAGATATATAACATAGTAGATCAAATAATTTTAGCCAATGTATTACGACTTTACACAAATGTTGCTCTTCCAGTAGAGAGAAAGGAAAAATTTACTTTGATCCTTCTATATCTACACTAAATACTTTTTACTGAACGTATTTTAACGTCACTTATCACATTTTAAAGCTATAGATTTTATTGGCAGAGATTTTTAAAACAAAGGGAAGGAGTAAATGTAGTTATCAAATGAATATCATGGGAATACCTGCCCAAATAAATTTGAAATAGGATGCTGTTATTGGCACGGTTGTACTCGCGTTTATATCTTCAAATTTCAATAATTTTAAGTGTTAAAGCGATACTGTTAAAATGCATTTTAAAATTACCATTAATAATAGTGTAATATTCAGAATTTTTATCGTTTATAATCGTCTGTACTGTTGTTCCCTCTATAGATGCCGTAATACTTCTCACTTGATTGACGGGATCAACGTACTCCTGTACACCTACTGTGGTATTGCGTCCAACAATCTTCCATTCGACGTTCGTGGAATATCCAAGGGCCCATTGAGGCATAGGACCACCAACTAAAACCAATACATATATTAAGACATTGTATATAGTAGCAAAACTAAGACAATTATTTGATGTCCATTAAATTTTAACTGAAGACACATATCTTTCAGCTGTATTGCATTTATAAAATTGAAGGCCAAACTTCCTGTTCATACATATATATAAAACATTTGTATTTTAGTAAGTTGTGTAACTCGACTATATTTGTTGACATTTATGTAAAATTCAATGAATTTTACATCGCCATTGTTCGTTTGTTGCCATTAGATTTCATAGTTTTCCGAAGCATTTGTTGTGAAAGTCATAAGGGTTATTCTGCTACAAAACAACAAAGTTTGTTTTCCAAATTACTATTTAATCTTACTTAGATATTGGTGAAACAAAATTTAACTTACCCGATGCATTGTAATAGTTGCAAACAGAGAAATCAAAGCCATACACTGAAGCTGTGATCTGATAAACGTTGAGAAGTATTACTAAAACGGCTATAACATATTTCATCATCTGCAAAGTACAATGAGTGTTTAGATTTTTACAGCCACGTTCTAACGATTTTATATAATAGAGCCCCCAAACACTACTACCACTTTACGCACACACACACACACACCCTCAAACACACAAGATAATAAATCACTGGTTCTTGATCAAATCCTAATAGTCTCTATTTCACATGCTGTGATTTGAGAAAATAACAAGATGCCGAACAACAGAACACACTTGACTTGATACAAGCATTTAATGATGAACTTAAACCAAGTTTTGTGGCACGCAAAACCTCCCGCTTCAAATACTGTAGTGTGTGAGTTGTTGTGTTGATGAAAATAATTGGTATTATACGCTACTAGTCAGTAATATGAGGATCAAATGGTCATCGCATCACAATCATTATGTACTGAACTCGAAAATTGAGAAAACTACCTTCAATCACATTTTTACTAGAGATAAATATTTATCAAAAAGGATCTTATTTAAGGCGGGAACGAGTCTTTCTATTACCTTGATTTAATCCCGAAGAAAATGAAGACGTTTGCAAAATATGTGTACCGGATCAATTGAGAAATATTTATCGTATGAAGGAATATTGCTGCACAAGTGAGCAAAAAGGTTTTAATTTTGAAATTAAAATCATCTCGTTTGTAGTAAATTCTTGTGAGGTGACCATTAAAATCATATTCGAGTTGTAAATCTAAAACTAATGTAGATCAGGCTGTTTCTGTTTTTTTTTTAATTTCTGAAGGATAGATTAACGAAAGCTACTTAACAGATTGAGGGTTGTTAATTGAAAGGTCATCATCAATATCTCTATATTTGAAATTAAAGGCCTAGCTTCTGCTATCTGAAAAGGACACTGGTTCAAATCGGGAAGGAGTGGGGCACACTTTGTACCAATTGCAATTTGATTACCTGCAAAAGAATCTGTGAAATATACAAATATGGATCGATCAGAAAATCTAGCTTACTATAAACCTGTTCCTTTTGCAATTAGTCTTTGTGTTCTTCGGTAGAACAAATACGTATTGTTGTAATCTAAAACTACATATTTGTAGGTATATGTACGCATGGCATATGTAGAGGCGAAGGCGTTATGTATAGACGGGATTTAAGTTTATTGTGAGGCAATGTGGTATAAAAAGTTGAAAAAAAACCCCAAAGATTCTAATAGATGAAATTTTAGATATCTATCTTGAGTTTAAAATGTCCAAAGTTCTTTATGATGTTAATGAATAAACATATTATTGAGATTACATCACAAATCAAAAGTTTTACAGTATTTGTGTTGTCCTTATTTTACTGCGGACAATATCTTAGTCAACAGTATTGACAAATATTTTGTAGAGCAAGTAGATTAGCAGATTAGCTTTCCTGGTATGGATTTTTATGTAATTTTGGAATCCAAGACAAGTATGGCAAGTCTTTATATATTATAATTTGTCTCATTAAGTTTTCGGTGGACTGGTTACTTAAGTTCAAACTTGCTTAATAAGGTGGATCTTGTAATTAAAACATTCAAAGTATTAAAATAAACTTGAATATGTTAAAAAAACTTGCTATAATTATACTCAGCAAAACACATCCGTTTTCAAGAAAAACTAAATTAGACACTTTTCAAATTATGATTCACATGGATCTATATTTTATTTAACTATTCACAACGACCAACTTACTAAGCAAATTATTACAATAAACCATGAAACATTATTTAATTAAAGATTATTGTTTATTATAACAATGTAGATTTCATGTTAAGAAATATAATATTCACTATGTCGCTATGCGCAGTGTATGCACAATTGAGGGAAGTCATTGTCTAAATTTACTGACTAGAAATTTCAGAAAATATTTTAATTCTACGGTTTTTTTCTTTCAAGGTGTAAATAGCCTTAGCCGGATTCGATATAACGTTTTGGAATTTTGGTGATAAAAGCTCTACAAGATCTTAATCATTTGGATTTTTACATATTGTTTGGGTTTACGCACCACTGATGAGTCTTGATTAGACGAAACGCGCATCTGGCGAAGAAAAACGCTCAAAAATGTATATTAACCTTCACTAGCGGCTCGGTGAATATTACATGTTCTATTGTTAAGAAATCCCAATAGTGACCTTTTTCAGCCAGTAGTTGAATATTATCGATTTGATGAAAGCATATCGATTTTAGACTTCGTCCTCAGTCGATATACTTTTGTCATTCCGATAAAACATACATATATATCGACACTTTTCAAAAGGTTATTATTTTTCATTGTTTGGTTTCCATTGGTAGATTGTGTGGACTTTTGTCTGAGAGATGAACAAATAAAGCATGTCGGGGGCGTAATACTATATTTAACATCAATTCATTTTTTCCAAACTGGATATAAATATTTTTTATACAAACAGCTTAATTGTGACATGAATAAGTGTAGCCATTAATTTTGTGTGTGTTGACCCATAAGAGTGGGCATTCATAATCAATGCCAAGATTATTTTTTTTATATAAAGACAAGCCTGTATTTCTCAGTAAGCTCGAGCTTTTCGCAACTACCATAGCAACACTAAAATCTAAAGATTTTATTCACTAAAACGGAACTAAAACTCAGCTAAGATTTGTGAAGAAATTTAAAAAAAAAGAATACTTTCAATAACAATAATGACATTAAGTCCTTTTGTTTCTCGTATATTAACTACAATTCTCCTCCGCGAAGAAACTTCAATAAACAACATATGTGTTGTTAACCACTTAGAAATTTTCTTTGGGAGCAACCAAAAGGCTGAATCCAAGAAACCAACATCGTAACAATTAAGAAGTTTTACTTGAAATCAAATTTTATCAATGATCCAGAATTTGTTTATTTTTGTTAATGTTTACTAAAATCACATGATATTTATTTAAATTATATCAACCAGTCATCTTTAATTGCATGCTGTTTTATCATTGTTTTTACATGGTTTAAATTGACCGCTGGTGTAACCAGGTACATATTCTGTTTCCATGTGTTACTATTAGCAATAATCTTGTTTAACCATCCATGGACGCTGTTAAGAAATTAACCCTTGTACGGATGATTCTCTTATCAACTAAACATTAATAGAAAAACTGGTTTTGATTGAAAAAGAATAAATTTAAATGATGTCCGTGTGTCAACATCTATGGCACGAGATTGGAGTCGCAAACATGTCTATAAATAACTAATGTTATCATTTAGGTAAATACAATTTTTAAAAACTATTGAGCAAAGATTTATTCCTATATTCCTATATTACCATAAACATGTATTGTTTATCAGTTGAAGCAATCGATGTAGTAATTTTCCACGATCACTTTATCGGACATCTTGAACAATAAGCAAATTTCTATTATAATATCTACCATATTTTCTGTTAGCCTGGTTTCCTGGCTTCGTCTAGCACGTGTACTGTCAATATAAGTGAGTCTGAAACCCATGCTATTTTATTTACCGACATATCAACAAACGATCTCTGCAGCTAACATAGCCCATACCTACTACAAATTCAGATATTTTCAGTAATTTTTTACCAAAAAAGAACCTCGGATGACTTAGAGATTAGCAAGAACCAAAATTTGAAAACTAGACTGGAATACCAAAGTGTATACGTGATTAATTATTAGCTTTGAGCATACTTATTAACTTATTATGCTTCAGTAAGTTAGAATAGACTTATTTATTTATGACACTGATACTGCACCATAGGACTAATAATGTATTGCACGGGATTAGTTCAAAAGCAGTATCAATTATGGTATCAAGGACAGATCTCAGTAAAAAGACTAAACCACTTAGTAAAACGAAAAAAAAAAATCCATTGAGTAAGATAAAAAAAAGAACTAAATAGATTTCTTACCTAGCCAACTGTTACAAGAGTTTAAAACAAATTTCATATACAGTCCAAATATAGTATAAAAATAATAATCACAACATATATCGCACCCTTGTACCTTTACATGATAAAACAACCATGATAAACTATGATATGTATACAACTGATAACAACAGCATACTGGATTTTATCCAATCAATCAAACTTCTTCCGCTGTTCAATTTTTATTAAATTAGTACTTGCGTGGACTGGGTCCTATGTAGATCGTCTATTTGTATTCACTTTGTCCTAACACTGACACTGTAGGTTTTTAGTACAGTATTGAACTCTGAGAGACATATAATTCATTTTATTTTGCAGTCTAAAGATCGATATCGATTAAACCTGTCAGGGCTGTTCAGCGTTATATGAGCCTCCCCATTTTGCCTGTTTTTCGCTGCGTTTAGTACGAGTGCGGCATAATAAACATTTAAATGCATATATATTCACACTCAGAAATTGCAACTCGACATGCGTTTATACATCACCGAAATATATTTTAACGTAATCCAAGTTGGCAATCATTATATACTTTTAGGAGAATTAAAATAATCTAGGCCTGTCCAGTATAGCGTTTTTTTCATGACTAGAAGTTCAGGCTTAATTCTCATATTTACAATTTAATTAAATATATTTCAATCTTGATTTTACTACTTTTATATTCTGAAAGAACTGATTTTACATAATATTTTCAATATATAATCTGTCATTACCGCAATTTCTAAATATAAAAAACATCTGGGCCAAAACCTGTAAGAGGTGTTACACAAAATAAGTAACATCTTGTGCATATTTTCTGAAAAATGGATATTTTTCCCAAGTATGGAAAATTGGGAAAACGTCCTAAACAGTTCCATCATAGCAAGTGCACAGCTTCAATACATGCGCAATTTTTCTGTGCAGTTACAGAGATTTGGATTGAAAACTGTAGAAGTTGATTACATAAATATATATCCTATTTTCCCTGCTGTCCACCAGACTTCACAATACCTTGTTACTGTAGTTGGCTCTGTATAACATAGATGTATTGTATACAAAAAATCCAATGTTCTTATAACAAGTGATTCAAGCAATATCATTTGAACCTTTTCAACCTCATATTCGCTGATTTTTGCAATTTACAGTTTCAGTCTAGTTGTTATAGCTTTTAAGTTACTGGGCAAAACATTTCTCTAAAATGTTAATTAAGTCCAATAACTTCTATAAGATGCCGTCAGGCAATTAAAAAAAATGAAATGATTTGTTAATCTCGTCTTTTAGATTAATAACACAAAATCTGATTATTCGCAATTGAAGACAATAACTCCTAAAAAGAGTCATCATACGATTAAGCAACGATTTGCAGGCTTTTGATTTTCAGAACATTTGTGCTATTTACAATTTCAATCTAGCTGTTATGGCATTTAAGTTACAGGGCAAAAACTACAAATTTCACCAAAAATTGTAATTAAAGGGCAATAACTCATAAAAGAGTAATTTGACAATTTCAGAAAATATATTTGTAGGTCTCCTCCTTCTATTTTTTGCAATTTACAGTTTTACTCTAGGTTTTACAGTTTTCAATTTCTAAGCCAAAAATTGGTAATTTTGTCTTTAAACATCCTTAAAGGGCAATAACTACTAAAAGTATTACAGGCCATCTAAGTAAACTGTACAAATTGTATTGCTGATCATTTATGCAATTTACTGTTTCACTCGAGCTGTTATAGTTTTAAGATTACAGGACTAAAACAGAAAATGTCATAAAAATCATTAAAAGGCAATAACTTTTATAAGGAGTCATCTGAGATTTTCAGACCAATTAATAAACTTCAAAAGGACTTGTATTGCCGATCATTTGTTTATTTAAAGATTAAATCTAGCTTTTATAGTTTTTAGGTTACTTCATAAAAAATCTTCATTGAAGTGCAGTAACTCGTATAAGGAGTGACCCAACAATTGTGTGATGTAGATATTGTCTTGCTGATCATTTAAGCAATTTACATTGTCAATCTAGCTCTTATAGTTTTCAAGTTACATTGTCAAAACTGAAAATCTGCATTACAGGGCAATAACTCCTACAGGAAGTCAATAGACAACTTCATACTTACAGCAAATATTGTACCAGCTTATTTTGCTGATCGATTTGATGCAACGATTTTCTCTATACCTAATACAATTTTTGAGATAATGACTTAAAAAACGTGTGTTGACACCTATGTTCTATGTTTCTCTGTTGATCAACACCTTGGGTACAACTTTGAAACAAGGAGCCCTTAGAATGATTGTTGTCAAGTTTGAAAAAAATGGCACAGTAGTTTCAGAGAGGATTTTGAAAAAGTTTATAACTGAATGACGTATGTTGTTAGGACAATGGATGAAGAACAACAAGCAACAGGCAAAAGCTCACATGGACCTTCAGTCCAGTAAGCTAATACACTGATCAGATAATCTCATAACCAAAAACGTGAGAATAAGACACCACAGATTACAGTAAAATCACATATAATGATCACATGATCTTGTAACCCAAAACAAGAAAATAAGATGCCACAGATCACAGGAACCTAGATAAGGTCATATTTGGCATTACTGTTAACATGTGTGGACTGTGAGCACAGTCACAAAGGGATACCCCCCCCCCTCGCTTTCAAAGTCCAATTATCTCCCCTTAATGATATTTGAGATCAATAAAAATCCTTCCCGCACATCTACATATAATGTACTTCCTTTATGCAAGGTTCATTAAATTTCATCAAGCGGTTTAGGAGGAGTTGCACTTACAAAGGATGTGGACAGACAGACAGACAGACAGACATGGTGATTACTATATACCCCACCAAACAAGTTTGCAGGGGTATAATTATAAAATAACCTCAACAGTTCTAGAAAAGTGTAAATTTACATATATATTCTAGTGATGGCTACTGCCATTTTTTAAATTTCTTCCTGGTACCAAACGATGGCCTTTATTGATGTTAAATCCTTGCTGGGAGCTTAATATATATATGTATTTCTAACAGTGTCAAGCATCTTTATGATATTCTATTTGTCGACAATCTTATATTTCTGATGTACATTCAAAATCAACTTTATTTGATGACTGTATATCCTAATAGATTTACTGACCAAGTGTTTAATGAAAATAGGTTCGACATATCTTGTGAGGCTTCGATGGCCAAGTGAAGTGGTTAAAGGTAGTGAGTCTACTATTTATCATATACCTGCCAACAGTGAGGTTATAGGTTTAAGCCTTACTGTTTGAAGGGTGTGCTCAACTCCAATCTTCATTGACAAGGATTGCCAGTTGTCTTTCCGAATGTCAGACGTTCACACCTGGTACTTTGGCTTCCTACCCCAATAAAAACTGAATGCCATGAAATAACTTGAAACTTGCTGACATTCAATGCTATTTAAACAAACAACAGTTAAGATATATCTTCTAATGGATAGTTACTTGATACCAAACTTGTTGACTATCCTAAAACATTTTGAATGGTACTAAATATACAAATTTATTGGAAGACAGTCATATCATTCTCTTTTACACGGATTCACATATGTTGTCACTATGCATTTCATGTAAGATTAAAGGTTAACTGATCTATTGGATATCCTGATAAATTACTGTTTATAATTAAAAATTTTTTCCTTAAATGTCCGACAGTAATTCTGGTGGCCAACTTAAATTCAATACAATCTGCGAGTCAAAACCATTGTGGAATTTCAATCAGCAAAATAACATACTTTGTACAAAGCTATCAGATAACTGTTCCAACTGTACATTAAATTTGTCAAAATATAACATTAATAAGAATGGATATCTGATTTGAACAAAGATAATACATTTGGTAGAGGGGCATTTAAGTCATATAGTTCCTGACAAACAGAGGTTTGCTATTTCAGAACACATGTAACATGCAGAAATGTTTAATCTGCATGAATTCTGCAACAGTCCTTAGAGGAACTTCTGTGCAAAATTTATAAACAAAATTTACCGACAGACAATAGATTAAAGACGCAACAAAAAGGTTGGTTAATGTAAGCTAAAAGTGAGCACTAGACCAAAATACAAATTTAATATTTCAGAGTAAGTAAACATTACAAAAATAATTTTACAATATTTTATTACAGTTTAATTAGCTCCAGCATGTATAGTTTCATAGCTTCTAATTCTTGAACTAAATCATACTCATAACCAAAGTGTAATATAAAAATTTTAACGGCATTGTCTATCACAGTTAGACCTTCCTGAACTTCCTTGCCATGGTATAATATTCCTGCAAACTTGTGCAGTTCATTAGCATATTCTATACTGGTATCCCCGTACAGAAGCCTCAGTGTATTGACACTGTCCCGTAAGAATGGTACTGCCTTGTCATACTGTTCTGCAAAAGAAAAGACAAAAGGCTTACTCAATTACAAAACAAGTGACAAAGTGCCATGAAATACGCCAGTGGACAATTTGGGTAAATGATTGAAAAGTTAGGACAGAGAAGTGTGTGCATGTATTAAGTTGCAGGAATACTTTTTAACCAAACGAATTTGATAACCAGCCCATTTGATACCTAAGCCATTAAGAGTGTTGATCGTTTACGTTGTTGATTAGACAAAGTTTATATTGATACTCGTTTTACAACAGGTGTGGACTCTAAAGGTTTTAGGCACAGCATATCTGACTGAAATTCATTAAATTAGCTATCTAAATATTTTTATCTATAAAAATCACAGCAAGCTTTACTAGCAGCAATTAAAATGTCAACTCCTTGTTTGAATGAGGATTTATGCCACTTTCTGCAATTTTACAGAATATATCATGGCATCAAGTTGTATGTCAGATGAAGCCAGAGTACCCTGTAAGAACCCCCAGTCTTCACCAGGAAAATATCATCTTTGCAGGAACAGAAATTTAGCTCTTTGTAAAACCCACCTAATTAACTTTTGTACACAATTTGTAATTTTATGACACCATTTTGGAACTTATCATTATTCACATATTTGATCACAAACACATAACTGACTTGTTGGTTTGTTTGTTTGTTTGTTTGGATAGTGTGTAACCTCTGTTTGGCAGGAACTATATGACTTTCAGCAATTTTTCAGCTATATCATGGCTTCCAGTTTTTATTGGGGGAGGAAGCCGAAGTACCCAGAGAATACCCTGACCTTCAGTACGACATGGAACAGACCAACATCAAGTAATCAGCACTGTTAACTAATGAACCAACCACTGTCCATACCTGATATAGCATAACATCTGGCCAGACAATCTTGTGTTTCTGCCAAATTCTTGTTATGCTTATACAATATTTTCACCTGTTTGTCAAGACAATATTTAAATTTACTTATTGCACCTATAAAGAAAAAAAAATCATTTTTTTTAATTTAATTAAAATTTTATATATTTCGACATATACTGTTAAATAGCGATTTTCTCTGTACAACTTGAGGTAAACAAATACAGAAATTAAGTAGAAAACGTTTACAGGAAACTCAATTTCAGATTGTATGCTAAAATAATAATAAGTTTGACATTTCTGTGACCATAACTTGAGAAGTGGGTATTGGGTATGTAGGTCATTTACAATACCTTTCTTCCAAAATTTTAAAAGAACTCATACTTGTAGTAAAAATAGTATTAAAGCATTTTTTTTCAACACATGTTGATTTACAATGAGTACATTAGCACATTAAACACTTTTAGTAGTCACGGGCACTACAAATGAATCAGGGGCACTACAAATGAATCAGGGGCACTACAAATGAATCAGGGACACTACAAATGAATCTCATTCAAAATGCCACAGGTAGATTTCATCTTAAGCAAGAAGACATATTTTAAAAATTAGTTTCCATGGCACATCAAAATGACTGTCAGACAGTGTTTCAAATGAATTAATTTCCTCAAAAATTGACAAATATATTTATTCTTTTGGGTTGTAAAGATTTTAACGAAATGGAAGTCTTGAATTGATTTGTTTGTCAGCTTTAAAAATAAACAACAGTCCCATTAATTGACCCCGTTTGTGATGCATGTCATACAAACATGTTAATAAGTAACACAATGATATCAATCAGCACTAGTTCATAGAACAACTGGATAATTGTCAAATTTCCAGTTGAATAGCTATAATTTTTTGTTTAAATGGTGGCCATGTGTATGATCTCATTACATAATCACAGGTGTGATAACAAGTACCAGATTGGAACTTGATAATTGAGTAATCATTTAAATTTCACTGAAACTAGTACTTGTGAAAGACTGGTTGGAAGTATAATCTATGATGTGGCATAAATATCAACAAGTGCTGCACATCTGACCAAACCAATGTGGAACCAATGCAGTTTGTGACATGAATGATCATATTTTCTGATATTTAATCCCCCCAAGTGAATATCCTTTTTATTATAGATTAAAATTCTGTTTGTTAAATTTACTGGTTTGAACAGAAGAAGACAAATTTCCTGCACAACCATTATTTTGAAAGGGAAAGAACCTAAGAGTGAAAATAAAAGATTATGTCACTGACCAGAATTTCTGTTACAAGGAAAATTAGGTATTTCATCCCTATCTATATAATAAACATTAGGCCATATCAAGTATAACATGTTTAATAGGGCAACTTTAATTTTGCATCATGGCAAGCTTCAGCCCAAGTCGCCTGGTTTGGTGCGACTAAGTAGGGAATTATGGGATATATTATTATTATACCTTAACAACAAGTGCTTGCACTAATATACAAAAGTAATAACATGAACCTGTAACATCTTGTTGTTGTAGACATTCTAAACCATTGATAAAGGACTGATGAGCCATCTTTTCATCTTTTATAAACTTAGCTGATTCGCAAGAATAGTCACATGACATACAAGTACATTTATCATCTTTTAATTTCAATGCTTCTTTGCACAAAGGACAACAAAAACTCTACAACATGAAAAAACATAATAACAATTAGAAAAATATCTCATTCATAGAACAACAAATTGTACTATGGGGATAACCACATTATAGTAGGCTAATTTTGGTCAACGTTAGTTTAATTTTTATTCACTGATCAATTCAAGAACACTACAAAAGAAACTTAAGAAATAGAATATTGCCATGGTAACCACATAGAAATATCTAACAAATTTTTTTCTCTTTTCCTGTGTTTTCTTTCGTTATAATCCTTAATTATGGAAAAAAAGCAACAAAGTTAATTGTGAAAAAAATCTTTTGTTGGTCTCATATTTTGCAATAAATCCACAGAATTGAATAAACCATAAACGACTCTTCCTCTAAAAATACAAAATCCAAAGGGGCTTCATTACTATTAAAATGTTTACTCACTGTGAATATGTCTTGTTCCTCTTCTGTCTGACATGGAAGACACTGACAGGTAAAGAAATACTGGCTCTTCAATGTCTGCTGTCTGTCTGCTTTACTCATTCTCTTGTGGTGTGGGCCTGGAAATAAAATTAGTTGTTTCATTGGTATGCAATGATTGCTTGGTTGGTTGATTGAGCTTAACACTGTTTTCAGCTATATCATGGTGTGCAGTTTTTATTGGCGAGGAAGCTTTGGGTATCCAGTGAAAACCCTTTTCTGTCTGCAGAAAACTCTTGGTACACTAATAACCGTGTTGTGAAACCAATCTGATACTAAGTCTAACAGAAGCCAACATCTCTAGTGGATCCCTCAGTGCTGTATACTGGTAGCTACATACCACAGGCCATGCATAACTTAAATATCATAATGAACCTGTATCATGCTTTACGATAAAGTACACAAAAACACACGCTTGATTTGATGAACTACAGGAAACTATAAAGAACAAATGTCTAGTTAAACTTGCCCTTAGGTTGTACAACATGAAAACATCTACTTTGGGGTTTTAAGATCAATAGAGCACATTTCAAATGAAAGTATGGAAAAGGTCAGTTAATTTTTTTATCTCTTTGTTGCTGTTTATGATAATAAACACCAAAACAAATTTTTTCATGTGCATGTTAACTGCGTTTATGCTAAAAAATCTATAAATTTTTTTAGGATTTTTTTTACTACCAACCAGTACTGGATGATGCCACTTCTTTGAATGTTTACTTACCAATACTTTTTCTCTCTAAATAGGTCTAATCTGAAGGCTTTGTAATACTAATAAAGTATGCATTGGGGGGGGGGGGGGACATCTATTCCTATTTATGTGAATACAGCCAAGAACATTTTGTCATTTAAAGACAATTCTGATAACAAAACTGGACAAACAGGAAGACTGCCAAAGGACCATCCTTGATTCTAAGTTGTAAAATAGTTCTAGAATTTAATAACTTACCATAACAGTTAAATATTTCTTCCCCAGCTTCTACATCTTTGATTACTCTTACAACTAAAAGATCTTTATCAAAACTGAAACAATATTACATAAGTAATAACCAGTCCTGTATTTACTCTCTATTTTATTCATTTATTTATATTGTATGTGTTATCAATCAAGGAGAATATTTTGAATTGTATATTAAAATAGTTTGTTTGTTTTGAATGTTGTTTAATGTTGTTTCAGCAATTTTCCAGCTTTATCATGGTGTCCGGTTTTATGGAGAAGGAAGCAAGAGTACCATAAGAAAACTCCCAACCTTTGGTAGAAAACTGGCAATCTTTGTCAATAAAGATTGGAGTCGAGTGCACCCTGCCTGCACAAAAGGTTATTAAGATCATTTTAAAAGATGCCAATTCTATCAACAAAATAGCTTACTTTTATCTGTAATAATTGTTATGCCCACACTTTAATAAGTATATATATCAGTGTCTAATTATATTCTCATATTTATCCTTTTGACAAATACTGAATTTGACTTGTAAATGTTTTTTACCAGAATTTTATAAAAAAATTAATCATTGGCTAAATCGACTAAATGTCTGAAAAAAATGGTAAAATAAGTTTAACTGCATAAAATGTTACACAAAAAATAAATCTTACATAAAGATTTCATTTCAATAATGAAGAACAGAAAATACGTCATTTTCAAGATATAATCGCTCTTGTTAAAGGAGGTGGAAATTAAATGCTGATCACGTGACATCATACAAAATTTAGGGCACTTTTAGTTAAAAACGGCAAAATTTGTTACGAAATGGGGCGGTGTAAGAAAGACAATGCAAAACGAAACCTGTGCTGTATTGTGCCAGGGTGCAAAGCCAACACTAAAAATAAATTTATGGAAAGGTTTTCAAGTTTTATTCTGTTTTATTCCGTTAGCAATGTTAAAAGACAGTGCGTAGAGGAAAGTGCCCTGAATAAAATCATGTGATACCATAAACTACATGATAAGATACATCTAACTAGCTATCTTGAAAACTGTGTATTCTATTTATAATTTATGCCTTACCCAGCAATGATTGATGGAACACAGGAATGGTTAAGCAGACTTGTAGTTGGATATATTGCGGTAGCAACTCTCTCCTGACTCTTACTGTCCACCAATGAGCTGTCAGCAGTCTGTGTAATCTGTAGTTCTGTGATAGCATGGGCATTACAGACCAGCTGTTCTATATGTCTCAGCAGAAGTCCTCCAATGTAAAGGTCATCTTCGGAGAACTGAATATCTGTCAAACAATCTGCTGTATTTAAACTATCATCTGTTAGTTCTGCATTCAGCCATCCAGACTTTTTCAAAATAATAAGTAGCAACAATGCTGTCTTGAAATAAAGAAATCACTACATAAACATTACTATCATAGGACATGGTAAAACAACTATAAAATCTCCAGAAAAAACAACAATAAAATCTTAATCCGAATGTTTGACGGTTTTTAACACCACTTCACCAATTTGTCAGTTATATCGTAGTGTTCAGTTTTTATTTGGGGAGGAAGCCAGAGTACCAGGAGCAAACCCTGAACTTCAGTGGGAAAACTGGCAATTCTTGTCAATAAGATTGATGTAGATTGCACCCTGCCTACAGTGAGACCCATTGGGTACTGAAATGAGTTGTAAATTAACTTTAACACTTAATAACCGAAATGAATTATAAAGTAACCTTACCACTGATTGTTAGTTTGTATGGTATTTTATACCACTTTCAGCAATTTTTCAGCTATATAATGAAGTCCAATTTTTATTTGGGGAGGAAGCTTGAGTACCTAAGACAAGTGTGGACACAGAAAAACGTCTCGCCTGCATTCCGCATCAGTAACGAAAATAAATTTCGTCATAAGCATTACGTAAATAGCATTAAATATCAGCAGCGGCCTGTATACAAAATATTGTCACCATACCCTGCATAGTTACAGGGGAACAGCCGTACTTGTCATCAGCAACCTATACACCAAATATTGTCATCCTACCATGTGTAGTTACACAGGAACTGTCGTAACCCAAAAACTTTAATGTAGTCGCTGGACCGTGAAATTGAGGTCAAGGTCAGGTGACACCTACCAGACAGTCATGTACTAGTCATCAGCAACCTATACACCAAATATTGTCATCCTACCATGCGTAGTTACAGAGGAACTGTCGTAACCCAAAAACTTTAACGTAGTCGCTGGACCGTGAAATTGAGGTCAAGGTCAGGTAACACCTACCAGACAGTCATGTACTAGTCATCAGCAACCTATACACCAAATATTGTCATCCTACCATGCGTAGTTACAGAGGAACTGTCGTAACCCAAAAACTTTAACGTAGTCGCTGGACCGTGAAATTGAGGTCAAGGTCAGGTGACAGGTGAGTGACTGGCAAGCACTCATCATAAGCTACCTCTGGACCAAATTTGATGGACCTAGGGCTTGGGCTTACAAAGATATGAAGCAAGATGTCAAGTGTTTACGCCGCTGTCGCCGCCGGATTCCCATACATATGTCTCGCCTCCAGCAACTTTCGTCGCAGGCGAGACAAAAAACCCCGACCTTTAGTAGGAAAACTGGCAATCCTTGTCCTAAAAATTTGGAGTCGAGTACACCCTGCTTGTAGTGAGATTAGTTGTTAAGTAACCTTACCATTGAGTACTGAAATAAGTCTGCTATATCTATATCATCTGAATGTGTCATAAGATCATACACAGACAGATAGTTTTTTTCATATGTCCCCTCCTCTGTTACTCCTCCAATTCTGATTTTATTCTGGTAAAATGGATTGGTACATAACTGTTCTCTAAAATCTAAGATGAAACAAAATCTGTGATAGTGTTTTTCATTATTTCATTTATCTTCATTTGTACAGAAGTGTGATTGCATAAACAATAAGTAAAAAAACTTCATTCATTGGTCAGTTCTTAAAAACAATAAATAAATAAAATTTTTAATGAACTTCATCATCAATTGTTCTGAATTCTGTTGAAGTTATAACAATACAACATGTACCATTTATTGGTGAACATACTTAGAAGATACTTCCTTCCTGCCACTAAAATAATCCTCAGGCTAAGGTGAGCTATTCCAACCTAGCAAGCATAGAAAATAAATTAACATGATTTATTATGATCCATTATAAATCTAATTCTAATAACTGATTGATTGAAACTACTTTCTGAAATATGTCGCCATCTTGTAGGAACCAGAGTTAACAAAGTGTTATCTTGACTTCACGATTTAAAATAATAAATAACAAGTCTCTCATGAAAGTAAACAATTTTCCTTGTTTTAACAACATTTAAATGCAATTAAACTTGGATTAATTGCTCTAAATGATTTGATTCCCCTAAAGAATAATTATAAAGTAAAATTATGACATCTTTTTACATATAATTTTAATAATAAACAATATTTGTCCAAAAGGATCGTTCGTCCCATAAAGGACAAGCATAAGTCATACTTTAGTATGGGATAATTAACAAAAGTACAAAAAATAGTCCTGAAATATTTTCTGGACTATAAGGTCTAATATCAGCACTTAATGCATTTCTTGAAAAGCCTAAGTACATTTATAGATAAAAAATATAAAACTTCTTCTTTATTAAGGTTCTTTGTTTTATATACTTACACTGCATAAAAATTACCTCTTGACACTGACAATTTTGTATAGAAGTGCTGTTACAAGTTGTTATAAGGTCTCCATTTTGTATTAGTGAAATCTTTTATGTAAGAAAACCTGCAGTATGTTTCTGAAACTTACCGAGTGACATATATCTAGGTACTGACATTCTGTTTTATGGTAAATTGACCAGGATTCATTTCTACATGTATCACTACAATATAGTACTTTGGTACACCTTCTACACCTATAAAAAATACAACACAGTATTAGTAATCAAACAAGTATGGACTTTGAGCTAATCCTACTAGTGATTCCCATCCTTTCACAAAAATTGTGCATGTATGTCAACTATGTGTAGATAGAGAGCAAACAAGGGGATTTTGCCTTGTTTTAGAAATAAAGGGCCATAACTCTGAAGTTGCTGCAGCAATTTTGCTGGTTATTGCATTATGCCCATTAACATTTCCCAAGTTTCATGAACATTGTGCAACAACTGTTTGAGATAGAAAGCAGACAAGGCGAATTTATCATTTCTTTTAGAAAAATGGGCCATAACTCTGAAGTGGCTACAGCTATTTGGCTGGTTATCAAACTTGGCTGAGATATTATGCCCATAATTATTTTCCCCAAGTTTCATAAAGGTCGGACAAATGTTTGAGGTAGAGAGCGGCCTGGTTTTTGATGATTGTATAAAAACTATTCAATTAAATTCGTGGGTAGCAATTTTTTTATTTGACAAAAATGTGCAATTTTGAGGATACCTAATTTTATGGTTTTATTATTTTCTCCTGTCACTGCAACATTAAAAAAATATTTGGTGGAGAATTTGATTCAAGGTGTCCTTTGAAATCCATCGAAATCGGTATCCTAAAAACTAATGAAATCAACAGTACCTGTACATTCTCCAAACTAGCGAATTAATAAAGGGGCAATAACTCATGAACAATCACCATATTGTTTGCAAAGTGTTATTAATTTGAATAATTGTGTTGGAGTTAATAAAGTTCAAAATTTACAGAAAGATGCTTGTTTTTTTTAAGTATAAAAAAATCTGTGACCAAAAAAAAAAACTTGTTAATTGTTTATAATTCGTTATTTAAACACTATTAAAAATTAACAATCTGAATGATGAAAGTATGCAGGCTGAAGTTTTTCTAAGATATAGCTGAACATTTCTCAATTTGTCAATAAACAACATAAACTCACTCATACATACCTATGACAAAAAATACTTCAGTG
Organism: Limnoperna fortunei; assembly: GCA_944474755.1. NCBI lineage: Eukaryota > Metazoa > Mollusca > Bivalvia > Mytilida > Modiolidae > Limnoperna > Limnoperna fortunei. Next base: position 19,614,495 of record OX104120.1, read on the forward strand.
GTTCATGAATACCACTTCTATAACAGTAAACAATATTTCATTATCAGAAACTTACGGCACAACTTTTGACAAATGACCGACACAGTGATGACAGTGTGTTAGATAATGATCAGGCAATAAAACAGAGGCGAATGGCTTCTCTACAATAATGGTACTTCCAGCTGATATACTAGATTTTGCCTAAAAAACAGGGACAACACAATAAGACTTACATTAAAGGTCGGGCCTTGGTGGCAAAGTGGTTAAGCTAGAGAATCTACTATTGATCACTTAGTCTGTCAAAACTGAGGTTATAGGTTCGACTCTCACTGTAGCAGGGTGTATTGGACTCCAATCTTGATTGACAAGGATTGCCAGTTTTTCTACCGCTATTTTCTCCAGGTACCTCGGTTTCCTCCCCAATAAAAACTGGATTCCATGATATAGCTCAAAAATTGCTGAAATGGACATTGAACACCATTCAAACCAAGAAACAAACAATACATTTAATGTATACAAGCAAAATTACTCATAAATTGGGCATTGTCAACTTTCTGTAACTGTTCTGATAATTTTTTGAAATAAGCTCTTTTTTTTAGACAGTATATTTACAGCTACGCAAAAAATAATAACCCCAACTTAAAGAAGTAAAGATTAATACAGAATATATCTGATGTGTGTGAGATATTAACATACATGTTGTATTTTTATACTACCAGCATACTATAGTAAAACATCTTCAAGATAAAATATACTTAGTTCAGTTTCCATATTAATTACCTACTGAGTCTTTGTCATTGCAAGGTGTTAGTTACACCATGTTTTTTTGTAATTTGGCAATAGAAATATGCACAGAAATATGCATTTCACAATATAATAACATGACTATTTTTATTTCCATTACTTATAATTGACATACTTCTATATATCTACCCTTTTCTTCTGTATACAGAAAGTCAACAGCACTAGTGGCCTGTGTAAGTATTGTATGTCTGCCTTGGAACAACTGTGGTATACCTTTGTCTACTTCGTCAACAGTTTCAATGTTCCTACATGCATATAAATCTTTTATTTGTTTGTTGTTCTACATCACACAACTAACGAAATGATGAAAAATCACAATAAAAAATTAATTTCAAAGGAAATGTTTTATGCATGTTATTTTCTAACTGATACTGTCAACCATGCAATGAGGTTATGATCAGAAATTAATTCCATTACCTATCTGTTCGTAAACATCCAATACAGATTGAAAAATAAATCAAAATTTATACCTTTTTCTTTAACCGATATATCTTATAATTATAAATAATATAGATTGCTGTCACTCTGTAATGTGCATGTACTCAATAACTTATCCATATATGTAAAGAAAACTTTGCATTTTTTATTGTCACCATTTCAATCACTGTGAGCAACTGAGGATTCAAATTCCTATGTGCTGATTAAGATTAATCATTTATTAAGTGTAAAAGCTATCTATGAGTAAAGGTTATTTTTGTAAAGTAATATATAGAATGTTTATAAATTTCTATTAGTTGTGAAGACTGTCTAGCCTTTTCTGTAAAAATGCATATTATGTATTTTGTCTCCTGTTTTGCTGTTATCTACGACTGAGATAATCCAATACAGTTCTGATTATTTTGAGGAGCAATGACTTTCATGACAATATATACAAGAAATGATTTCATTGTTTGCTAATCACTTGACATAACAAATGGGTTTAATAACATTTCGCAATAATAATAATAGAAGTTTTCTAATAATTGTAGTCATCCAAATACGTTTCACAATTACTTTTTCATGATGTTTTAAGGCATGAGCTGATGTAGTAGCAAGCCTTGCAGATTCGAGCTACACAATTGCATGTGTGTGTGTAAAAAAGTCAAGAGATCCATATGAACAAACTTATTTCTGATTGTAGTTAAGCTGTCTGAAGAAAATATTGTAGAAGAGCACTAAAATGAATTTAAAAGTAGACAAAAATAATTTTGTTTTTGTTAAAATTTTAAATAAAAAATTTCTGAAATGTAGTGAAATTAACAATGAAATTGAACAATTTCACCTTGACCTTGATCCCAGCAGCTGTCAATGTTTTTACAAGTAATCTGATTAAAAGGTACTCCTGGTCAATGATAATGTGTCCAAAAAAGTGTCGAAGTGCACCAACTTCCACCTTTTCATTAAATATGTATAACAAATAAAAATTGCAAAGATTTTGTGTATTTAACAAATTTTTTGTATGTTTTATGTGCAGTGTTCAATCTAGAATTTGGCCTAAGGGGGTCATGATGGCCCTAATATCTTACCATAGGGGGCCAGAATTTATAGCTAGGGGTCAATAAAACCAATAAAGAGACATGACAACCAGACAAAAAGTGAAGAAATACGCTTCATCTTGAAGCATGAACAACGCGTTATAAAAAAATCGATAATATATTGTCTACATGATTTAGACGCTTGATAAATTGTAATTGTACATGATAAAAAGTGAATTTAGGACCAAGAATACAGTTAAATTTCCTGTATATTTTAAAGGGACTTTCTCAAAGCTGTTGACTATGGAGGAATTTCTCAAAGCAATGAAAAATAACGTTGCGCCTGTAATGACCCAGGAGGTTTTTTAAGCGCGTCAATTCAACAAAAAATGCAGGAATGGCGCAATGGCCCGCTCTAGATTGAACACTGTATGTGTTTGAAATGGATAACGTGCGTCTTGTTTACTTTTGAGGTACGTCTTATAACTGAAAACGGTCCTTAATAAAAAATTGTAAAGATTGCTAAACAAAACATTCAAGTTAGTTTTAATGGAAAGAATCTACTTGTTCACACTGTACAATTATATTTCAGTAGCCCTCGGCTACTTCGTGTTAATAATGAACCTTTTACACTTATCAAGGTCGCACGCCTTATTTTACAGTTGACTGATTTTTCAATACCCAGGCGGTATATAAGACACCATGACAAGTTCACTGGCCTCTTTTTAAATCAAAGGTCTATTAACAAAAGACCCACATAAATTGGACAAAGTTAAAAAATAGGGAGGGAACAGAAAAAAAATATAGGGAGGGTTATTAACCCTCAAAGCCTTTAGGCTTCTTCATATAATGACCCTTATTCATCACATTCCTTGAATGCTTGAATAAGGGTCTAATATATGTCACTGTAAAATGAATGCTTATAAGCAGATTCAGCACTTAAAAGTGGCTAAAGCCTTGAACATACTGGAACATTCATTGTGCCGTATTTTAAATTCACATTTCTGTGGTTTATGCCCTGTTTATTGTCGTTTGCAAATTTTGGTGATTTGTTATCCTGTCTTTGAAAGCTTTAATTTCAAGGCTTGTGTAAGGTTTTTCTACTTTACTTGTAATCTGTTCAAAACTCTCTGTATAAATTCACCTAAATGTTTAAATGCGTATGACCTTGTCTGTGTTGTTAGGGTAAGAGTTTTGTAGAAAGATGTCAACTCAACAATGGTATGTTAGAGTGCTCTGAAGTAAAGTCATGAACCATAAAATGTGTGATGCTTACAGGGAATTTTTTAGGATTTTGAGGGCTTTAGTCACTTTAGCGGATGAGCCGTATAAGCATCTGCTCAGAAGCATGCATTCATTGTACTGTTGAAATATCATAGTATAAAAAACTATATTCTTTCAATTGCAGTGTATAAATTGTTTTAAAAAATTATTATAACAAAATGTTTATAAATTTTTAAAGAATTTTAATATTAAAACATTTAAAAAGCGTTTGTATATCAATCGGTTACAATTTTTCATTAAGGGCCGTTGTACTATTCGTTTTCTAAGTGGTAGCCATCAGTAATTAGACGTATCTCGGATGTACACAAATGGCGCTTAATCCATTTCAAACCAGCAAAACATACGAAAAATGAGTTAAATACGCAAAATCTTTGCAATTTTTATTTGCATTACATATTTAATCAAAAGGTGGAAGTCTGTGCGCATCAGTACGATCTAGGACACTTTTGTTTGCGTATATTGACCAGGAGCACCACTTAATCATGTTAATCAGATTACCTGTAAAAACATCGATTAATTCGGCGATTGACAATTGTTTAAAACTATCGAGGTGAAATAATTAAATTTCCTGTTAATTGGCTTTGGAGTCCTAAATATGTCGTTTTATACTTGGTAGAATGAATTTGTAACGAAAAATTTTAGTACTTGTTGGAAATCTATCGTCAATTTTCAAATGATTTCGTCAATGACAAAAGTGGCGAGCGCTAAAAAAAACCCTGTGCTTACATTTAGGCTTCGCCTCTATTCATATTACTATACAAAAATAGCTAGTAAATTCAACTGTTAAAAATCATCCAATAAGGCTATAAGTGTGTTTGCCTCTGTGTCAGAGTGGTTAGTCATCTACTAATGCTCAACAATGTCAAAACTTAGGTTGTGGATTCTAGCCTGGCTTGAACTGACAAGGATTTCCTGGTTTTCTGATGAAGGTCGCGGGGGTTTCACTTGTTCAACTGGCCCCTTACTTCAATACAAAAATTTGACACCATAAATCTAAATAAACATTAATTAACTGAAACAAATTGCCTTTCTTTAACTTCTCAACACTGCACCCTTACGGGGAAAGCACAATTCATAACTCAGTCTAAAAGAACAAAATGTACTAGCATGACTGGTAAAGGTTCAAAGGGGAAACAAAGATTCAAAAGTTATTTAATGTCCATAATTACCAATCTTACTTGTTTTTCAATATTTCTGTTTCAAGACATTTGATTTCTTTCAATATCTCAACTGAAATATTAAAGGCAAAATTAAAATATGTACAGGCCATAGTTCTATGCAACAGAGGATCAAATAACTAGATGTAAAGAATGTAGCAAATGTTTGTAAAAAAAAGTCATTAAAGACACTAGCACCTAGGCAATAATTTATTACATCAGACATGTGTTTCATCTCATCACTGGCACTCAAATCCATAAAATATTTAATAATATCAAAATAATTAAGATGTTGTAGAGTTTTATTATCTTAATTCCAAAACTTTTTACCAAGTCAGGCTATGGCCATTATATGCGTCCTGGACGCTTCAAAGTTGTGTAGGACGCACCTTTACTAGATTCCTTGCATCCTCGGGACGCATCGCAGTCAAATCATTTGCGTCCCTAAAATCAACAGCGTGTCATTTACCTAAACCATACCGCATGACACTTTTACAACCAGATGTAATTCTATTTCCAGCTGTGATGCACAGCAGGTGAAATATATTTGATCTCTGACAGTGACCAATGACCGATAATAAGTGGCTGAATTAACAAAAATCTAAACAATCGTAACATGATTTAAATAATTTTTAAAGAAATTTTTGATGTATTTGAAAAAACAAGTTTTGATAAACCATAATAATAATATCTTTCTCGTACATCGCGTCGAAAGTAAACAAACACGTTTTCGATGATCATAGTTTTTAAACAGTAATTAAGTGAAACACCTGGCTTGCAACTTGATTTAAAAAGTTTTCTATTTGAATAATAAATTAATTATTTCCATTAATTACCAGTGACTAGCTAGAGCTTGGAATCTTTGCGAGTTTACATAACCAATAATGTAATACAAAGCCAAAGGTTACAATGAAAATATTTGCAGCAGAAAGATCGTTTTCGATGTTGTTAAAATGTGATTAAGTGAAACACTTGGCTTGTGACCTGATTGTAATGATTAAAAAATATTATTGTAATGATTACATTGTAAATGTCGAATGAACTTTTGTTATTTCATATGAGGTTAAGCAGAAATATTGTCAAGTTTTGGATTGGGAAAATTAATCAAAATTTATAAAATTTATTGAATAACTTAATAACTACTTTTAATTTAGTGCTTTGAAATTTATGTATTACACAATTAGTCAAATTATTTAAACTGAGGTGTTGCCTCTTATCACACTGAACCCATACATTTTCTCCCAGATGAAGCCATGCAGACTTCAAATGACCAACAGAAATAAATGGTGTTAATTCATAATTCCCTTCCATAAAATGATACTAAAATCTTGGGATATATAAATATGGTCACAATAAAATTATGTGTATCTTTCAATGCTCATTCAGACTAAATTTTTACCTCAGTAGAAGATTTTAAAGTTAAAGTAAATTTCACAGCAAATTTCATTAGTGAATTGAAAATGCCTCAACCCTGACCAGCCTCTTACTTCCAAGTACACACAGAGAGTGAACAAAACTACCAAAACAAATATTTTTAATATGTCTTCATTCTGGAAACATGTAGATTAAGCTGTCACAGAGTAATGCAGAGATTTTAGTATCAAATAAAACATGAAGATGTTCATAATGTTACAAACCAAAACTTAATGTATTACTCATGGTAACATCATGCAGTAACGGTAGTTTGGTTCGAGTCAACTTGATGGACTTGCCAAGACAGATTGGGACTCATCATTCCAAAAAGTGATGAGTCCCAGGACTCACCATAAAAAAATCCTAGTGACAACCCTGCTGGTTTCTGCTTACTTCCCCTGGATTTCTGATATATAAACACACAACAAAACGTCAGAATACATGTGGAAGTGAATTTACTTGACATGTTAAGACAAAGGAAAGATTAATTACAGAAATAAGATTAATGAGAATATCTGGATATCATCAACAATCAATCAATCATTAAAAAAATCATATTAAAAAATTGAAGAATGTGTCCATGGGACACGGATGCCCCCGCTAAAGTAAGTCCCAAACAGGAAGTAGTTGTCCAACAGGTCTGAAAGTCGCTTAGGTTGTACAACTTGTGATACTGAACCACCCTGCCAAATTTCAAATTGTTGTAATGTACGGTTTCTGAGAAAAGCTTGACGGAAATTTTCATACTGGTGTTAACACATTTTCATATCGGCCCAGTTGAAAACAGGAAGTAGTTGTCCAACAGGTCTGAAAGTCGCTTAGGACGTACAACTTGTGATACTGAACCACTCTGCCAAATTTAAAATTGTTCTCATGTACGGTTTCTGAGAAAAGCTTGACGGAAATATGTTCGGACGTACGTACGTACGGACGGACGGACATGAGTAAAACTTAATGCCCCCGGACATGTGCGGGGGCATAAAAAGCTTGACCTGTGGAAACAATCTTTTATATGACTGTTAAAAACCTTTGGGTTATGCCCTTTTCTATTGTCTTTTGCAAACTTTAGCAATTTGTCATCCTTTCTTTGAAAGCCTGCATTTCAAGGCTAGGCTTAAGGTTTTCCTAATTTACTTGTAATTTGTTCAAAACCCTTTGTATAAATGTTTACCGTAGATGCTCGCTTAAAAGTCGATCCGCATATAAGTCGGGGGGTCGTTTTGGGCCTAAAAATCTGGTATTTTGCTGTTGACCCTCGTATAAGTCGGTCGGAAGACAGACGTGTTGACATGAGGTCAGAATCAAATAAAAATTCCGACTTTGTGAATAAAAATCATTATATCAGTAAGACTTCTTGTTTATTATTTGTTTCTCGTGTTTTATGAGTTAAATATCGCTTGTCATTTATCCAAAGTGGTTTGTTTACACTAGTGTACATGTGTTTTGAAAATGTGCGTAATTATCTCCCTGAATTTGCTATGACTAAAAACCATAAAAAACGACCTACACAAGTAAATATACAAATATTCATTTTCGTAATTATTTAATAGTTAAAGCAGAGTTTTTAAAATAAATGAAAGCGAAAATACACAATATAAAGGAGTATAGTTTGTAAATTAAAATAATAATTGATGAAAAAAAAAAAAGAATTCTGTAGCATATATGTATCAGTTAGTTTATCTTGATTTTCGGTTTTTAGTTGTATCATGACATCACCGGATGTATTATGCAATACATACAAATAAATCGATACTTGTGTAAACAGTGGTAAATACGAATGGAAATATGGAAACTGGATAAAATAAACAATACACAAGTAAAAACAATCTTTATTAATGTCTTAAATATACTTTATTTAGCATACCGAATCACGTATCTGTCTATTTTCGTCGTTATAGTTGGCGATCTATGTACGGCCTTCAAACTTCGACCGGAATTCTTTCCTCTTGTGGTATGACTCGCTTAAAAGTCGGAACCCTTCTCTAAAACCAAATTTTAACTCCCAATTTCCCGACTTATGTGCGAGTATATACGGTAATATGTATGACCTTGTTTGTGTTGTTAGGGAAAGAGTTTTGTAACTGTTCAACACTACATGTTTTATGTGACTGTTCTAGGCCAGTACTTACTGTCCTCTGAGTTGTCCTGTTTGTTATTTGTTTTTCATAAATTTTGGTGATTTGTGATCTAGGGATGATACCAGGGAAAATACGGAAAAGGTAATGTGTTATTCACTATGTTCTCTTAAAAAAATCATTTAATAAACAAATGATCACATTTAACACAGTTCTCAATGGGAAACGTCTTACATGCTTTTATGTCCTAAACAGTGAGGAAACCCCTGATCTTGGGCAGGAAAACTGACAATCCTTTTCAATTAATAATGGACCTGAGCAAATTATGCATGCATTGAATCTCAAACCTGCAATCTCAGTGTTGACAGACCATGTGATCAACAGTAAACCAAATATTACAACCACTCCCCCAACAAGGCTACACTTTATACCAATCAGTTTTTGCAAATTATGTACTAAGTATCTTTTTTCAAAAAGATGTCATGCTTTAGCTATCTAAACAAAGCCGTGTTAAAATTCAATAAATTTAGTTTGCACATGCATAAACTGTGTTTTTGTGTAAATGTAAAAACTGACTTGAAAAATCAACATTTGTCTTCATTTTATACCTCGCATTCGCTTGGTAAAAAATACTGACAAAAATAAAGTCTGACCATGTTCTAATTTCTTAGATCCCGCTTGCAGTAATCTGTTTCTTAATCAGAAATGGTAAGAACTACTTTTCCTGTGAATTACCGTAAACAGGTGCGTATTGTCCGCATTAACGTATTGTCCGCACCACATTTTCGTTCTTAAAAACCATGGAAAAATGCTTATATGCAGGTATAGTCCGCATGTAAAAGTTTTCATGCAGGTCGAAAACCATCTGTGCATACCATAATCATGATTGTACAAGGAATATACGGTTACCGGTACGTTAAAAAAAATCGTCTGCTAAATGTTTGTTATAAAAGTTTTTCAATTCTTGGTTATAGTCAGCCAAGAAATAATAAAATAATAACAATAAATTATTGTTAGAAGATTAACAGTTAATAGATAGCATATTAGGATGATTGCAGAAATCATTAAATAATTATTTATTTCGTTTATCACGTTGATCATTGGCTTGCCCAAGCGAAGTTGTATAGAAATAAAATATTTTATGAATTCTATTAAAATGTTTAAAATAAACAATACCCAAGCCATAATTGTTTGATGAAACCTTTTGAAGTTTACTCAAAATTATTTTCTTGCCTATAAATTTATTCAACTTGTAAAATGTAATCATACCTCCGAATTTTCATTGCGAAGATGGGTAAAAGACGTCAGTCATACACGGCGAAGGAAAAACTTAAAGTAATATCTTATGCAGAAGCGCACGGTAATCGTGCCGCTGGCAGAGAATATAGCATTGACGAATCCAATATTCGTAAATGGAGAAAGCAAAAAGATCGGCTACAAGCTATGCCACGCAATAAAATGGCCGATAGAGGGGGTGCAGCACACTATCCCGAGATCGAGTCTGCACTTCTTCCTTGGGTTGAAGACCGCAGAAAGCAAGGTGTTGCTGTATCAACAAATGAAATAAGACTTAAAGCATTACACCTTGTGAAATACATTGAATGTATCAAGCCATTTGCAGCTTCAGCAGATTGGGCTTACGCCTTTCTAAAGAGACACAATCTCACCATTCGCAGGAGGACTCATATTTCCCAAAAACTGCCAGAGGACTTCGAAGATAAATTAACAAAATTCCAGTCCTTTATAATTCAATCCAGGAAAAAACACAAATATGATCTGTCCCAGATTGGCAATGCTGATCAAACACCATTGACATTCGATATGCCAGCCGACACCACTGTTGCGCCAAAAGGTTCAAAATCTGTAACTGTCAAGACAACTGGCAATGAAAAAAACAGATTTACTGTAATGTTGGCATGTACAGCTGAAGGTGCAAAGCTACCACCCTATGTCTTCTTTAAAAGAAAGACAATGCCAAAACTCAAGTTTCCACCTGGCATAACCGTTAAAGTACACCCAAATGGATGGTTCAACACATAATGAAAGACTGGTTGACAAAGATATGGGGCAGACGTCCAGGGGCAAATCTTTCCCGAAGTCTGCTCGTCCTAGACGCATTCCGTTGCCATCATTCAGAAACAGTTAAGCAGATACTTAAGTCTGAACATCGCACAGTTATAGCCATCATTCCCGGGGGAATGACAAGCATGCTTCAGCCCCTAGATGTAAGCATTAACAAACCCATGAAAGTAATGCTGCACCAGAAATGGAACAACTGGATATCTGGTGACGACCACTCTTTTACGAATGGGGGAAGAATGAGGAAACCAGAACTTCCAACAATTTGTTCATGGATTGTTGAGGCTTGGAATGAACTTGACCCACAGATAATTGTACACGCCTTCAAAAAATGTACAATTTCTAATGCCATGGACGATACAGAGGACGATATTGTCTGGGAAGATCAAGACAACCACACCAATGTTACTGAAGAAGAGTCAAGTGAAATAGAAGACGATCGTGAAATTTACTGCAACGACGAAGAAGATGAAGAGAACACACCACTAGCTGCTCTCAAGGACATTTATCAGATGTTCAGAGAAGAAGATGACGAATCCGATTTTGAAGGATTTTGAAAAAACTGTTGTGCATAATTTATATTTTGTTACAATGTTTGATGTTAACTGTTATATTTTTTTCTAGTGCTGATTAATAAATGATAGTGCAGTGTCGTTTTAATTTTTTTATATTTCGTCTAAACACTTGGACCAGTAAAAGCCTAGAAGTTGATGGGTTTATTCCTGTTTTTATCGTTTTGTTCATTCAAACACTCACCTGTAAATAACCTCAATGAAAAAATATCAAACATCACAAAATTTAATATAATTTTTTAATCAATGCCATCAAAACATCGATAAATAAAATCTGGCGAAAACAACGCCATTTGCAATTATTTAACGTGTACGTGTCAAACACAGAAATTATTTTCGTATCTTTTTTTATTCTTTGAATATATATTGTATAATAAATAATTGTTATTACAAATATTAAAAAATCAACTTTTAACATCCATTTATCGTTTTCTCATTAAAATTCAAATGGATCATATTAACATAAATACGCAAACAACTGAACATAACAAAATGGCGACCGCTAGAAAAACTTCTTACGCGGGTGGAAAAAACTCCTTAGAGTCCGTAGTTACGTATAATCCGCACCCACACTTCTGAAATGAGATCCATAGAAAAAACTGCGGACAATACGCAACTGTTTACGGTAATGTTCATAAATAAAGCCACTAACTAAAACAAGTTAATGTGAGCTAATCCTCCCTGCTCTATAACTTCAGGGAGGTCTGAAAATAAATTCAACAATATGACATGATAATACAATTTAAAGATATTGACAAAATTTCAGAATGGTATCATATATCAATTCTAAAAAAATGCGGAAGAAAAATGGTTACATCCACTCACACACCCAAAACAGTAAACCCCTATTCCATAAGGGTAGAATGGGTTTATGTCAAGATATTTTTTACACAACTATTGCACCCCACGTAATATGGGTTATTGCAAAGTAATGATTATGCTGACAATATATTTTATATTTTACCTTTCCTCTTTTCTTCAATATCTGAATTCTGTAAAACTGCATCTTTTGTAGCACTCAGCTCTGAAAATGTTAATTATTTGTGACTATCATTAATTGCCATGTGATATCTAAATGGTTCACATCATACGGTTCACCAATATGTAGTTAGTTGTTTGATATTTCCTAGATCACAATTTGGAATTTGTTATTCAAGTTGGTATGTATATAGGGAGGCAATTTTTTTCTCTTTAAGATTTCAAAAAGTTACATTTGTAATAAAAATAAGAAACAATTAAAAAAAAAAGAATTGTCAAAACCCATAATAATTTTTTTCCTCATGTGACAAATTTAGGCAGGAAAAAGCAAACAATAGTTTTATGTTTCGATTTATAGCTAAACTTGGGTTCTGATATTTAATATTAACAAGTGTGGACTGTGAGCATGCTCACAAAGGGATACCCCCACTTCACTTTCAAGTCCAATTATCTCCCCTTAATAATATCCATGGCCTACATCTTCATATAATGTACTTCCTTTATGCTAAGTTTCATTAAATTTCATCAAGTGTTGAAGTGGACAGACAGACAGGGCGATCCCTATATACCCCCAAACAAGTTTCTGGGGGGTGGGGTGGGGGTATAATTATGATCCTCAAAATTGTTATAGTAAAATGTAAGAAAACCAAATGGTCAATAAAAATAAAAAACCATAAGACAGTGACAAAATCCATATTTAGACCAAGGTACACAACACAAAGAAGAAACTAAAAAAGAATAAAATCTGAAAAATTTGTAACCAGAATGCTCCCACGCTTCCCATAAGGCTATAGACTAATTAATGTTAAATGTGCAATGTGAAGTTGGATTTACTTCTGTTAAATGACTCTGATATAAGTTGAAATAAACTAATTATGAATGAAAAAAAATCCTGATTAATTTACAGCAATACCATGGCCACAGGGTGAAGAGCTCCTAGATGTGTGATAAATACTGAGGGAGATGTACTAAGTGAAACCCCGCCATTTTGCAGGAAAACTGCCAATCCCTTTCAAGATTAAAGATTGGAGGCGAATTCTAAACGCCAGGCTTCTGTGTTGACAAGATGGTGATGATCTTTTTATGTGGACTATGGTGATAACTAGACCAGTTGGCCATGAAGGATGGAATATAATTACTTAAAAAAGATCCTACTTTTAGTTGCTTGGTCCATGTTTCCAGTACGATACAAACACTGAGCCCATCTAAGGTATAACTTGTATGAGGTGGACTGTGGATACCCATGGTCTAATGCCAACTTAATGGCTTCTTCACATTCCTACAAATGTACAAAGGTTTTGTGTAAACAAACAAACACGAAACACTAAAAAGGGAATTATAGTCAAACTATACCGGTACAAAGATATCTTCAGTATGAACATTAATTAGTTATCTAATAAATTTTTATTTTTTGTATATATTAATAAGATCTGCTATAGACTAGGATCTGAAAAAGGGGGGTGGGTGGGTAATAGTTGTTTGGAAGAAATATTATATCCAGGTAAGAAAAAATTTAAGTCTCTCTTTAATGGGCAAACATCAGCATGTTTCAAGTAATGAGTGCAGTTCAATCATACTCCAAAATACTTTTTTTTTTTTTTTTAGGAATTACAAATTTATTGCACAGAAAGCTGTTAACATTCACTTTGTCATTACAGCTTTCATTGACAAAGTACCCTGTTACAGGGTTTCATATTGGTAATGTATAACTATGTTAATGTATTACAAATATAATGATTACATTATGAATTACGATTCTGTAAGTTGCTAACTATGTTCGGAAACTGACTGGCTCGTTTCCATACTTGATTCGATTTTTAAAAAATATGGCATGGCTCGTGTCTCTGAGACCAGTGTATTAAATGAATTATGCCTATGGATTATATGTTTTACGTTATTTGTTCCTTCAATTTCATTGGTGAGTGTTTACTAATTAAAAGTCGGTAGTGAAATTAAATGATATTGCCGTCTCTGTTTTGGTTAGGTGTGATATAAGAAGGGAGGTAAATGTGAACAAGGAAGTAAAAGTAAATCGGAATATTGTTGTTGTAAAAATAGTAACAGATGTAGATACGTGTACAAGACAATATCTTTGGGAGCTTCATTGATCTTCATTCAGAAGTTTTTGAAACTTGGTTAACATTTTATTGTGATTGTCTTTTTTGAAATATAAATTAAATTCATGTTTAAAGATGCTGAAATAGTCTACTATCTTTGATCTTTGTTGTGAGACATAGAATGCTTTGTATATAGAATATCCTAAAAAGGTTAATAAATGATTAAAGTTAGTGTATTCTTTATCCCAAATTTTGTATCCAAAGACTAGAAATTCCAGTTTCATTTTGTTAGTATAACCTATCTTGTTAAAAAGTTCATAAACTTTTTTCCAAAATGATGCAATGGATTTACAATCTATAAAAAAATGTTGGTATGTATCAATATACCCACACAATGGACACACAGGTGTTTTTGTGATTTTCCATGTAAAAAGATTTTGTTGATTTGGTAAAATGTTACTTATTAACTTCCATCTGTACATTTTTAGCTTGTTTGTTTGAATACTTTGATGAATAAATTGCAAAGTTTTTTCAATATTAAATGAGGTTATGTTTAACATTTTCTTCCATTTTTCTATTCCAATGTTTGGCTCTGTTTTATCATTTACAATTTGTTCATAGAAGTTTTCTTTATTCAGATCTTTTATTTGTATATTTTTTTTCCTAAGTCTAATTGCATGGTAATTTATGGTAACTTTAGTTTTTATAGAAGTTTCTGAATGTAATATATTAATCCATTCTTTTGGAATGGCTCGTTTTAGCGAGTTTATTTCAGATATCCAATTAATTTTTATTTTCAGTTTATTAAGTATGTAATTTTCTGAGATATACCCATTTTCATCTATTATGTCATTTATATAAATTAAGTTGCTGTTTATCCAGTTTAACATAATAAGTGGTTTGTTTTTTAACTTGATATGTTTATTTCCCCAAATTATTTCATTTCTAATATTTATGTGGTTTTTTGGATCATTTGTTTCTCCTCCTTTAATTTCAAGCCAACATTTGATAATATCTTGGTAGAATTCAGGAATTTCATGTAATTTATCAAGATATTTCAAATTTTCTATTCCTAGATTCATTTTAAAAATAAAAAAGTTTTTTCCATATTGGTTTAAGAAGAATTTTGGTATTAGTATCCAGTTTTCTGAGGTAGCTTCTAGCATTCTAGTGACCCATTTTATTTTAAGACTTGTGAAATAGCTTTTTATATCTAACATTTTTAATCCCCCTTTGTTGTATTCTGCAATGAGAGTTTTTCTTTTTATTTTGTCTTTTTTACCTTCCCATATAATTTAATTTGCTTTGTAAGCTGAAATCTGATTGGTCGATTCAAATCGGGCAATCCATATTATAAGAAATAACTTGCGTGACCTATGACCTAATCTTACGCCGTTAAAATTCAAATAGTTCCACGACGTCATCGACGTTTTTACCGCAAAAATTGATAAGATTTATAGTTAAAATTAAATTATAAGGAATATTTCAAATTTCTGAACAGATTATACGATATAATATGGTTTGGGTCTGTTTACACCATTCATAAACCGCTTCGCGGTTTATTAGGCGTAAACAGACCCAAACCATATTATATCGTATAATCTGTTCAGAAATTTGAAGTATTCCTTAAATAAATTGATAAATTTCTTTCTCTATTAAATCTGTGAATGTTTTGTTTAGGGGTATAGCACTTGCTATATATGTAAATTTGGGAATTATTAGAGTTTTAACAATGAGTATTTTACCTAACATAGTGAGGTTTCTTTTTTCCCATGATTTCATTAAATTTTTGGCTTTTTCTATATTTATTTCCCAGTTTAACTTGTTACATTCTTTTTTGTCTGTACCAAAATATAAACCTAAAGCTTTGACTGGTTTGTTGGTAAAGTTTATGTTTTGTACTTTTTCCTTACAATGCTTGAGTTTTCCTATCCAAATACCTTCTGTTTTATTTTTGTTTAGTTTTAAACCTGAGTAGGATCCAAATATTTCTATTAAGTTTAAGGCAATTAATATTTCTTCTTTTGACTTTAAAAAAAGTGTAGTGTCGTCTGCTAATTGTGAGATTTTCAAATTATGTGTTTTTCCATCTAATTTAATTTAAATTCCTTTAATATTAGTTTCATTTCTTAGCTTATTGGCCATAATTTCCACTGCTATTACAAAAATTATCGAAGAGCAAGGACATCCTTGACGAATTCCTCTCTGTAATTTCAAGGGGGCAGAAATCCATCCATTATTTATCACTGAACTATTTATTTGATTGTACAAGGTTTTGATCCAGTTTATAAAAGAGTTATTAAATCCGAAGTGATGTAAAGTTTGATACATAAAATTCCAATTTAAGGTGTCAAAAGCTTTAGAAAAGTCAATGAATAAAATTGCGCCTTGTATGTTTAGTTTGTCCGCATAGTCTATTATGTCTTGTATTTGTCGTAGGTTAAATCCTATGTATCTGTTTTTAATATATCCTGTCTGGTCAGAATTAATAATTAAATTTAAAACAGTTTTTATTCTACAAGCTAGAGTGTATGATAGAATCTTATAATCTGTATTTAACAGGGAGATTGGTCTGTAGTTCGTGAGGTCAAGTGGGTCTTTATTTTTGTAAATCAAATTTAGAATACTTTGTCTTTGAGAAAAGGGAAGTGTTTGCTTGTTGTAGCTTGTATTAAATACCTTTACCAGAATTGGTCCCAATAAATTCCAAAATTGTTTATAAAAATTGGTGCTTAATCCATCCATTCCTGGACTTTTGTTTAATTTTAAATTATTTATAGCTGTGGTTAATTCTTCTAAAGTGACATATCCATCACAGGCATTACTTTCTTCTTTTGTTAATTTATGTTGTATTTTTGTGTTACTTATATATTCAAAAGATTTATCATAGTTTTCATCATTTTCTTTAGAATACAGTTTTTGGTAAAAAGATCTCTCAAGTTTGAATATGTTTGATTGATTTGAAATAATATTTCCCTTTTCATCTCTTAATTTAAGTATTGTTTTTTTAGTTTGTCTAATTTTCTCTAAGCCTAAAAACTATTTATTATTTTTTTCGCCCTTTTCGATCCATTGTTGCTTAGATATAATTTGAGCTCCTCGTGCCTTATCTTCATATTCTTGTTCTATCTTTTTTCCTAAGTAATTAATTTTTTCTAGTAAAATGCTGTTTTCTGTTTTATCGTACTTTTCTGTTAGTAGTTTTAATTCTGTTTCTATGTTATTCGCTTCTTGTTTTTTAAGTTTTGCTCTATTTTTGCAGTATTTTATACTATATTCTTTAATTTCCAACTTTAGTGCATCCCAAAGTAGACTTGTTTCAATACTTTCTTTTTCTATTTTTTTTTTAATAATTATTGATTAAATTCTCTATATGGGTTTTGTAAGCTTCTTCTAAAAGTATAGAATTATTTAGCTTCCAGTATCCTGGTCCTTTGCTGTTTGCAGTTACACTTTGAATTTTCAGTGATACTGCCTGATGGTCAGTACTTTTTATCATTATCGGACGAATATCACAGGATTTAACATTTTGGCCACAATCTTTATTAATTAAAAACATGTCGATTCTGCTAGCTTGACTGTGATTATTTCTTCTCCATGTAAATTGTATTTTTTTAGTGTTTCGCTTTCGCCAAACATCTATTAGATTATTTAATTTAATGAGTGTTTTTAGACTGTTAACTGGTTTCCTTTCATTTTTTTTTCCTTTAACATTTTTTCTATCTAAATGTGATATACTTATAAAATCCGCTACTAATGACATACAAGTGTGGACACAGAAAAATGTCTCGCCTGCATTCCGCATCAGTAACGAAAATAAATTTCGTCATAAGCATTACGTAAATAGCATTAAATATCAGCAGAGGCTTGTATACAAAATATTGTCAACATACCATGCATAGTTACAGGGGAACAGCCGTAACCCAAAAACTTCAACGCAGTCGCTGGACCGTGAAATTGAGGTCAAGGTCAGGTGACACCTCCCAGACAGTCATGTACTAGTCAATAGCAACCTATACACCAAATATTGTCATCCTACCATGCGTAGTTACAGAGGAACTGTCGTAACCCAAAAAATTTAACGTAGTCACTGGACCGTGAAATTGAGGTCAAGGTCAGGTGACACCTATCAGACAGTCATGTACTAGTCATCAGCAACCTATACACCAAATATTGTCATCCTACCATGCGTAGTTACAGAGGAACTGTCGTAACCCAAAAACTTTAACGCAGTTGCTGGACCGTGAAATTGAGGTCAAGGTCAGGTGACACCTACCAGACAGTCATGTACTAGTCATCAGCAACCTATACACCAAATATTGTCATCCTACCATGCGTGGTTACAGAGGAGTTGTCGTAACCCAAAAACTTTAACGTAGTCGCTGGACCATGAAATTGAGGTCAAGGTCAGGTGACACCTACCAGACAGTCATGTACTACTAGTCATCAGCAACCTATACACCAAATATTGTCATCCTACCATGCGTAGTTACAGAGGAACTGTCGTAACCCAAAACTTTAACGTAGTCGCTAGACCGTGAAATTGAGGTCAAGGTCAGGTGACAGACTGGCAAGTACTCATCATAAGCTACCTCTGGACCAAATTTGATGGACCTAGGGCTTGGGCTTACAAATATATGAAGCAAGATGTCAAGTGTTTACGCCGCCGCCGGATTCCCATACATATGTCTCGCCTCCAGCGACTTTCGTCGCAGGCGAGACAAAAATAGCATGGAATAAACATTCTACAAGCCCTATTATATCTTTTTATGAAAAGACATTTAATCAATGGGTCGGGCATCAAAGAAAACAGTTGTATGCAAGCACTTAGCTGGACTCATCTGCGATATGTGGGACTCATGAAAATTTTTTGGGACTCACCACTTTCAAAAGTGATGAGTCCATCACTCACCATAAAAAATCCTACAAGTATCACTGGGTCTATATGCCTATGTAGAATATGTAGACTATAAGTTAATGTGGTCAATGTGAAGTAACGTATGTTCAGTCTATAGGTTTAGGTGGAATTTTCAGTGTAAGGTCCATAGGTCTATGTAGACAATAAGTCTATGTGTCTACTGGTCAATGTGTAGTTAGTTATGTAGTCTTTAGGTCTAGGTGGTCTTTTCAGTTAAAAGGTCCACCTATGTGGTCTATTTGAAGTAAGGACTAAGGTATGTACAGTCTATAGATCTAGGTGGACTCGAAAGGTCCATTGGTCTATAATGGACAATAAGTCTATGTGAAGTAATTTATGTATAGTCTTATAGGTCTAGGTGGACTTTTTGGTCCATAGGCCTATGTAAACTATAAGTCTATATGGTCTATTGGTCTTTGTGAAGTAAGGTATGTAGAGTCTATAGGTCAAATTAGAATTATCAGTCTTAAGGCCCATAGGTCTATGAAGACTCCAAGTCTATGTGGACTATATATCAATGTGATCTAAAGATCTATGTGCTATGTGGACTATAGATCTACTGCTATGTGGAATGTAAGTATAGATCTATATTGACTATAAGAGTATGTGGACTATAGGTCCAACCATTATAACAGTGTTCCTGAATTTGGGCCTTGCCAACAGAGTACATCAATGTATGCTTTACTGAATATAGACTTTTGAATGGCACACAACTTGGGGTGGGTTCATTGTTTAAAATGTTAAAACATCCTGGTCTACTATCTAAAGTTGTTGTCAATTTTCACAGAATTAGAAATAAAAAATCCCTACAAAATGTTAATTTCCTATCAAGTTCATGGGAATAGCACATGTCCTCTAAATTAAGAGAATATATTCCTGGAGTTATTGTTCAAGCTAATTTCAGCTGTATCTTGACATTCAGTTTTTATTGGGGAAGGGAGATGGATGAATTGGAGAGAACTCCAAACATCAGCTGAAAATCCTGTATTTCTCCTAAACCGATGTAAAATAATTTTGTTAAATTTTATCTTAGTGCTACATTATAAGCACATGTTCAAACTACCTGTCCAATATTAAAGATTATTTTGAAAAATAAATAAAATAAAATAATAAAGATGATTTTTGATAAGTTTTAATTTCAAGTAATAGCAATCATTTGCAGTAAAAGTGATGAAAGACAACTACACAAGGAGTGCCAAAGTTTGAAAAATTGATCAAAGACAGAAATGACCAGATTTCGTTAAACAGGAAGTAGGTGAGCGTCAGACCTTAAATTGAATCCCACGTTATGGGAGGTCATGCTGATGCTGCATACCAAATTTCAAGAGAATGTGATTAGTTGCTGAGAAAACTGTGACGAAAATTTTGTCCCCGTCCCCCAACATTCACCATACTAGAAGCCGAATTTTCACTCTGAAATCCAGCCAAAAATGAATGTGAAGCTCAAATAACATGGTTGCCATCTATGAAAAAAATTGATTATTCATTTCTTAAATAAACTCCTGCTTAATGTTAGGGGTTTCCCTGGGAAACTCCAATTTCCCCATCCAGTAAACTGGATTTCATGATATAGCTGAAGAAAATGACAACAAACAATCATTTAAATAACCAAACCTTGTAATGTTCTAAGTAAAACATTGCTGCTGAACAGTTTCCATAGGCCAAACCAAGATCTGGACTATTTTCTGGTGCTTCCATAATACTCTAAAAATTTTAAAGAAAATGTTCTCTTCTATTAAAATAGTTAATTTCTTACATCACTGAGCAAAGTTTAAAAAATGTATGGCTATTTTGCAGTATTTTCGTTTGATCTTTATGTGCAGTATTATCCCACCTTACTCAACTAAAGCATATGACCTCGCTGTCAAGATGTCACACTTAACCAAGAACATGATTTCTAAATGGAAAATAAAACATTTGAAAACATTGTTTTTTAAAAGACAAAATTTAAAGTATTCTTCCAAAATATGTGCACACCTATGTATTTATAAAACATCTACATCAAATACACATATGAAATAATACTTTGGTAGTTTAAAAGGCCTTTTTCATCTTCAGCCTATAGCAGAGGTAATGGTAGTTAATAATCTACAATTGATCATGTGGTATGTCAACTCTGAAGTCTCACTACAGGCAGGATGTGCTCGATTCCCGTCTTAATTGTCAAAAATTGCTAGTTTCCTACCAAAGATTGGGATTGTTCCTGGTACTCTGGCTTCCTCCCCAGTGAAAAAAGAACACCACGATATTGGTGCAAAATTGTTAAATCATTATTAAAACAAACAAACAAACAACCTTTTGTCTATGAAAAAATGCATGTCTGACTAATTTGGGTCAAATGGCACAGTTGGTTGAGCATGATGTTGTCAAGATGTGCTTGACCTTCACCTTCAGTCTTATCCAACAAGGGTTGCCATTTATCTGACAACGGTTGAGGGTCCTCACTCAGTACTCTAGCTTCCTCCTCTAACTGGGTATCATGATACACTTGTAAAATTGCTGAACATGGCATGAAACATCTAACAAAAGTACTTTTACTGTGATTCACAAGGTATCAAGGTTTCCTCATTTATCCACACAATACTATATAGTTTTCAACAAATTACTTTTGTTTTCTATAAGTGAATGTCTTTAAACAACTCGCTGTGATGTTTTTACTGTTTTTACTTTTCAAGAGATGTAATTTTTAAGAACATTACATCAGCACTAAACAAACCTGTATATAACATGAAAGTGCATCATCATATTTCTTTAATTTAAACAATGTGTTGCCATGGTTCCTATGAAGTATTGACTTTTCTTCGGATTTCAAATGAAGCTTGTCAGTGGATTGAAAATAGAATTGAAGCCAGGGAATTTTCCTAAAATAAAACAAAAAATAACATACATGTTAATAGCATCTTTTGACATATTATGATTTTTATTTAAACATTTTAATCACCTACTTACTTCAGCAGCACGAGAAAGCACCGTGACAATTTATACAAAATTCAGCAACTGGATTAATTCTACATGTCTTGAGCACATCTAGTATTTTGGAAGAAGATGATAAAAAAAGATAAAAAATCTGTGGCAATAGGTCCCTAATTGAAGAATTAAAGAAACCCCAAAATTCTTACCAAATGTGCATTATAAAATCAGTTGTTTACTAGTATGAAGAAACAAAAACTTTTCCTGTTCCGTTTTTACAATAACCAAAAAGAAATGTGTTGAAAATCAATCAAAGCTCTTCATATCAGGAATTTACTCTGAGCAACCATAAAAGATTAATTATTCATTATCTAATTACATGTACTTCCCATGTAATAGATGATAATACAAAAAGGCTGCTGATTTTGTTCATTACTATCTTGCAGACAGTTTACGAATTTGGTTGTCAAACTACTTGTCATTAAAGCATTTTGAGTTGATATATATACAGGCATCCTCACAAGTCAGGGTTTCTGTATCCACATGTGTCCACGAAACCCTGACAAACTTAGTTAGGAAATTCCCAGGCTAGAAGATTTTCATATGACGTCAAACCTTCAAAACTTCAACTAATGAAATTGCTTGAAAGATGCAAGTGTTTGGCAGTAGTCATTTTTACTTATTCTTGAGTTGGGAGAAAACGTAACACAACTAACAAATAACACGATAAAAACAAACTATAAACACTATAGCTACAAAAATTGTAGCTCCTTTTTCTTTTTTCTTTTTGGACGGAGCTACAAAGAGGTCCCATTACTCGTAATGGAGCAAGCAGGGATTGATTCACACCCTGGGAGTTTTATGCATATAATAAGTTATTCAACTGTTTCTCTAAATTGCTTCATACTTTTTAATGTCTTTAAAATTTAACTGATATTTCTACAACACCTAATTCGTTATTTTTACACTTTATTTGTAATCATGGCATTGTTGTCAAAATTTGAATTCCGGAAGTGCATAATTTCTTAATCGATTTGGTAAAATATTCATCCGGATCAAAATTTTTCTGGATGTATTACATTAGCTGGGATCAAATATTTACCGATACGATTCTACACTCAACAATTTCAGTTTTGGTCAACAATGCCATGATTACGAAAAAGTGTTATTATTATTATTTAATTAGACATTGTAGAAATAACAACTGAACGGCTGAGAAGGAAAAAATATAAATTAAACAAAAATAGCAGTTTAATAGTGAAAAATATGTATAAATCCCACGAGTGTTTTTGCTCCATTATGAGTAATGGGACCTCTTTGTAGCTCCGTCCATAAACTAGAGGCTCCCAGAAGCCTGTATCGCTCACCTGAACCTGAAACCAAACAACCCTTTTTTATCCAGCTTTTCTTTGCTATAAGGAATTGCCCAACACTTCTGCAAAAATCATTAATTTCGACCTTTTAAGGGAAATAACTCCTATAAGGAGGAGCTTTTGATGCTTAGAGGGAGAAGGGAAGTTCACTTCAAATTTGCTGTACCTGTTGTACTTTTTTAACTATCAGTCGAAACTCTCTAGACTCCCCACCCCCCCCCCCCCCCCCCCCCCCGCCTTTTTTCATTTTTTCTATTTAAAGCCAACGTAGCTATATAGGTAGTCAGGTGGTAGAGGATGTCCTAAAGATGATGTGTGCAATGTTTCAAAGCAGTCCTTTCATTGGTTAAAGAGGAGAAGATTTTTTTAAAATCAAGTAAAATTGATTAAAAAAATTTTCAAGGAGAATAATTCCTAAACGGTTCATCAGACGATCTTGACCCTAAGTCTTTTTTGTAGCCCTCATAGAGCAGAACAATTAAGCAATGCTAACTTTTTCTCTAGTTCTAATAATTTTCAAGATTTTGAGGCAAAAATGTCAAAAATAATCAATTTCGACAATTAAGGAGTCATCATACAACTTCAACCCAATGGAGTGCTTTGTAGAGCTTTTGATGCAGATGAAGGCATGTCTCTTCGGTTTTCCTGTATCTGTTACACTTATTTAAATATAAGCCAAAAACTGTATTTTACCCCCCCCCCCCAACGTCCTATTTTTAGGAATGGTGGCCATGTTGGTTAATCTGCAGCCATGGTTGGTGCAAACTTGGTTGAGGACATTGGACCAATGATGTGTACAAAGTTTCAAAGCAGTACTTTCAGTTGTTTCAGAGGAGAATATTTAAAAAAATCAATTAAAACAAATTAAAAAAACAGTTTAAGGGGAATAACTCTTAAACGGTTAATCAGACAATCTTGACCCTTAAGTCATTTTTGTAGCCCTCATAGAGCAGAACAATTAAGCAATGCTAACTTTTTCTCTAGTTCTAATAATTTTCAAGATTTTGAGGCAAAAATGGCAAAAATCATCAATTTTGACAATTAAAGGGCAATAACTCCTACAAGGAGTCATCGTACAACTTTGACCCAATGGAGTGTTTTGTTGAGCTTTAGATGCTGAAGAAGGAAGGTCTGTTCGGTTTTCCTATATCTGTTATACTTTTTGAACTACATGTATAAGCAAAAAACTGTATTTTGACCCCCCTGTTCTATTTTTAGCCATGGCGGCCATGTTGGTTGGTCTGAGGCCATGATTTGAGCAAACTTGGTAGAGGACATTTTACTGATGATGTGTGCAAAGTTTCAAAGCAATCCCTTCAGTGGTTTTGGAGGAGAAGATTTTTGAAGAAAAGTTAACAACGACGACGACGGACGCCAAGTGATGGCAATAGCTCACATGACCCTTCGAATCAGGTGAGCTAAAAAAAAGGAGCTACATTATTGTAGCTATAAACACTACTATACAAAATACATTAATTTTCACATGGTCTATGCAACACATCAATTTGGTTTACATGTGTATTTACAATCCAGATCGGGATATCCCCTAACCATGTCGTGAATGGAAGCAAGCTTTTGATTGGCTACATTCAGGTATGATGTAGCCAATCAAAATAGTGACTTCTAGCCAGGGAATTTCCTAGCTAAGTTTGTCAGGGTTTCGTGGACATGTGTAGATACAGAAACCCTGACTTGTGAGGTTGATATGCAGGTTGAGTTCATTTTATTCGAGACAAACATTAAATGTATTTTACTGTGTAAACAGTTTTGCACTAAGATCGAATATTTTAAAACAAGTGTGGACAAAAATGTCTCGCCTGCATTCTGCATAAGTGACGAAAAAATTACATCATAAGCATTACATAAATAACATTAAATTGTTACCATTTAAAATATACAATGCATGGTTGCAACCTATATATCAAATATTGTCATCCTACCCTGCATGGTTACATAGGAACTGCTTTAATCCTAAAACTTAAATGTAGTCACTGGAACGTGAAATTGAAGTCAAGGTCAGGTGACACCTACCAGTCATGTTCTATTTATCAGCAACCTATATACCAAATATTATCATCCTATTGTGCATGGTTACAGAGGAACTGCCTTAATCCAAAAACTTTAATGTACTAGTAGTAACTGGACAGCGAAATTGAGGTCAAGGTCAGGTGACACCTACCAGACAGTCATGAACTAATCATCAGCAACCTATATAACAAATATTGTCATCCTACCATGCATGGTAACAGAGGAACTGCCCTAATCTAAAAACTTAAACATAGTCCCTGGACCGTGAAATTGTGGCCAAGGTCAGTTGACACCTACCAGACAGTCATGAACTATTCATAAGCAACAGATATACCAAATATTGTCATCCTACCATGCATGGTTACAGAGGAACTGCCTTAATTTAAAAACTTTAACATACATGTAGTCACTGGACCGTAAAATTGAGATTACAGTCAGGTGACAGGTGAATGACTGTATAGTTGCTCCTCTACTGCAGTACCAATAAAGCAGTGTTGAGATTGCCAAGTTGAAATACCTATTAAGCATTATGGAATTATATTTCTTTCAACCTTATGAGGTCCGTCCACCACCCCATCCCCCCCCCCCCCCCCACGAGTCCATTCGCCTTGGATCGTAGGTCTGTTAGCCCTACTTTATTGTGTTACATTATATATGAAGTTATGTTTCATGATAAAAAATGAAGTAAATGGCTTCAATTAATTAATAATATAATTATAAAATCACTAATTTGTTTCTTTTATCGTTAATAAAATGATTTTAATGATAAAGAATAATTAATAATAATTTGCTTGGATGGAGAAATTTATAAAAGCAATAAGTTTTTAGTGTAATAACTAATTTATGAACTTCAAAAAATGTAAAATAATTAGTTTGGACAGATAAATTTACATGAATAAAAGTAATTAGTTTTAGTATAATAAATAATCTGCATTCGGTGTACTGTAAGCCTGTTGAGAAAATTACAACTGCCTATTTCAAAATATTTTAAAATGAACAAAACAAAAAAAGTGGTTAAAATATCTTTTACATTTAATTTATCACAATTATTAAAAAAAACCTAAATATATAGCAAACATAGAGCTAACGGACTCAGGGGGAACAGGTAATAGGGTGAACGTGTTTTAGGGTGAACTGACTCAAATTCTCTTGCAACTATCACACTCTGCTGCCACGCATAATTCATTTCCAATGCGTGACAACTCGGACCACAGACAACTCAGATCATGACAACTCTGACCATATTAGGACAAGTCGGACCGTATTATTCATATAAAGTACTAATTGTCCTATACATTATGGTCCGAGTTGTCCTATAATTTATGGTCTGAGAAATCTATATTGTGTTAAAATAAAGGTTTTGTTTGTTAATTGGTGTTTACTATATTAACCAGTCAGGGAGATCATCAAAAACAGTTATAATTTGTATAACTGATTTTGGTTATCTGAATTTTAGAAAGATAACCATTTTCAGTTACTTTTGTTAAATTGATCATTTTCAAACCTACAAATTTTCATAGTTAGAGAATTTCCCCCCACGAGGCAATTTTTTCCTGCATTAATTTAACTATAAACTGTGTAGTTCAGCTATGAGTTTGAAATTGCAAGGTTATTTTATTGGTACGCAAGCCTCTCAAAGATGATGCCCATGGGAAATTAAAATGTCATTGATTATCACAGCACCAGTGCTTAAGATTTCAAATAAATATACCTTGTCAAGCCATTGATAATCTATCAATTAAGATCAAAATGGTCAATTTATGATAAGAGTTAAATGAAAATTTTACACTATTGTAAAATTGGTTATTTTTAGCAAGAAAATAGAATAATAACTGAAACTGGTTACATTTATTAAAAAAATTAAGGGAAGTAACTCAAATCTGAACAGAAAAGTACAAATAAGTAACCTAGAATGGTTATAAAAATTATAACTGTTTTTAATGATCTCCCTGACTGTTAACTGTACTGTACAGCATTTGCATTGACCAGAATGAAGTTTGTTTTTATGTGAAATTTTCCATCTATCAGAAAAGGAGTGAAAAAAAAAAAAAACAAACAAAAAAAAAAGCTTCAACATATATTTATTTTAAAATAAGGAATGGTGATATCATTTGAAATCACAGAAGCTTCGAATTCTTATCCAATGAAGTTTCACTCAATTCACTCCTATCGGAAAAAAAACAAGCTAAAATTCTTTCAGATCTTAAAATTATTTAATTATTATTAATTAAACAACTTGATTATACCGATCACAATAACTGAAGCAGCGATCATTAATGATAATTGTAAGTGTTTCCTAATTCTTAAGATTTAAATTTGTTAATTGTGTCGCTTTTGTCATGATATATTATTATTAACATTCAACCGTTTATATAATTAAATATAATTTACATTCGAGTACATCAATTGCAATTTACTACAAAAAATTATAAAGTTATATTGTTAAATATTCTAAACAAGAATATCGTATTTTAAATATTTTAATCCCAGTATTCAAAGAAATATATGCGGTCCGAGTTTTATTATTTTCTACAGGCCGAGTGGTCCTTACTACGGTCAGAGTTGTCACAATCAGAGTTAACCACGGTCCGAGTTGTCCGTTACCGTTCATTTAATTAAATATAATTTACATTCGCGTACATCAATTGCAATTTACTACAAAAAATTATAGTTATATTGTTAAATATTCTAAACAAGAATATCGTATTTTAAATATTTTAATCCCAGTATTCAAAGAAATATATGCGGTCCGAGTTTTATTATTTTCTACGGGCCGAGTGGTCCTTACTACGGTCCGAGTTGTCACGATCCGAGTTGACCACGGTCCGAGTTGTCCGTTACCGTTCATTTTTACCCTGGACATTCTGTAAAATACACCATATAAAAAAATACTTTAAAATTCCTGTACCCAATATATTTCATTTGATGAACAAACAGAACTCTATCAGTTTCACATTTTAAATCTTTAAATGTTTTCGTTTCTCTACAGTGTTGCCACAAATCTTCAATAGCTGCTTGCCAATTTCCAACTGCCGCCATTTTACACCTGTAGCACTCTAGATTTATCTTTGCTAATTGGTGTGAATCGGAACAATCGGAATTCATTTTATTACTCGGAATACCTGTAGTCATTACACAAGTCACGAAAAGATCATAAATGTACGAATGGTTTTATAGTCTGGTTTCTTGTTTAAATATAAAATCTCCGTTGGCTTGTAATAAAAAATTTGAAAACAGTTGACCAAAGCCACCAAACAACTTTTTCACCATTTTAAAACAAAAAGAAATGGGAGAAAATAATAAAACCTTGTATGCCAGGATGTTGGTTGATGTAGTGATAGGTCCAGTTTTAGACAAGTTAGAGAAGAAAGATATATCAGCGTCGCACACATTAAGAGCAGCCTTTTCCAAAGCTGACAATCAACTTCCCGGTTTTGTTTACGATACGATTCGAGGAATGTTGAAGAAAGCGGAATTAGCAGATAGAGTAGACATGTGTGAAACATTGTTAAGGCTCGGAGGCACTCAGGACTGTGATGAGTTAAAATTATTTCGTGCAGAGAGGACATTCCAAGAACTGAACAGATGTGCTACTGGACTGAAAACCATCCTAAGTAGAATACCAGAGCAAATTTATGACAGAAAACAATTCTTGGAAACTATTAAAGAAATTGCAAGTTCAATCAAAATGTTGCTTGATGCATTTAACAAAGTCATTGAAGAAGTATCCAGTGAGAGCGGCAGTAAACAGATTCTAGAAGATCGCAAGAAGGAATTTGTCAGATATTCGAAGAAATTTAGCAACATGCTAAAGGAATTTTTCAGAGACAGCAGTCAAAAAACAAACGTATTTCTGAGTGCAAACTATTTGATTTTCCAGACGAATGTAATTCTCAGAACTGTGAAGCAAGAATGTTGTTAAATTTCAGTTACCTACTTCAATAACTTACATTTAGTGTATCAAATATTGTATCATGTAATCAGAGTATATAAAAGATAAACTTGTGTAAAAAGACATAATGTATGATTTACTTTTAAAAAGGTATTTTTTCTGCTAAATTTAATGAGTTGTTTATGATGATCTATGATTATTAATGGTTACATTGATCATATATATATATATTAAGCTGTACATGCATGTATTTTAACATTTTTTTTCTCTGTAGTTATTTCATTTGTTTTATGTAATTTAATAGTTAATATTATATAACAATGAAGAAAATTTGTGTATTGCATATCAACTTATAGCAAATAGATTGACAGAAGCATTATTTTTTCGTGTTTTGAAAAAAAGAAAAATTTTATATAAAAGATCAAGAAGTAATTTTCAAGTATATGTGATTAGTATAACTACTGGGATATAACAGTAGACACACCTCCAAGTCTTTGTTGTAAAACATACAACTTCCTTGATGTAAACCAGACAGCAACAGGAGAAAACAAGAGCACAGAATTTACAGTCTACTAAAATACATTATCAATTATTTATTCAAAACTTTTTTTTAAATTTTAATAAAGCTTAGTGATTTACTAGTATGTACCTTATTATATATTTTCATGACAATATTTGACCTTGAAAAAATATAAGAATCAACATAAATCAAGAGCAATTTTAGTGATGACCATTCTTGTTTAAAATTTGTAAATTTAATACTTTGTTTATATATACTAGTATTCTCGTAATGCAAAATTAAAAATTTAAAGGTATACTATATGAGAATATACTGTAGACCAACCAAATCATATTTTGTCATATTTTGACAGATATTAATTTTGTGGTCAATCTCTTGTGTACTAAGAAGCACAAAATATTTTCCAGTTTTCTGGTAGTCAGTGCACCTTTAAATGCAAACAATCTGTGTTATAAAATGATATAATTTGGCAATTGGTGATGTCCATGAACATCAGAAAAAAACATACAAGGCGGCTTTGTTTTTTTTAAATTACAGGCATCAGTACAACTCAAAGTTTTAGTATGAATTCAAACAAAACGATGAATTTTTTAATTTAATAAATCAATTTTTGAACAAAATACAGTGCCAGTTCCGAGTCTTGAACAGCTTATTGTCAATTGGCATCTTACAAAAGCTATCAATATGATGATATCTGTGTCCACACTAGTTAGCTAATTAGAGTAGTTGCATGACAGCGAAAATAATGCAGTATCATTATATTCCAGTCCCTTTGATTTAAAGGTTACTGCACCCATGTATAAATTTAATTTCTAAAAAATAAACAAATAAAATTACTTAATAAGTGCATTTACTTATATACATGTAGAAGGGAAGATTGATTGATTGATTGGATGTTTGCTTAGCATACAGCGAGCTATACATGTCAGCTATATTCAGACCGAAAACAGATAACAAACAAATCAGCAGGAAAAGGGGTGTTATGGGACATAGCGAACACAATTTTGACTGACACTGGAATTATATGGATGGAGAATTTAGCCTTTTGAAGTGGATACAATGAGCCTGCTCTTGTTCAAAATCTACAAAATGGGTCTTTATTGCCCAATTGTGCAAGGAGTCTGGCACACTCTAAACATGTCTTTCACTACAGTTCGCTGCCAGGCATTTTTTTATATTATGTACAAGGCATCCCCCCCCCCAAAAAAAAAAAAATGGTCTCCACTATCTGCCACCCTGGGACCCACTGGGCTGCTCTGTGGGTCAAGCACTTGGGAACCCTCCTAGTATAGTCCCATACAAGGAAAGATAGAGACCTAGTCACACATTAATGAATTATGTGTCAAAACAACCTAGAGTTGTTCATTTTGTTTATATTGTCACTTCTGAACTTTAATTCTAACACATGTAATTAGAAAGCTGAACATTTAAATTAAAATAAATTTAGCTGTTTTCTCTGTAGTAACAAATGTAAAATTCTATTTACATGTCTTAAATCATTATTAGGACTGTCATTAAATGCAGACAACATAAATCTCTAAAATTGACCAGCTATTTGAGCAAAAATATGGCACTGTTTTAACATTATTCTTGAAGATGTTATAATGGTCACTATATGTAGTGCAGGTAAACCTTACCTCGTATATACCAATAACTACAAAACATTATTATGTGCATACTACAAATGGGTACTGCAATTTAAAATAAAGTTCTCAACACTTATTTTTGAAGTCTGCCTCCAAAGTCATGACAAACATTAGTCACCGAGATCTCAAAAGATCAAGAAATTCTGGGCAGTTAACCATGCATTTACATTGTGTCTACCGATAGGAAACTAGTACAATGTTTAGAAAATTTGTTGACAAGCAGTGAAAGCTAGGTAACAAGTGATGACATTTCCAAAATACCAGTTTAAGTATAATTTGGCCACCATTTTGAACAAACTGTAAGGTGAGGAACTACCCAACAGCAAAAAAAAAGTAACTTATAAATAACAGTTGAATGCAACAGGACAGTGCCAGTACATGTGCCATTTCAACATTTTTTTGGTTAAGTATAACAAGGTGCCGTTTCATAAAGCGATTGTTAGCTTAACGTGCACGTTATCCCATTTAAATTGCACGGGATAACGAGCACGTTAATTAGCGATCGCTTTATGAAACGGCACCCAGGTGTCTAACAACTAAAACCTTGAATAAAAATAATTATCCGGTGTCATCTATGTTCAGTCTGAGCAAGAGCAAGATTTTAACATTTCCATTCGTAAATAGGTATGTCGAATACTAAAGAGACCAAAATGTGAGCTTAAAATTTGATGGATTTTCCCCAAATTTGATAGGCTTCTTATCAACCTTGTAACATGAATCCTTTGTTCTTTTTAAAGAATAAACAAGAGATGAGTATGTATGCTCTAAATTAAAACCCTTGGATGATATTGCATGAATGGTCATGTGTTCCTGTTGAACTCATGGGAAAAACAGCCATGCAATAACCAACTACAATTAGAAACAATAATGCACAGTAATCCCTGCCTTAATTATGTCAAATTTTATTTTGATTTATCATTTCAAAAGGATAGAACCAGCTTTAATTATCAGCTTTCAATTCATTGGTCGAATATCGGTCACACCATAAGACACCGTTGTCCTTATTTATTTATCACCAATAATTAATAGGAGGCATGCTACAAGTAATTTATGTCACCACCTTCCTCGTTAGACAAATAGACTTTCTTATGCTGGTGCAATCAAGTGTATTTGTCTCACTCAGAAAACTGTGCTATAAATATAACTTATATGTAACAATATCCCACAGCTCCATTTCAATTGGATGCAAGCATTTTGAATTATCATTTGGAAATCAAATTTGGACGGACGTACGAGGACCACTATATACCCCCACCCTGTGGAAGGAAAGTGTAAACAAGTGTGGACACAGAAAAATGTCTTCCCTGAATTCTGCATTAGTAACGAAAAACAAAATTACACCATAAGCATTATGTAAATAGCATTAAATTGTTTTCATTTAAAATATACAATGCATGGTTACAGAGAAACAGACCTAATCCAAAAACTTTAACTTAGTCACTGGACCGTGAAATTGAGGTCATGGTCAGTTGAAACCTACAAAAAAACTCGTGTACTAATCATTATCAATCTATATACCAAATATTGCCATCCTACCATGTGTGGTTAGAGGGAGTGCCGTAACCCAAAAACTTTAACATAGCCACTGGACCGTGAAATTTAGGTTGTCAGGTGACACCTACCAGACAGTCATGTACTATTCATCAGCAACCTATATACCAAATATTGTCATTCTACCATGCATGGCTAAAGAGGAAATGTCGTAACCCAAAAACTTGAACACAGTCGCTAGACAATGAAATTGAGGTCAAGGCCAGGTGAGAGGTGATTGACTGGAAAGTACTCAACATAAGCTACCACTGGACCAAATTTAATGGACCTAGGGCTTGGGCTTACAAAGGTATAAAGCAAGATGTCCAAGTGTTTATGCTGCCGCCGCAAGATTCCCATAAATATGTCTCGCTGATAGTTGCAGGCGAGACAAAAAATATCTGTAAATTGATAACAAGTGACACAAACTCTACTCTTTATTCTATCATTCACATAAAAAACTTGTTAAACAATTCTATATAATGTTTAAACAGAGCTACAAAATTCATGTAGTTAGCACAATCATGAAACAAAATATAAATAATTACCAACAAAAACAAAATCGTGCACAACAAACATGGCTGTTGAATAAATTGCACATCCTCATTTTCCATTTGTTTCGTTTAGTTTTATGATTTAATAAGCAACAGACTTATCGAATTAAAAAATTTCAATTCTTAATAATTTCTTTTAAATCTGTCACTTTAAAGCTGCAATGAAAAGCTTGAATGAAATATTTTATTGTAAAGCAAATAAAAAAGGAAAATGTGCAAAATATAATCATCAGCTGAAAAACAGACTTAAAAATGCCATTTCTCAGGCCATATATTTTTGCAAAATAAATTAAAAAGTCTACACTACAGTAACAAAATGATATAAAACTTGAAAGGTCCTGGTTTACTTACATACACTTGAATATACATGTAATATAATACTATGATAATTCTAAACTAAATGTCAAGGACATGACTGATATAATTTGCCAAAAGAGAATGTTTTATTAATGAGATGTATTAGTTTATTGTCTTTATCAATTAAAACAATTAATAATGACGAGACCATCTTCTGTTGACAAAATAAAAGGCAAATGAGTTGAAAAACAAGAAAATGTTTCTTGGCGACACTGAAGTCCTACTTGGCACATATTTGGTAAACACCCCCATTTTTCTAAGTTCACTGAAGCATGAAATATCTGGCACAGCCCAGTGAATAGATATTGTCATGTTGTAATTGTATACCAGGTTTCATGTGAAGTCGTCTATAAAAAAAAAAGCTTCAACACAAAGGTTTACTTAAGTTACCTGATGTGGGACTGTGAAAGCATGAATGAACTGACGAACAGAACAAAAACCTGTATGTCCTGCAACTTTCGTTAAGAGGGAGACAACAACTTTTATAGATCTTGCAGTATCAGTTGTGTATATTCACTTGAACATTCCATTAAACATAATACATTGCTTATACATTGCACTTTATGATACACTTGACATAAAAAATAAATATCGAGTAACAAGACATGCACACACACACACACACTTCAAACAACAATTTTCAATTAAACACTGAAAATATAATGAAATAAATAGGCAATAAAATGCTCTGCCTATGGAGCACATAACATAGTACACATCAATCACTGTATTCTAAATAAGAGTGGATATAACATTGTGTTTTCAGTGATTCTAGATGTTAAAATTTCTCATGTTTATAACTTTTTTCAACCTGTGTCATGAAAGTGAATCGAGAAAAGTATTTAAAGATGAAGGATGCTCACAAGATACATGTATAATATTGAATTAGAAATATTTCTGATAAAAATAATTTTATATCCAATTTTATCAAAGGGGTACAGACCACAAGAAAAATAGTAATGAGGGTGCAAAAAAATAAAGAAACCATTCTACCATTATAAAATTTTAAAACCTATATAAATAATTAGGAGAAGTTGAAAATGTCAAACCATACAACCAAAAAAACTTTAAGAAAGCAAATCTATTCATTTATCATAGTCGGAAACCCACGTCTGGTCGTATTCTCAGTTTGCATTACATGGGTTTTCGACAATGTTCACTTACATATTAAAAATTTGTTTACAATCTTTTTTTAATTAAATTTCGAGACCAGTCTCATTTCAATGAATTAAAAATTTAATACCTTTAAATCTATAAAGACATTTCTTTCCATTTTATTACATATTCACCTTACACATTTATTAAAGGAATTTACAATCACACTCTCATAACAATTAGTACAAATGACTTGTCCTTTACAAATTCATACAGCTAAACATTTTTTGGGTTGCCCTCATTGCAAACATGTAGCATACATTTTCCAACAATTCATTTTTACCAAATTACATCTAAGTATAATTACATTAAACTGTATTGTTAATAAATATTACTCCAGCATATTTTGTTGGCAATGTATTGTAATTTTTACTTTTTTCTGATGGATTGGTTGATTAAATGCTTTTTTTTTTTTTAATGATCACCAACTTTGCTCAAGGATAAAGACAGTGTACACTTATGAAACCAGACACTCGTCATGTAAATTGTTGCTTTTATTACACCTAAATAAAAGATGCCATGAAGGTTAATCTTTAAATTATTTATAACGCAATTCAGCAACATTCACTTGGGGTTATATCATTTATTAATGAAATATCAATAAAGGAGCTAACACTGTGTATGCATTGGTTTGACAACTGCATAGATATAAGACATTGTGAAATATAGCTATCATACAAGTTCTAATTTCTCTATATTATACTGCAACAAAGCAAGAATCTTGTTCTTAAAAAAGTTTTATTTAATGGAATACCAATTTTTTCAATTATAGCCCATCATGAATCAAGTCAAGAATTACCTATCTCCCTTAAATAATAACTATTATTATATAGACAGAGATGAAATATCAAATTTTCCGAGTGACAGAAATCAAGGTAAATCATGTGAAAATTATCGTTTATTTTCACTCTCTGGTTTTTTTCTCGCCAAAATTGCAGTTGGTTTTGTACTATACAGATATTCATCCGCCGTTCATAAAATTTAGTATTAAGCATTAAAATTTTACGAAAACAATTTTGATCTATATAATAAATAGGATAATCAATTGGGCATTATGAATATCCAAAATATAATCAAGTTCCGCACACTCGTTTAATCAGATGCGTTATGCAGCACTCGTGATCATATTTTGGATATTCACTCCGCCCAATTAATTATCCTATAAACACTTAACTTCATTATATCCTTGTTGGTGTTTTTCTAGCAAAGCAAACAACATGTCAAACCCCAAGTGCCTGTAAACTCAACCAATAGTAACATGGGGAGAAAATACTCTTGATGCAATTAACTGGCTTTTTTTACAACAGATCTTGTATGTTTGAATGATGTTTTAGAGCACTAATTGTGTTTTTTGTAAAGATATAAACTTTAAATATACAGTATATCATGTTATAATATTTATAAATTGCAACAGTTTACTCATTTATAACAAAGAATATAACAGCTTGTTACATCAGTATTAAGCAGCAATTAAAATCAATACAAACTAGTCACTTTGAAAGGGGGGTTAATTGATAATAATACAAGTCTATACATGAACACATTGATAAAATTCACAACTTTCAAGTTAAACTGACATCATGAAGTCCTCCTATCTTCAGATCGTTGTATGGATTTAAATATTTGTCTAGCCAGCTCTGTCATCAATATTTGGTCTTCTGTTTTCCCACAAGCAATACGTTCAAAGGCAGCATCCAGCTGAAACAAATGAGGTAAAGCAAAAATTTGACCATGTTAAAAATCTTACTCTAACAGTGTTGGACTTCACTTATATATATTGCAATCATCCTATTAATACATAATACAGCCTCAATGCATCAGCCATATATTTTTTGTGTTGTGTTGTACAAATTTTGCTGTATATTTGTATATATAGTGTATCCTAAACCACAGGGAAAAGCTTAGTACAATGGATCCTGGACATCTCAATAGATTCCCATTGACTGAAATAATAAAATGGTGAAGGCATAAAATGCTATGAACAGTTGTGTATTAGTATTCTACTATATTTCCATGTAAGGATTTTGAAGACTAATAACAACACACACTAACAGGTAAAATATTCACAATACCAATGACAAATGTGTAGAGGCCAAATATAGGTTCAAATCTGTAAGAGGTTTTATAATAAATAGAAAATAAAAAATTTATGTATTTAGTACAGCAGGTTGTAGGATAAAGATAATATCAGTCATATTGTAAAAAATACTCAATAACAGCTGAGTAGTATTCATGCTTATACAAGTAAACATCCCCACAGTGATAATGATGTTTAATGTAGAACTTACTTGTCTATACCAATACAAATAGTATTAACAATCAATAGGTAAAAACTATTCAGAAATCTACAAAATGGCTATTTAAAAACTTAATTTGAACAAAAAATCATTAAAAATTATAAATAAGCTACAGCAACTATTGCTTATAGTGAAATTAATATATACTTTTACAATAGTTTTAAAATAGTTGACAGAAAACCATCTCTAACCTTTGCAAGTTCCTTGGTCTCTTTTACATCATTTTGTTGCTCTTGGAATGTAATTCTTTTACTTGACTTGAATTTCTAGAAAAATAAGATGTGACTGATTTATTATTATTACGTAAGTGATATCTATAATGTTTCCAATGTCAAAACTTGAAAATATTAAATGTATTGGATACATATGTTAATAAGACTAATTCATATTTGTTTGGTACTTTGCATTTTCAATCTCATTAGTCATGGTCTCACCTACAGCTATCCAATCAAGTTTCAAGGAAGATCTGTTCCTAGTATAAATCAAATGCACCTCTGGTTTTATGGGCATGTGTAAAAAGTAAACCAGACCAACAACATATGTAAAGTGACTCAAATAGTTAAACTTTTAGTCTACTGAGTCACTCATATTGTAACTTACTTTAACCTCTTTTTTCTCTTCAGCTTTAGGATGTGTAAAGACATCTACCATTGCTTCCTCAGCTAGAGTGTCCTTAATGATAGAGGGGGGAGAAAATAGAATACTGCTATCTCCAAGTAATGATTTACTCTGTAAAAAAGACACAACTTTAGAATTAAAGATTTCAAAAGAAAGAGGTTTTAAGGTGACTGTCACTGTTCACCTGATTTTGTAGGCAATGAAGGTGGCATTTCCCTGGTGTTAAAGTAAGTCCTGTAATTTTCAATAAACTTTAAATAGGACCATCCAAACAATATTACTAGAAAGCTTTGTTTCATTGGTTAACCGCTTGTATAGAGAAAAATTTTTTTTTGCCCATAGGGTCCTATGTTAAACTAAGTCCTGCGGCGGAGGCGGCCATTTTGAATTTCCAATTGCCATAAAAAACATAAACTTTGTAAAGGACCATCCAAACAATATTGCTAGTAAGTTTTTGTTTCCATTGATTAACCGGTTTCAGATAAGAAGCCTTTAAAAACTTTTTCCAATAGGGTCCTATGTTAAACTAAGTCCTGTGGTAGCGGCCATTTTGAATTTCCAATTGCCATAAAAAACATAAACTTTACAGAGGACCATCCAAACAATATTGCTAGTAAGTTTTTGTTTCCATTGATTAACCGGTTTCAGAGAAGAAGCCTTTAAAAACTTTTTCCCATAGGGTCCTATGTTAAACTAAGTCCTGCGGTAGCGGCCATTTTGAATTTCCAATTGCCATAAAAAACATAAACTTTATAGAGGACCATCCAAACAATATTGCTAGTAAGTTTTGTTTTGATTGGTTAAACGGTTTCAGAGAAGAAGCCCTTTTAAACTTTTTTCTCATAGGGTCAAATGTTAAACCAAGTCCTGCGGTGGCGGCCATTTTGAATTTCCGATTGGGATAAAAAACATTAACTTTATAGAGGACCATCCAAACAATATTGCTAGTAAGTTTTGTTTCCATTGGTTGACCGGTTTAAGAGAAGAAGCCTTTCAAACTTTTTCCCATAGGGTCCTATGTTAAATTAAGTCCTGCGGTGGCAGCCATTTTGAATTTCCAATTGCCATAAAAAACACAAACTTTATAGAGCACCATCCAAACAATATTGCTAGTAAGTTTTTGTTTCCATTGATTAACCGGTTTCAGCGAAGAAGCCTTTTAAAACTTTTTCCCATAGGGTTCTATGTTAAACTAAGTCCTGGGGTGGCGGCCATTTTGAATTTCCAATTCCCATCAAAAACACAAGCTTTATAGAGGACCATCCAAACAATATTGCTAGTAAGTTTGGTTTTGATTGGTTAAACGGTTTCAGAGAAGAAGCCCTTTTAAACTTTTTTCCCATAGGGTCCTATGTTAAACTAAGTCTTGAGGTGGTGGCCATATTGGTTTACCAATCAAAATAAAAAACACGAACTTTGTAAAGGTCCATCCAATGAACATTATGGCCAAGTTTGGTTTCAATTGGCCAAGTGGTTTCAGAGAAGAAGATTAAAATGTAAAAAGTTTACAGACGCCGACAACGCCGCCGCCGCCGACGGACGCAAAGTGATAACAATAGCTCACATGACCCTTTGGGTCATGTGAGCTAATAAACTATGGTGGCTATTTTGGTTCAAAGGCAGGGTTAACAAAAAAGTTTTTGACCTTTTCTGGAATAATTAATTTAGGTCTAATCATCACAAGTGTGGACACAGAAAAACGTCTCGCCTGAATTCCGCATAAGTAACGAAAATAAATTTCGTCATAAGCATTACGTAAATAGCATTAATTATGAGCAGAGGCCTGTATACCAATTATTGTCACCATACTATGCATAGTTACAGAGGAACTGTCCTAATACAAAAACTTTAACGAAGTCGCTGAACCGTTAAATTGAGGTCAAGGTCAGGTGACACCTACCAGACAATCATTTACTATTCATCAGCAACCTATATACCAAATATTGTCATCCTACCATGCTTGGTTACAGGGGAACAGCAGTAACCTAAAAACTTTAACGTAGTCACTGGACCGTGAAATTGAGGTCAAGGTCAAATGGCACCTACCAGACAGTCATGTACTAGTCATCAGCAACCTATATACCAAATATTGTCATCCTACCATGTGTAGTTACAGAGGAACTGTCGTAACCCAAAAACTTTAACGTAGTCGCTGGACCGTGAAATTGAGGTCAAGGTCGGGTGACACCTACCAGACAGTCATGTACTAGTCATCAGCAATCTATAAACCAAATATTGTCATCCTACCATGCGTAGTTACAGAGGAACTGTCGTAACCCAAAAACTTTAACGTAGTCGCTGGACCGTGAAATTGAGGTCAAGGTCAGGTGACACCTACCAGACAGTCATGTACTAGTCATCAGCAACCTATACACCAAATATTGTCATCCTACCATGCGTAGTTACAGAGGAACTGTCGTAACCCAAAAACTTTAACGTAGTCGCTGGACCGTGAAATTGAGGTCAAGGTCAGGTGACACCAACCAGACAGTCATGTACTAGTCATCAGCAACCTATACACCAAATATTGTCATCCTACCATGCGTAGTTACAGAGGAACTGTCGTAACCCAAAAACTTTAACGTAGTCGCTAGACCGTGAAATTGAGGTCAAGGTCAGGTGACAGGTGACTGACTGGCAAGTACTCATCATAAGCTACCTCTGGACCAAATTTGATGGACCTAGGGCTTGGGCTTACAAAGATATGAAGCAAGATGTCAAGTGTTTACGCCGCCGCCGCCGCCGCCGCCGCCGCCGCCGGATTCCCATACATATGTCTCGCCTCCAGCGACTTTCGTCGCAGGCGAGACAATAAAATGAGAATGACATCCCAGATATCATTTGTATAACAAAACATTTTATCCTGTTGTTTCTGTAAAGAATATTTTTTTTAGAAAATGAGAAATGCTTCCCACACGTTTTTGACTGAGTCATTTTGATATGAGTAACTTTATAGTGGATCTTGTAAGCATTTTTCCCCCTTGTTAAAATTGGCCCTGTAGTTTTTAATTAAAATGTGTGTGTTTGTTTGGTTGAATGGTGTTTAACATCAATTTCAGTCATTTTCCAGCTATATGTTTCATGGTATCTAGTTTTTATTGGGAAGGAAGCTGGAGAACCCGGAGAAAAACCCCAACCTTCTGTAGGAAAATAGGCAATAGCTCACTTTGGCCAGGTGAGCTAAAATTAAAAGTTGTCATAACATGGACCTATTTTATAATTAATATTCAACAATTTTTTTTTGGACTGACCAAATACAAACTTTACTGATAACAACTTACACTTAGTTAAATGAGTTTATTAATACAGCTTCTTATAAGAACATCTGTGCACTAACAGAATAGAGAACAAACAAATAACTGACACATTCTTTTGAATAAAATGATTGCCATAATTTAGACTACTGCCTTGAAGTAATGACAAATACCTTCATTTTCTTGTTGTATTGGTAAATAAAGTCTTAACAGCTTTATTAAAGAATTTTTAAAAGAAGTTCATTGAAGAACTTTTTAACTTTCATGTGATTATTTAAGACTTCTTCTGTTTCATCCAGTAAAATATTCTACAACTTACAGGTGTTTCTGGAGACAATATCACTGATTCTGAGAAATTCATCTCGGAGGCTGACCACTTGTTGGCAAGTGACTGTCTGGCTTTCTTTGTAGCAACCTGTTAAAGTTTGAAACGTTTAACTTCTTTCAATTATGGTTCTAAAACATAACATAAATAGTTAATCAATCATTCACTGACAATTACCTTATAACAAATCAATATTAATAATATGATGTATTGTGCCTTGGAGCGATTTGTTTGCAAGTCCAAATATACATTGGTAAAAGAATAAGAACACTTCAAATGAAATTTAAAGATTATTTTTACAGTGAAAATTACAATACGTTCAACAAATCAAGTACTTCTTTCCGATTTCAAACTGCAATATGCTCATTTAAAGTAAAAAAATATAGGATCTTACATTGGTACGTGTGGATTGTCGAATTTCTCCAATCGAGATACTTAAATTTTCATAATTGACCTATCGAGATTGGAGAAATCCGATAATCCAAGAGTACTAATGTAATATTAAAAAGTAGTAGATTTGCGAAATGAAGTACAAATTCTCCCAACCCCAATTTTACGTTCATGACTTGAATACACGGTAAATGGAAGGTGTTTTGTTTATGACGTCATGAGTTCTTATTATGACGTTATTATTTTAAACTAATCAACTGCTGAGAACGAAAAAATCACTAGTGACGAGAACTATATTTTCCACACCAGTCAAGCGGTTGAAATATTATGCCAAATTAGAGAATATAATATAAAATATCAACTTTTAGTTTAATGTGTTTATGCCTAAAAAAAAAGCAACCTATTTTTTTTTTTTGATAGAGATTAACAATCTGTGCCGTAAAAATCAAAAATTTCTTTTTTTTGATAAACTATTTTTGACATTTTGATAGCATTTTTGTGACAGGGTTCGACATTAACGGCTGTCCGATTGCCTGGGACAGGTTAAAGTCTGGTTCGGACAAGTAAAAAGTTTTGAAACAATCTTAAAGGCTAGTAATTTAAAAATCATAGTCCTGATTGCCTTGTTCATCTTTAAAAGCGATTTTGAAGTTGCCTTAGATCGCCCTTTAATTTTATAGCCATTTGGATCAGATATCATTGTATTTCTGTCACCCCGTTATGTTTATCATGTTGACGCGCCATTTGTAAGCTGGTTCCTGCATGACTTTTACAGTGTGCATAAAGCATAGTATAATATCTTTTGAGGAAACCAGTAAAAAAAACCACGAAAATAAGACAGTCTCCGGAGAGGATACGAAGTCGGTTACGGAGATTGCAAATACGATCATGATTACTGCAAAGATTTAAACATAATAAATTAGTATTTGGTAGTCACTTTAAAACAATCATTTTAATCTCTTTAAATATTTGAAATAGTGTATTTTTCTATTGATTACATAATAATTGGTACACAATTATGCCATTTTCTTCTACTAGTTCTTCTTCATTTGACAGCGGTCGCGTTAACGCGAATATTTGTGTTTTTCACACAAAAATTTTGGTGCCCACGCAAAATTTCATGACCCATGCGTTATCGGCACGCAAATTATTTTAATGTGTGAACGCAATTTTGGTACCTATTTTCCCCACATTGTACGGAAATAAATCATTTCATACCCGTTTAAAAATTTTTTAATTGTTTTACGTAATTTCCGGTCAAAGACTTTCAGAAAACATGGCATCAAAGTCATCCCAAAGGTCACTTAAAGACTTTTTGAAAAACAGTGCATCCAAAAATACTACATCTAATTCGGATATAAATAGAACAATCAAATCAGAGGGATCATCTCAAAGCAATGAACCACCGGCTAAAAAATCGAAAAACAGTGAATTTCTTGATAATCGTCGATAAAAAACACAATTGTCATTCAAATAAAATCAAAACCAATAAAATCATGTATTTTCTCACATATTTAATTAAAATGATTTCAAACTTGCTGATTTGCCAAGCTTTCAGTAATCGTAAATTACTTTAAGCTGGCCCCTCTAAATAACCAAGGATCGACCAATCAAATCCATTTATTCTGTTTCAAGACCTTGACACTAGAATAGTTTTTACAAAAAATGAATGATCGATCTTTTCGAAAGTTTATCTTTAAATATTGATTTCTAATCACGCAAATGCTTTAAAACGGTGAGATCGTCATTGTTTGTGGATAAATGCACTCTACAATTACCTAAAACACAAGATAATAGCCATTTAAGCCAAACTATATACATAATGCATTTCACGCAAATTTTCATAACTGGCACGCAATAAACGAAATTAACATGGAAATGTGTGATTTATTTTATGTTGTAAAAAGAAGACTGTAAAGTTAATAAAACTGTTTGTTCTCTTCTTCCAATGATACTTTATCCCACTATAATTTAAACTATTCGTTTGATTCAAATCAATTTTAAAAGATAATGGGTTCCCTTGTGTAAGCTGTACGGCTTTTACGCCTTTGTATTCACTATATTTTCTACAACAATTATCCTAATTTTTCTCTACTCGTAACTATAAGCATGTAACTTCTGAGCTTTCTCTTCAATCTGGTTACTTTATACAACAACATTTTAAAAAAAATCAATAACACAGCATATTTGATTCAATGAATTAATTGAGAATCATAAAAGGAAAGTGACATGTACTATTAGGTTATAATATTGAAAGAAAGTTTGGACAAGTGAATGTAAATTTCGGACAGGTCAACTGTTTACACCACTTGTCCGAAAGGACAAGTAAATAAAAAAATTAATGTCAAACCCTGTGTGAATTCAATAAAATCTGATCAATTAGAAGAATTTCACTAAATACTTTTTTTAACTTCATGTTTTACACTAAAGGAGTTTAAAAAATCAGATGTAACTAGAAATCAGTGATATGGTATCCATCTCTGTGGGCCTTGCTGATCTCAAGGACAAAGTTCTTCAACCATGGTAGGCAACACATTGCCTTGAGATTATCTACCCACATGACAAATATTACTAGACAAAGTTGATCTAGCGATCACTGATACCCCCGCTTTTGTAAAAATTTCTAACGTTTTTCGTGGACTGTGACCTTGAAATTTGACAGATTTCCCCCAAAAGCAATAGGCTCTTACCAACATAATATATAATATTATCCCCGTATCAGTATTAATCCTGGAATTTGATTGGTCAGTTACACGTCTTTACAAAACTAATATACCCGGGGCGTTGCTAAGTCATATACACGGGTGTTGCTAACCCCTAGTTTCATAATAAAACGCAAGATGCGTTTATAGAAGAAATTGTAATTGGTTTGCGTCATATACATGATGATTAAATTTTGGACAATAGGCCCAAATATGTTTTCTTTTCAGAAGAGAAAAGAAAAAAAAAGTATGCAGTTTGACAAACAACGACGTTCAGCGCCAAAAATTAACTTTTCAACATCTATTTGAATCCAACAAAAAACTTGTTTTTTACGAGTTCTACCAAAGGTAGTACCCTACACCTTGTGTGTAAAAGCTAT
Source organism: Limnoperna fortunei (assembly GCA_944474755.1). Classification (NCBI taxonomy): domain Eukaryota; kingdom Metazoa; phylum Mollusca; class Bivalvia; order Mytilida; family Modiolidae; genus Limnoperna; species Limnoperna fortunei. The sequence goes on from OX104120.1 coordinate 19,659,196, forward strand.
ATTTTTACCAAATTTCAATCTAACTTTCTTCGATAATGAAGAAAACGTAACGTTTACGTCCGTCATTGCGCTGACAATGTACGTAAAAATCCACCATTTCAAACTAAAACCGGTGATAAATTCGTTATACACGTTCATATCTGTAGATAAGGAAATTTTAACACCTTCAGCACCCCTGTACACCCTTCGGCTTTGCCTCAGGGTGTACTTGGGGCACTTCAGGTGTTAAAATCTGACGGATTTCACCCAAAAAACTAGTTACAAGCCTATTTCAATTATTAAGGAATGAACATGGAAAAAGTGGTAAGGTAATATCACACATTAAAAAGTATGTATCTTATTTTTATTACATTAAACCAGAAATAATAGAAAATTTGTTTTTCAACTCTCCTTGCCAAACCTTACATGTAAAATGAAGTACCTCTGAACAGCATAGAGGCATTCAGGTTAGAACAGTGGTCAGTTTTCATAACATACCTTATTCTGTTTTCTATCTTTTGGTGTAACATACATGGTCATGGTAGACATGTCAGCATCATAGCCAGTATCTTCCTTCATCATTTCATCAATATCTTTCTCCAACTGTCCTGGGCTCTGTTAACAAAAAAAATCTCTTCAGTAATAATTGCTGGCAATCATTATGCATCATTTATATTTTAAGTGTCTTAAAGCTTTCATTTTGTCTGCATTGTAATCATCAGAAGGAAAGTAGTTTAGACTTGTGTATGTTCCATTATATTTCGCAATATTATTAATTGATAATTTTGCTGTATTTTAATTTGTCCAATGTTTACCATGTGATATTTTGTATTTTGGTGGATTGACTAATTTTTGCGGATTGCACGGTTACTAAATATAGAACACAAAATTCCAAAAATTGTGTGACGTTTCGCAATCAGGCAATCATATTTTACATCCAGCTGATCAATCGTCTTATGAAACAACAACAAAGTACGAACAGTGATGAGCACAAAAGCTTTGCATCCTTATATAAGCATCGTCCTCGGTCGATATACATCTCTCAGTCGATTTAAACTTGTATTGACGAAGAGAAAGGCTGTATTTGTATAATAACCACATATTATGAAAAGCTATCAAAATTAATGCTTTTCTATTAAGAACCTGCAAATCGTGAGAAAACGCTTGTTCATTGTAATTGTGTTTGATGCCCCTTTCAGCTATATTGTGGCATCCTGACCTGTGGTAGGAAAACTGGCAATCCTTGTTTATTTAGATTCCAGTCATGCAAATGCTGTCCATAGTGAGATTCCAATCCACAACATCAGTGTTGACAGGCATGTGAACAGTAGCAGATGATTAAATGCCATTATAACCACTCAGCCACAAGGCACCAAAATGTGTGTCACTTGCATAAAAAAATCACTTACAACATCATGCAATACTTTAGATTTCTTCTCTATTTCAGCCAGAGCCGTTTTAAATGGTGTTGGTGTCCTTGGAGTTGCATCCAGTATAGATCTTCTTATACAAGGAGTATTTAACGTAGACCTGCAATTGCAAAAATAAATTGACATTTCCTATTTAGAAACTGTTGAATAAGCTACCAGTACATGTAGAAGAGACTTTCAAACTAAATTTAACTAAGGAAATATTCAGTTACATCCTTCATATATATGTAGTGAACAATTTCAGGTACATTTACAATGACCAAAGACAAGTGTGTCTTCATATAACTGCAAAGCATTTGTACAATTAAACAAATGAGGACTACATGAGAAAGCATTAATCTAGAGGCAGTGTGTGTATGTTTATTGGCAAGGGGTAACAATAATTTAAATAGGTTCCTGAAAACACATACTTTCAATCTTTATGGTGAAATAAGGCCACCAAGACCAATTTATAGGATAAATATTAATAATTGGTATTTTATTTTGCGAGACAAGGATTATCAGGATTTCAGTTCAGCTCAGAAGAACAATCTGATATGGACCTGATAATCCATGTTGATAAAAAAAAAATCCACTTTCATATTTTTGACATATTTTAGTTATTTTGTTTTGTAAGTGTGGTTATTACTATAAGAATCTGTGCACTACTTCTTTGTACAATTGTTATGTGTAATGGGGTCTTACATGACGTAACTTCAATACAACATTCCTACAAAACTGTGAAGGCGTTAGAACCAGCAGAATTTCAAATGAATCGAGTCCACTCTGCCCCCCGTCACTGCAACTTACTTAATCCAAAACCATTAACAGACACTGGACTGTGAAATTGAGGTCAAGGTCAGGTGGCACCTACCAGACAGTCATATTCTATTCATCAGCAACCTATATACCAAATATTGTCATCCTACCATGCATGGTTACAGAAGAAAAAAAAATTTACTTGAATGTAGTCACTGGACTGTGAAATTGAGGTCTTAGTCAGTTGACACCTACTAGACAGTCATGTACTATTCATCAGCAACTTATATACCAAATATTGTCATCCTAGCATGCATGGTAATAAGAGAAACTGTCATAATCCAAAAAGTTTAACATAGTTGCTGGACCGTTAAATTGAGGTCAAGGTCTGGTGACAGGTGCCTGACTGGCAAGTACTCATAATAAGCTACCATTGGACCAAATTTGATGGACCTAGGTCTTAGGCTTACAAAGATATGAATCGAGATATCCAAGTGTTGATGCTGCCACCACCGGATTACCATATCTATGTCTCTCCTCCAGTGATTATCGTCCGACAAAAACTATATTATTGTTTCTTCAATGAAGTAAACGATTTTGATTGTGATTTCTTTCACCGACTTGGTGTGCATGCAGTTATTCAGTTTACAACTACAGATATTGGTAAATCAATCCATACAAAGTGATATAATGATGCTTAAATGTATCCCGGAAATAGTAAATATAAATTTCGGCCTTCATAACACCAGTAATAAGTTGTCTAAAGAGCTATGGTCTATCAACTATACATCATCAGAGTGGCCAGGAGTGGGTATTGTATGTACATTCTTCATTTTTGTTATTTAGGAGACTACTAAGATAATTTTATTGGTAGTAAAGATCAAAGAAACAAATTAAAAAAAAAAGATGTAATTACTGTTTCATTGTATACAATACTGCAGTGTGTCTACTCACCTGTCTGTTAGCTTGGTTACAGGTGTATTCAGTGAGGTATTGATTGTAGGTGTAGCTAAGTTAGGGTTACTACAAACTGGTGTTGATGTCAATTTTCCAAACGGTAACTCTGGACTATTTAGAAACTGAGATGGAGAAAAGGGTAAGTTCTTTATAGGGGTACCAGTTGGGGTGACTGGTTCTTTTTTCACTTCAGTTGGAGTTGCAGGAAGCACTGGTTTCCGGTTTTCTATGTCAACATTAATCGGTTCCCTTTTTATGGGATATGGAGGCTTCTGCAGATTGTCTGAATCAGTGGATGAGGAGTTGACTGGATTAAAATGGCAATGCTGCAAAAAAAAAATGAAAATTTTTAAAGTATTATTTTAATAACAGCTTTCATAATAGGAATTCTCTAAAGAAAGGTAGGCTGACACACAGAGTTTTTATTTGTTTATAGATTTCATCGAAACAGTAACACAATTTCTGGAAGTTTGTGTTCTATAACATGAATGTTTTACTTTAAATTTGCTAATAAATTTCTTGCACTGTGCATGGTTCTTTTTGGAATAAATTAACATTAAAAAAATATTACATTTACTTGTGTGGTTTTCTTTTAATTTCAATAATACTGCATGTCTCAATTAACATAAGTAGTAATGGATTTCTGATTGTAATATTATTTTTTTAATTTGATTTTATAATCTGAATGGAACAATTACGAGTCTGAATTAGAATCAAGAATGTAAATTTATGTCTATTTATCTCTAAACACTAATCAGGACATGACTATTACTTATTGCTAGATGTATAGATTCCATTATTGCTAGATTATAGATTCAATGTATGTATGTGCTATTTGTACTGAAGTTAATTGTTTGACATTGATGCAAAATAATTTTGTTTAATTTTATAAGCTCAAGTTATTGATAGATATTTTAATTTCGTTTAAATACTCAATACATGAGCAAAGTTGGTTATTTCGTATTACCTAACTTGGTTTTTCAGCACGTGACTGATTGTGACGTCATAATAAGATGTATTGATGACGTTGACTATACATGAATTCTTCCGCAAACAACAAGTGACGACACTAAAATTGTGAATTGCAAATATTTTTTGATAACTTCTAAAATATTGTTCTTGTTACTTCATTTTTACTATTGAATTTAAAATATAAGGTTTGTTTTCAATTGTTGGTTAGATTTTTGGATATAAACGACTTTGGATCAATTTACGCTGCAACAATTGGCATTTAAAACTGCAGACTTTAGATTTTTGTTTTTTTTAATTGAATTACATGTTTACAAAAATTTACTTAAGTTATCCATACCTTTCTCTTTCTTTTCCTCAGAATAGCTGGGGGACTAGAAAATCTTGACACTGCAGGAGAGCCTATCGGTATAAGACAACCAGGACTCTTTAGTTTTTGAATTGCTTTCCCATCAAATCTGATTTCTAAAATTAAACAAGTGTGGACACAAAAAATGTCTTGCCTGAATTCTGCATCAGTAATGAAGAAAAAATTTACTTCATGAACAACAAGTAAATACCATTAAATTGTCATCACTTAAAATATACTATACATGGTTACAGAGGAAATGACATAATCCAAATTTTAACGTAGTCAAATTTGATGGACCTAGGGCTTAAGATATAAAGCAAAATATCAAGTTTTTATGCTACCGACGGATTCCCATATATATCTCTCGTCTCCAGCGACAATGCATTGTCGCAGGTGAAACAAACAATTATTATTAATAAATTGCAATGTCAATTTAACATCAATATTTTGCTGTATGTTGATTCAAAATATTGCTGGCTGGATGTTAAACACTGATCAACAGTGTTCTCTCCAGTCCATTTAGCAACAAGATGTTATTAACTAGAGGCTCCCAGGAGCCTGTATCGCTCACCTGAACCTGAAACCAAACAACCCTTTTTTTATCCAGCATTTCTTTGCTATAAGGAATTGCCCAAAACTTCTACAAAAATCATTAATTTTGACCTTTTAAGGGAAATAAATCCTATAAGGAGGATCTTTTGATGGTTAGAGGGAGAAGGAAGGTTCACTTCAAATTTGCTGTACCTGTTATACTTTTTTAACTATCAGTCGAAAACTCTCTCGACCCCCCCCCCCCCTTTTCATTTTTCTATTTCAATCCAACGTAGCTATCTGGGTAATCAGGTGTCATGATTTGCACAATTTTGGTAGAGGACATCCAAAAGATGATGTTTGCAATGTTTCAAAGCAGTCCTTTCATTGGTTTAAGAGGAGAAGATTTTTTAAAATCAAGTAAAATTGATTAAAAAAATGTTCAAGGAGAATAATTCTTAAACGGTTTATCAGACAATCTTGACCCTAAAGTCATTTTTGTAGCCCTCATAGAGCAGAACAATTAAGCAACGCTAACTTTTTCTCTAGTTCTAATAATTTTCAAGATTTTGAGGCAAAAACGTCAAAAATAATCAATTTCGACAATTAAAGGGCAATAACTCCTATAAGGAGTCATCATACAACTTCAACCCAATGGAGTGTTTCGTAGAGCTTTTGATGCAGATGAAGGCATGTCTCTTCGGTTTTCCTGTATCTGTTACACTTTTTTAAATATAAGCCAAAAACTGTATTTTACCGCCCCCCCCCCCCCATCCTCTTTTTAGCCATGGTGGCCATGTTGGTTAATCTGCAGACATGGTTGGTGCAAACTTGGTTGAGGACATTTGACAGATGATGTGTACAAAGTTTCAAAGCAGTACTTTCAGTTGTTTCAGATGAGAAGATTTTAAAAAATCAATTAAAACCGATTAAAATAAACAGTTCAAGGGGAATAACTCTTAAACGGTTAATCAGACAATCTTGACCCTTAAGTCATTTTTGTAGCCCTTATAGAGCAGAACAATTAAGCAATGCTAACTTTTTCTCTAATTCTAATAATTTTCAAGATTTTGAGGCAAAAATCATCAATTTTGACAATTAAAGGGCAATAACTCCTACAAGGAGTCATCATACAACTTTGACCCAATGGAGTGTTTTGTAGAGCTTTAGATGCTGAAGAAGGAAGGTCTCTTCAGTTTTTCTGTATCTGTTATACTTTTTGAACTATAAGCAAAAAACTGTATTTTGACCCCTCTGTTCTATTTTTAGCCATGGCAGCCATGTTGGTTGGTCTGAGGCCATGATTTGGGCAAACTTGGTAGAGGGCATTTTACTGATGATGTATGCAAAGTTTCAAAGCAATCCCTTCAGTGGTTTTGGAGAAGATTTTTGAAGAAAAGTTAACGACGACGACGACGGAGGCCAAGTGATGGCAATAGCTCACATGACCCTTCGGGTCAGGTGAGCTAAAAATGGCAAGATCCTATCCGTTACGGTGTATATGCTATAAGTTTTAACACTTGAAACCCCCATTCCATTGTTTGACAACAATCAGCCCAGATAACAAGAAAATTCTACTTCATTTGCTAGACCAAACCGATCTGTGATGGAAGCACTTAAGCAAATCAAAGGAGATTTTACGTCATTTTTTACTATTAATTTACTCAACTTGGGAAAAAGACCACAAATAACCAGGACAGTACTGATAGTTCATTTTAAACAATTGCTGTTCTTAATAACTTTTATCAAAAATTATAGTTATTAGGTCATTGAAAGCTTCCACCAATCTCTCTCCATCATCAGCTAAAAGTTAAATTGATTTTTCCTTCAATACAAAAAATAATGTTATCTAAACTGTTTCGAGTCTTTGGTGAATGTAATGTGTTACAAACGAGCGTAAAGAGAATCAAGATCATAATAACTGGTTCCTTACATACCTTCAAAACCAAAACGAAACCTGTATAAACATTCTAAACTTAAAACTATTCTGGATTTCACTTTTACAGAAATCCAGAATTAAATTTTGAATAGGGAATTGGGAATAGGGATCGTAAATTTTGGAAAGTACAGGTTTCGATAAGAATGAGGGCAAAACATGCCCCCTAGAACTCCATGAAAAAGCCCTGGTGTGATAAGGATTAGTTGTTACCTGAAAGCTCAATTTTTAGTGTGATAAGGATTAGTTGCTCCCTCAAAGCTTACTTTCGCCCTCCTCTTTATCTTAGGAAGAGAAAGTACAGTATATCTGAGTGACAACAATCTGGCTATCACTCTCATACCCAGTTAATGAGCGGTTATCATTTGTGCTTGTTAAAAATACAACGGATGATGTATTTTGATATTTTTTCAATTACTTGTCTGTTTGTTTATTGGTTTTTTAGAATTCTTGGTGTTTTGTTGTACGGTCTTTGGTTCATTGTTAGATGTATTTTTTGTTTATAGAAAATTTGTAATATACTTGGATTGAATAAATATGAAACCTTTTGCATGTAAAGCTGTGAATTTTGGAACAATCCGACTTTGGATGGAAGTTCCCTGTATAAATTCTATAGAGGACAAACCACTAAATCCTGCATTCTTTATGTCTGTCGGACTCCTGTAAAACAAAAAAACATGCTAGTCACATGACAAGTTGTTACGCGAATCAAATACTCAACGAATTACATTTAATAGGCATTTATTTTTTTGTTTTAGTTTTGAAAGTACTTAAGTTACTGCTCTCAAATGAGGATACCTGATATTACTCCCATTTAAAAATGCAAAAACGGTTCAGAATATTACACAATTAGCCTTCTTTAGCGTAAGAATAATACTGCCTATGATACGGTACTTGTCTAAGATTTACGTCTTTTTCTTTGGCCATTACAATAGAATAGAATTGACAGAGGTCTATAAACTAGATTTCTTGTAGCTAGAATCAATTTCTGAACTTCCTTTAGTAATATTACTGCCATTTATTTTAATACAGAAGATAGTGATACAAGATATCATCAATGATAGCCATAACTAAGCCTAAGGCATTATTTTACTAATGTTTGTTTGTTTGTTTGTTTGATGGTGTTTAATGCCACTTTCAGCAATTTTTCAGCTATATCATGGCGTCCAGTTTTTATTGGGGGAGGAAGCCGGAGTACCCGGAGAAAACCCCCAACCTGCGTTTTACTTATGTGAATGTAATAATACTGCTTTGAAATCTGTAGAAATGTTCAATCTTTCAGCCACTTTTTATCAGACTAGGCCATCCCATTTTAAGTTGTTTTTACATTATATTGTGTGACATTTGTATTTGCGGCGAGAACATGATACTTCTTGATACATGTATATATGTTGTTTAACAATCCATCTATGCATCACTAATTTTTTTTTTCTGCATGTACATTAGTTGTTTAACAATCCATCTATGCATTACTTATTTTTTTTTTCTGTGAATTGATTGACAACCCTTGAAGTGATTTTTATCCCCTACCATTTTTTTTTCACACCAGACACTTTATTTTCCACAAGTGAAGTAGTAAATGTTAAATAAACAGAAATTTAATAAGGTACAGTTAAACCTCGTCTTAAACACCCTTGACTCGATGCCTCGAATATGTCAAAATAATTTTTAAGTCCAGGTATTGTCCCGACCTCTACTCGGATATATCAATCTCTTTTTTTTTAAAGATAATTCCCTAACGATGAATTTTTTTAGTCAGTACAAAATTAATTAATGGCATTTTAATCTTGTATCAAAGATATATTTGCTCTACATGTATGTCAAACTAACAATTTGATTTTACACCTATTAAACAGTTTACATGCTTACTGATTTGCTGTTACATTTTGAATTGGTTACTTAATAAAAAGAATTGAAAACGCAAGCATAGTACCTGCATTATGGAGATTACTTGATTATTGGTTCAATACTGTCAGAATTTTTTTTAATGTTTAACTTAATATGATAATAACTGAAAATTTGTTGTTTTGTTTCGTTTCTTTAAAGACATTCTGTTGTTTTATTTGACTTGTGTATAGTTTTCAAATACAGTGTACATAAGTCTCTAGTGTGAGTTGATTAGTTCTTCTTGACACTTTTTCCAAGATTTCTAAATCTTTCTTTTCTAAATAAAATTACAAATTGGATTACAATATAATTATTGTCAAGTAATTGACAGGGTTATTTATATCTTTGATCACACTACAAATACAAGTTAATGATGCTGAAAGTTTGAAACTAATATAAATGAAATGAATACCCTTACATTTTTTATTCATCGCATAATGAAGATGACATCACACTCTAAACTATATTCACTTTAATTTCTGATAACTCGATATAAATAAATTGTACAAGAATACTGTCTTTTGATTGGTTGGAAACTATTTTTATTAGAGGATGGAAAAAAATCATCGTCATTCAGACACCCTTTGACATTATATATTACTACACAGAAAAATCTAAGATTTTGAGTTGATTTTTTTCCCCCACAAAAATGTCAAATTACACAAATAAAATTGTTGAGTTTATTCTAATGTTTGAATTTATTTTTAAGTCAACTAAAAAATATGCTACACAGGTTATATAATGTGCAAAATGGAGAAATATTTTTTGTTAAATATTATATCTCTCTCACAAACTTAAGCTTACCAAGGTTTGACTAATTTTTAACCACACAATATCTGTTATATTTTAAACAGTTTATGTTTGTTTGATATTTACATACAAGTTTTCACAGATAGCAAATAATGTCTAATGTAATAAAGACATAGCTAACAGGGACAAAGTACAAAAATCAATATGCACAGGGGTGCAAAAGCTGAGTTGCAGTATTTTATTAACCAAAACTTTCCTTGTCTTCATTTTAAGATTGTAATTTGGAGACAAAGTGAGGAATGGTTTCAGCAGGAAAAATGTAAGCTTTATCAACAAAATTTTCAAAGTTGCATAAAATATGAATATGTGAATCCTCTAACAGTATTGAACCATTGTGTAAAATTTCAGATATGTACTTGATGTAGTTTTTTTGTTATGGTCCATAAACCACTAATTCAAGAAATTTTCTAACGTTTTTCTGTCACTGTGACCTTGACCTTGAATGGATTTACCCCAAAATCAATAAGGTTCCTCCTCTTATGGTATGTAACAATATACCAAAGTTTCATTAAAATCCGTTGAGAACTTTTTGAGTTATGGTCCGGAAACCACTAATTCAAGAAATTCTCTAACGTTTTTCTGTCGATGTGACGTTGACCTTGAACGGATTTACCCCAAAATCAATAGGGTTCCTCCTCTTACGGTATGTAACAATATCCTTAAAATTCATTAAAATCAGTTCACAACTTTCTGAGTTATGGTCCGGAAACCAATTGTTGACGCCCACCTGCCCCGCCCCCCCCCCCCCCCCCCATCATCATAACAATAGCCTAGTTCAACTTCATTGCAACTCGGCTAAAAATTATGATAGGTACTTACTGGACTGTTGCATCTTTGTAATAATACCGATTAGGGAATAGTCTGACAGGATGGATACCCTGCATATCAACAAGACTACTAGGTGTAAATGGATATGTATACAGCACTGGTTTTTTGTCTAATTCTTCTTCATACTTTCTCTTCATTGTAGAATTCCAATGATTCTTTATTGCATTGTCTGTTCTGAAATGTTTAACAACACAATGATATGATTGACTGCAAACAATTAAAAAACTTGACAAGTCAATTTAATACTTAACCACACATAGGTCCGGAAATATCTGATACATCATACTAGCAATAATATGAATTTTAAAGATAACCAAAGAATTATAAAAAAGAAATCTAATCTGTTGAGTTTAAAGGCTGACTTCACGTCTATAATATTTTAAAAATACAGTCTACAAGGTTACCACACACTAAAAATTGATGAAGAGTATGGCAACAAAAGCTCTTACAGCTAAGAATTATAGGTTGATATGTTTTTGACAATGTTTTGGTAGAAATTAAAGTGTGTCTGTAAGACACAAATGATGACACAGCCTGACCAGCGACATAAGGGTGTGTTGCATAGGCAGAAATGTTAAGAAAATTGAATGAAAATCAAAATCCATTGGTCCTTCATGTGTCCTGTAGGTGTACAAACATTATCCTAAACATGAGTTCTGTACCTCTAAAAATGAAGAAGATAGCTGGACAAGACAAGTACCGCTATCTCAGTTATCTGATCTGCAAACTGATTATCTGTAGTTAAGAATATTTAATAAAAATCCTTTAGCATTCCACACCTCAATAATGTGTTAAAACATTACACTAGCTTCAGACAGGAAGGAGAAGACAGCCGGACAAGACATGTACCCCTAAGTTATATGGTCTGCAAACTGACTATCTGATAGTCCAACTATCTGTTGTTTTTGGGGATATATCACAAAAATCAAAATTCTTTGGCCCTGCACACCTCCATTATGTGTTTAAATACCCAACCAAATATAAATGCTGTAGCATCAAAGCTGTATGAGAAGATAGCTGGACAAAACCTATTCCCTTACAAGCAAGTAACTATCTACAATTTGATGAAAATTTAATAAAAATTTAATAAAAGTCAAAATACTTTGACCCTGCACATTGTCATTTTAAATATAAACATTCTGAAAAAATATGAATGTTGTAGCCCTTAAGACCAATTATCCCTAAGCACCAAAATAACTGGGACATGACATGTCTCAGATTTTGCTGATTTTCATTTCATAAGTTGCAATAGACCATTGGATCACTAAAATGATGACTGTTTGTTATGATTGACCACGGTTGCCATGGTAACCGAGGCGGTCATTTTTTATCATTTCTCATACTGCGAAATATAATATATTCAATTCCCAATTTTTTGTTCAAAAATCAAAGCAAATCCAATATAACATTTTATTTGCTTAATTCAATACCTCATTGACAATATTCAAAACAGTTTCAAGACTAAACATAAATGTGTAGTCAGAACGAGGCTATGGAATATGTCAAGAAATCATGGATTTTCTCTGAAATTTTTTTACCAAAAAATTTCCATTTTTGCCACTTATCAGACTCTATTTTCAGAAAATGCACCAATCACAAATACTCATGATGAATATAATTATATAAATTGATGATTAATATTCAAAACTTATAAAAATCTCAATGGGGTAACAAAAAATCTCTTAAGAAAACACTGTTAAAGATGGCTACCATTGTAACTTGTGAAAAAAATCCATTTCTGTATTGTTCAATATTTCCACGAAACTACTATTTCTTAGGGTTAAATTAAATCATCCTTAATTATTATTTTTAACAGACATCCTATAAACTTAAAATGACATTGAAATCATTTCAGGGTACATTGTCTCAAGGTCAAGGTCAACTAAAAATTGAGCTTTAAAATACGAAAATCTCGAAGCAAAATCAATTTTTAAGTGACCTTGAAAACAACACAAGTGACCTTGAAAGTTTCTAAGGTCATGCGATGTTGAAAAGATCCCTTTTAGGTACATATGATGACAACAATTGTTATCTTGGCTCATATTAGAAGTATGGTCATACATATATTTAAATATCGAAAAATTGCCGTTTTTGTTTTATTACCATGGTAACCAACTTTAACGGTGTTTTCTAAAGACATTTTTTCTTACCCCATTAAGATTTTAAAAATTTTTCAATATTCATCATCAATCTATGTAATTATATTCACGATGAGTATTTGTGATTGGTGCATTTTCTGAAAATGGAGTCAGAAAAGTGGCAAAAATGGTAATATTTTTAACCAAAAGTTATAGAGAATAATGCCCTATTTCTTGACATGTTCAATAGTCTCAGTCTGATCACACATATATTGAAAGTGTTGTAACTGTTTTGAATATTGTCAATGAGATATTGAATTATGCAAATAAAAAAATTCTATTGAATATGAATTGATTTTCCCCTGAAAAATTGGAATTTGAATATCGCCCTTTTCACTGTATTTTAATCGGCCCAAAATGGCTGCCACAGTTACCATGGCAACCGAAGTCAAATCATAACAAACAATCATTATTTTGTGATCCAATGGTCACTTTCAACTTATCAAATGAAAATCAGCAAAATCTGAGACATGTCATGTCTCACCCTATATGGAAATCCTTTGATCCTTATGGAGAATTGCTGTTAAACTGTAGGAGATAGCTGGACAAGCCAATGCAGACAGATGTATGGAGGGGCTCCGGGTGGACATGGCCCCTTGACTTTTTCGTCATGGAGGCATAAAAATTATGGAGAAGTGCTTTCTCCTTAGCAATCAAACAGTGAGGGAGAGAGCACAACATACTAAATTTCACAGATTTGCAGTTGACATACTTTTTTTTCTATTGTTTAAACCAAATTATGAATAATTGTGATTTTCAGGATAATTTCTATGTATTTTGCAACACACTAAACCTCATTTTTTATTTCTTCTACTACTTGTTTAAGGATGTGCTAATACCACACAGTTTCATTGGACACCTATGCTCTGAAATTCTCATTAAGGTCATTAATGACTAATATATGTTATTCTATCATTAACAGCTTTACATATTTATTAAAAACAACGATCAAAATTAAATATGTTTGGAAAGAACTCACTTTGAAAATTATAAATTGTTTATGATAAATTTCATTAAGGATTCTTGTACCTACAAGCAATTTTATTACAAAATATTTTCAATTTTAAGTAATTATTTCTCAACAAAGAGCTTCTTCTGTCTATTTTTACATACGGAATTCTATGGACTTATTTCACTAAGCTTCCAAGTCATCAGCTGATTTTGATATGCTGCTTAATCTCATACAATAAAAAAACATTCATTTTTGGACCCAAAAGTGACAGAGCCACTTATATTACAAGGGAGCTTAAGGTATCCTGACCACAATTGACCGTGTGATCATATTTTGATGTCCCGATATCCATTGTTTTTCAATGCAGCAGACCTCGGTAATGATCGGAAACACTATTTTAGTAACTTTTTGTGTTTAAAACTGATAACATTGACAAAAAGTACAACAATATATTTAATTTGTATCTTTAATAAGCAATACATTATTTTTAATAAATCTGCATTTCTTGGTCGAAAAGAAAAATAAAGGGTAACTTCAATATGGGTCGGATACCTTAAATCTAGACTAGACAAAGTCGATCTAGCGATCGCTGATACCCCCGCTTTTGTGAAAATTTCTAACCTTTTTCGTGGATTGTGACCTTGAAATTGGATGGATTTCCACCAAAAATCAATAGGCTTCTTACCAACAAAATATATAAGAATATTTTACAGTTTCATTAAAATCGGATGAAAACTTTTCGAGTTATTTTCCGGAAACAACTTTTTGTAAAAATTTCTAACATTTTTCGTGGACTGTGACCTTGAAATTTGACAGATTTCCCCCAAAATCAAAAGGCTTTTTACCAACCTTATATATAACAATATCCCAAAGTTTCATTCAAATCGGATGCAAACTTTTTGAGTTATCATCCGGAAACAACTTTTTTGTAAAAATTTCTAACATTTTTCGTGGACTGTGACCTTGAAATTTGACTGATTTCCCCCAAAATCGATAGGCTTCTTACCAACCTGATATATGACAATATCCCAAAGTTTCATTCAAATCGGATGTAAACTTTTTGAGTTATTGTCCGGAAACAATTTTTTTGTTAAAATTTCTAACGTTTTTCGTGGACTGTGACCTTGAAATTTGACGGATTTCCCCCAAAATCGATAGGCTTCTTACCAACCTGATATATGACAATATCCCAAAGTTTCATTCAAATCGGATGTAAACTTTTTGAGTTATTGTCCGGAAATAACTTTTTTGTTAAAATTTCTAACGTTTTTCGTGGACTGTGACCTTGAAACTTGACAGATTTCCCCAAAATCAATAGGCTTCTTACTAACCTGATATATAACAATATCCCAAAGTTTCATTCAAATCGAATGTAAACTTTTTGAATTATCATCCGGAAACCAAATGTGGACGGACGAACGGACGGACGGACGGACGGACATGAGGACCACTATATACCCCCGACTCTGTCGAGCGGGGGTATAAAAATACTGCATTATAAATTACTTTCTCTAAACTAACAAGAATTGTGGTAATAAAATTAATATACCTTCCTGGTAAATACTTAGCGATTTCTGCCCATCTATTGCCCAGCTCTCTGTGTAAGGTGTATATCAAATTATCTTCTTCCTCTTTCCAAGCTGATTTATTTATATCTGGATTTAAATGATTATGCCACCTGTAATTAAAATAATTTTGACACATATAAATTATACAAAATGAATTTAATTACCTTCGAGTATAAAAAACGTTTTCTCTTAATGCTTCATAAAAATTTAGGTGACTTTCAGTTGAAAGCGGCAACATTTAAAATTTGGGGCCCATTAAGAAAGACGATATAAAACGAAAACCCACACATAAATTTATGAAAGGGGTTCATCATGGGAGTTGATCACAAGATTTATGCCTTTCCCATGATGTTAAAAGACCGTATGTTGAGGAAAGTGCACTAAATAAATCAAGCAATTCCATAAATCATGCAATATAGGAAACATCTAACTACCCATCTTGAAAAGAGCATATTCCGAGCCTAATCAAAATAATATCCATTCAACACTAACAGCAAGGCCCTGGACATTTTCCCCGAGTCATGCCGGACATTTAACCGGTCATCATATAAAAGTACAGAGTACTTTTAAAAAGGGCAGGCTAAGTAAGGTTTAGCATTAATACTTACTTTTTATTGTGTTTGCTTAAGCTGGGATGTGTATGTGATTTCAGAATTAAGGTCTTTTTAATTATTTTCAAGACCGTAGTAGATATTAGTTGTTGTTTTGTGATGGGTTCCTATGATATATGCATCGTGCAAGAAAGGAAATGTATGTAGGAAAACATTCTGCTTCCTAAAATTTCTTTATTATAAGATGACATGTTGTCTATTCAAACAAAGTAATAGCAAACAACGTTTTTTTATGAACATTCGTGAGACATTTTCAGTAACCGGAAGTAGGAAGTTGTTTCAAAATTACAACAAATTCTGAACAGAATTGAATTTATACGATATTCTGCGATGGACCACGTTTTTTATGAGTTATTATTTATAGAATTAAATATTCATTTTTGTTCTCATGATTTCAATAGAATTTAATTTGAATTCATTTTCTCCAGATTTATGTAGTCAGGTACATTGGCGCATGCGTGATGTACAATTTTGACCACACATGTTTTTCCATCAAGTTTTCATATTCCGATTTTCTAAGCAATATAACATACAAACAATTCATTCCTATTGTTTCAACATACTGTTTCAATAACACATTCTACGAAATGGATGAAACAGATTTGTACTCATAATTAGGTTATCACCTGTTGTTTTAACCATAATACGTAATTAACACTTGACTGGAGTGAATGAGAACTCAATAAACACATGTCAGTGACAGGAAATAGCATTAGGGTTGATTTTTTAATAAAATATTTATATCTAACGGAAATTGAAGGCATTAAAACCAACTAAAAGATATTTATATTATTGACCAAGTAAAATATCACTTTTTCAGATGTCCGAATTGACTAAACCTTAGTCGGACCACACACCATGTAAATGTCCAACAGGTCCGGCAAAAATTACAGTTTCCAGACCCTTGACTGACAGATACATAAACAAAACAGAATTCTTAACTTTTTAGCAAAATTTTAGTGAAGAATAATTTGCACCCATTATTGTTAGGTCACTCCTTTCAACTAACCTTTCTCTACACTGTTTACCAGTTCGTCCTTTAAGATGGCGCGAGATCACAGTCCAGCGTTTAGGTCCAAATTCGTCAACAAGCTTTATTACTTTTTCGTCTTCCTACAAAAGCAGCAGTTTATGTTAGAATAAATATGTGTATGTATGCTTTGCATACCAAGGGTCATTATATGAAAATCTTCTCTTCAATATATGTATGACAGTTTGTCCAAATGGTATTGAAACAAAACACTCGAATATAACATTTACAGATATACAATACAGTAGTCCCCCTCTTGAAAGACCACCCTATTTGCAACTGAAAAGTGGTCTTACAAAACGGATGGTCTCTCAAATGGAATTAGTTATGATTAGATTGTAATTACATGTACATGTATTATTATTATAATCAGCAACTTGTTTTTATCTTGTTGTGTCCAGGATGATATCTTTGTAACTAATTTTTACCACATTTCACAAAATATATGTTTGATATTATGTGTATTAACATTTGTTTTCTTTGTAGGTACATGTGTTATCATACTTAAGATTTATCTGTCTGCTGATTATCAATAAAGTTTTTTTTTATATTGGTCATAATAAAACTGTTTTCTTTCCCAATATCGTACATACAATGTGTAGTTTTAATGTACTATGTGTCATGTCACAGTGAAACCTTCATTCAGACCATTCTATGATTCAGAATATTCTTGAGATATGTGCTTTAGAAATGTTTAATTTGCGTACAAATCTCAAAATTCAACGCACAAAGCTAACTAAATTATTAATTGCAAATTTGATCTGCCTGATTGAATTTTTAATTCTCAGCAAACACATTTTCAAAATGATAAATGTGTAATAAATGTAAACAAACTATTAAATCTAACAAGTGTGGACACAGAAAAAAGTCTCGCCTGCATTCCACATCAGTAACAAAATAAATTTCGTCATAAGCATTACATAAATAGCATTAAATATCAGCAGCGGCCTGTATACCAAATATTGTCACCATACCATGCAAAGTTACAGAGGAACTGTCCTAATACAAAAACTTTAACATAGTTGCTGGACCGTGAAATTGAGGTCAAGGTCAGGTGACACCTACCAGACAGTCATGTACTAGTCATCAGCAACCTATACACCAAATATTGTCATCCTACTATGCGTAGTTACAGAGGAACTGCCGTAACCCAAAAACTTTAACGTAGTCAATGGACCGTGAAATTGAGGTCAAGGTCAGGTGACACCTACCAGACAGTCATGTACTAGTCATCAGCAACCTATATACCAAATATTGTCATCCTACCATGTGTGGTTACTGAGGAACTGTCGTAACCCAAAAACTTTAACATAGTCGCTGGACCGCGAAATTGAGGTCAAGGTCAGGTGACACCTACCAGACAGTCATGTACTAGTCATCAGCAACCTATACACCAAATATTGTCATCCTACTATGCGTAGTTACAGAGGAACTGCCGTAACCCAAAAACTTTAACGTAGTCGCTGGACCGTGAAATTGAGGTCAAGTGACAGGTGACTGACTGGCAAGTACTCATCATAAGCTACCTCTGGACCAAATTTGATGGACCTAGGGCTTGGGCTTACAAAGATATGAAGGAAGATGTCAAGTGTTTACGCCGCCGCTGTCGGATTCCCATACATATGTTTCGCCTCCAGCGACTTTCGTCGCAGGCGAGACAAAAATAGCTCGGTATGTAAATTATCTCAAGCCTATTTTAATCTATATTTGGCCCATTAATGCTTTCTTTCACTTGATCAAATTAAATTATAAAAATAATTTATGGAAGAATCAAACATTTTCTTTACTGAAAAGACATAATATATTTGTAATGACAGTTCATGTAACATTATTGGGTCACGAGGCCAAGATTATAATCAAAATGGCATCGTCCAAATTTTGTTTAATATCGTAAACAAATGTTGTACACGTCATGTGAAGATATTGGGACAAAAACATTTTTCAATTCAATACTCGATATAAAAACCACAAATAAACAACCAACACACATTCTTGTATAATTTTATTAATACCAATAATAAACAATAGGCATTCTATTCAAAATCTTTCATCTGGTAAAAATCAATGATGAACTTTCGGTCAATTTCCCGAAGTTGAACTTTCGGTGTCATTTCTAGTAAACATAAACATATACAAATTGATAATGTGATCGTCACGAGGGGGAAAGCACTGGTTTTTATTGCTATAGGGCGGTCGCTGGTCGCGTAAAAGGGGTGGTCCTCTAAAGGAGGTAAATTTGTACAGAAATGAGTTAATGCAGGAGGAAAGTGGTCTGGACAAAGGGGTGGTCGTTCAAACAAGGGGTCGCTCGAGAGGGGGACTACTGTAGTGCCAGTCATTATCCAATACATCCCAAATAATTCTTACATATTTGTTAATAAACCATAATATTGTCCAGAAACATGAATGAAATTATTTGTGTTACACAATAATAAACTTATATAATTTGAAAAAACATGGTTTTTGATGTTGAAAATGAGGAAAATATTTGAGCCCAAAATAAAGGCAGGAAAATACCCTTTAGTCTACAGCACAAGGCAGTTTAAAATACACACAATAACTCTATAAACTTCAATAAAAACTAAATAACCTCTCTAGTCCAAGGCCCTTTGATAAGGTCAGGATTTAGGACTTTAAACCAACGATGCTGACACTGTATATCACTTCTATCAGGGAAAAATTCTGAGACTTGTTTCCAGTCTGTATCAAAGCGATTCTGTAACTCTACTATCTTTCTCAATATATCATCCTGGAAACAATTATTTCTATTTTTATTCAATACTGTAACTGATTATATATATAGCCATAGAATTTTTATGTTACATTGAAACATGTAATCACTGTATACCTAAATGACAGCATTGTATTCAAAATGCAGTAATAGATGGCTGAATAATCTGAAAATGACAATAATACGTTAAATTTCCATCAAACTGAACATTGAGGAAATAAAACACTTTGCAAATATACTTGATCTCTCTTGGAGAATATGTAATATTTAACATTTTGTCTTGGTATGATGCAAGACACAAAAACTTATTTTTCTTTCATAACATTCTGAAGGTACCTGGATACTTTCTCTATGCCCAACTATCAAATTTCCTCTTATTTCAATGAGGCACATAGACACAGGTAAAGGTTTTATGTACATGTATATGCATAAGTGTTGTAATTACAGTTCACTCGATTGGTGAAGAGTTTGTTGTTAAAAATGGATTTTTCTACTTATGATTAAAGCGCTCATGTGATTTTGAATAGGTAGCTGACTTCCCCGTTGTAATTTTTGGCTTACTTACGTCAAATTAAAATTGTAGAATGAATCTCAAGAATAAAAATATGCTTTGATGGAATGTCTATGGTTCTCATGATTTCAATAGCCCATCACAATTTTCACTAGTCTTGGACCAGGGGCTAGCGCTAGTGCTGAACCCTAATATTAAATACAGTACGCCCAAAGAGTATGGGCATAGCTTGGCAGGTCTGACAGGATCCGTCCTATTGAAGGTTAAGTTAATCAAAGTGCAGACTTCACCAAAGGAAAGGTTGCTTTGCAAGTATGAAATGAGATTCCTGTTTGACAGGCAATAAAACAAACCAATGTAAAATAAATCAGGTAAATTTAGAAACATATTAGATATTAATTAAAAAGACAAGAAAAAACTTTGCAATCCTCATAATTGATCGCCCCAGCTCCCCTATGTCTTGAATGGCAATGTCCAGGGCTTTGCTGCTGGAAACTCCAAAAAATCGTTTTGCTCAAACGGTAAATACCAGGTGCACAATTCCACCATATGGCAAAGGATTCTGCAAAAGTTTCATCAAATCCCACTCAGTGGTGCAAGTAGTTGTGGATAAGGGATAGGTATTGCCTACATCAAAGAATGGCAAGTCAATGTTTGCTATGGGAAATCCTAAATACCATTCCAATCAAAATATAAAATAAAGTGTACAAAAAGTGTACAATAGCACTATGTGACAAAGAGTCCATCAAAATTGCATTAAAATCCATTCAGTGCAACGATACAATTGAAGATGTTTCTATCATAACTTTTATAAATATATTAATAAATAAGACAAAATTGCTGCTGCCTATTTCAGACATAAAATCGCACCTGTTATATGGTTGGAATGTAACTATAATATATATGTAAATGTCTCCCTATTAAAGTAAGTGATGGCATAAGCTTCTAAAATATTCAAAACTAAAATAATTTATTTCTGTAATGATCCAGGGCTTCAGTTGCCCAGTGGTTAAGGTAGTATTCATCTACTATTGATCAAATGCCTGACAGTGTCAGCACTTGTTAGAATCTTACTGCTGCCAGGGTGTGCTCAACTTCAATCTTGATTGACAATTAATAAAAGACTCCTATAATCTGGCTTTCTCCTCCAATAAAAACAGGACACCCAAATATAGTTGAAAAATTGCTGCGAGTCGCATTAAACAATTACAACACAGGGATCTGTGCAAATCGATTTACATGTGCTTTCGAATGATACTGGGTCGATTTTGTTATATTGAGTCCCACACACTATAACAAGATCGACCCAGTATTATTCAAAAGCGCATGTAAATCAATTTTTACCAATCCCCCGGTGGCAACATATATCTTTATAATCAGAATGCATGTCAACTAGTTTGTTTAAAATTTAAACAGTGTGTTAATAGCTTATACTAAAAGACACTATCACATGGAATGCTTTTCTGCTTGCATTTTTCAATAAAAAAATCTTCACTGTACATATTCCATACTATGCTTGTTGTTTACATGAACTTGACTTGCTACGCAATCTGACATGTTTTGTTTTCAACAAGTGTCTTACGATGTTTACAAAAGATCGCCAGCTTTCGAAACGTTCTATGGAATTCGTGCCTAAACCACAAACGACATTACCCCAAGGTTTTCAAATGGACAATAATCGCTTGCTCCAAGTTACACCCGTTCTAATTTTGGTCAAAATCTACCTTGGAAAATCGCTCTATCAAATTAAATAACAGCATTTCAAAACGCTGAACAAATGTTAAAAAATAATTGCTGATTTCAATTTGCACCTTTTTGGATCTACATAAGGAATATAAGATCGACCATACGCGCTAACAGGTTTTATTTGTCACTCAAAAAACTTCTGCTAAAACACACCGACTTGATCACATCTTCCTTTATTTAAGGAACACATAAAATGAAAAAAAATATATCGTTTTGACTTTCGTTTAATTAGATACTTAAAGCATAAAAATGCAACATCGTCTGAAAGGACGGCAATTTCGTGAGGTAAACATACACGGAAAATTGGTACGTTTTTTGGCTCGTTACAATGGGTGGTGACCAATTTCGACTAGAGTAACGAGGAATATTAATGGTTCAGCATGAATTACCTATTATAAAAATTAATCAAAAAGACCAGAAACAAATTGTGTCAGATTTTACTATGGAATAATGTAGCGACATGGTGAGTGCAATTGATCACCGATGTCGAATAATCTATTTACTATTCTTGTGACAGAAACACCAAAATAATTTTTTCAATATATTTTTATTAGTTAGAAATTGTTATATTTAATTTAACTACTTGTATTTTATTTAAGAAACTTCTACATGCCCTTCTCCCAACCTTAAAAACTTGTATAGATGGCGCCACTCTGCAAATCTGTACATCAACAAAGCACACACTTTTGTGTTGATTTTCATTTAATTAAACACGTAAAAAATAGAATGCAAAACTGTATGAAACGACGACCACACGATCGCACAAAATAATCATTAAATCACTTCAATCATAATAGCGTCGTCAAATATTATTAGACTGATGCCACAGTCAGTACTACATTTGTTGGTTCAGTGAACAGTTATTGCGAGGATTGCCAAATATCGCGTTGATTTCCAAAATCAAAAAGTGTAACGAGTCTGTCTCTCATGAATGAACATGGAATATTAGTTTAAATCGTAACATTAGTTATCAGTTATACAGTAAATGAGACATAATACCAAAGGACATGTATAGTAAAGTTGTTCAAGATAAATGTGGTGCACTGATTCATGTAATTGATAGATTCCTCCAATGTGCCCTATATTTTACAATAGTGAGATTTTATTACACGCCAGCCGTAGTAGTTTCAATGTATTTGAGCGTTAGCAAGGGGAAAGTTTGCTACCTAACCTTCCCAAAAATAGAAAGGACAACCAGATGTTGGAACTGACTTGACTGTCGGGCAAGTTAGCCGACTTTTTTATTTTTACCTCTGAATGCACACATTATAGCGTATGCAATACTGTTACTTTCAACACTACATGTCAAACACATCTTTTCTCAAAAGCATTGTATCGCATCCAGTAATTACTTCAATAACTTCAATATTTTCAGAATCTGTATAGGCATGCTATTGACAAGAAACCTATCACAACACCTACCTCTTCTCGAGACCAGCGTCCTTTATTTATATGTTTTCGTTGAAGGTTGTAATCATGATCTACATGTTCTGCATCATCTGTCTCCTCTTCACTGCTGAAAGACTGTCGGCTACTAGATGAACTGGAATCATACATAAAAAGTGTATGTTTAGTGCAAGCAACTTTTTATGGTCTCGTCATCAGTCATTCTAAAAATATGTGGGACACTGGCCAAGTCCAATAAAATTGGTCTTGGACTGATAAAATGACTTATTCAAAATTTGCAGATGACAAGTCTAGATAGTAACTTGGTCAATATACATTTTTTTAAACTAGAAACTTTCAATATATGGCAACATTTCTCAATAATTTAAACACTAATAAAAGAAATATAAAAAAGGTTCCTTAATTAAAATGTATACTTATTTCTAGATTGCTGCTCAATATATAACAGGTAGTCAGATTGATTTTAAGAAGTTAGCATACTTATCATGTATTTTAAAACTATCATCATGTATTTTAAAACTATCATTTTTATGTTCTTGCTGGAAACAAGATCAAAAAGACTAAAAACTAACTGATGCAGGCACATATACATTGAATATCATATATATAAAACAAAATATCTAGTATGACACCAATACTGATTAACTGCACCACATAAATTAAATTGTACATTAATTATGTTGAATGTAATTCTTGTTTGGTAAAAAAATAGGTACCAAGACAGAAGACAACCTATTCATGTCGCACGATAAGTTGAAATGATGTACCCGAGATTCTGTCAGGCCACACAGGTTCGGGCGAAGAAGTCGCCTTATAGTGGTCCCACTTCGCCCTCGATCATCTTAAAAAGCGAAGTGAAGTCGCCCTTTTATTTTGTAGAATTGCCTAATGTCACCTTTCAAATTTTATTCCATTTTGTTAAGAAATCTTCGTTTTTTGATACAGCGTCATGTTTATTATGTTTACGCGCCACAAAGTCAACTGGTACCCTTTTAACTTTTATTTCGTATAGGTAAAGCGTAGGTTTAACATACGACCGGAAACTAGTTCAGAGCAAAAATACGTGAAAGTTTTCAGAGCGGATATGAATTTAATGCCGGAGATTGCAAATATACGATTCTGATAGTGTTGAAATGAGTATTGCAATGATAGAATAGTAGTAAAAAAAGTTATTTACTTTAAACAAATTAAAGTTAAATATGTTTAAATACTTTTAACAGATTTGTCACAATGTCAATGATGTAATTTTCTACTTCTAGTTCTAATAGTACTTCATTATAATTCAATATAATGTAAACCAATGACACAGAAACATTTTTAATGAACAGTTTTGTGACAGTTGATACTTTTTTTTATTGTTATGTTTAATACATGTATTTATGAAAATGTGTGATAATAGTTAATCAAATCTTTTACTTTATCCTCAATAAACTGAATTGCTAAAAACATATAACAATATAACAATAAAAAATTCAAATGCCAAATAAACACATATTAAAAAAACAAACAAAAAAGGACGTTTTCGTGACATATAATGCAACTTCTCCCTGTTCTTTCCTAACTTCTCCCTGTCAGCCCTACAAAAGAGAAGTGACTTCTCCCTATAATTTTGACCCAGCGTGAGCCCTGTTTTTACATTTATAATAAAAATAAATACTTTTGAAGTTTCTGAGTATGATAAGAATAATGGTAATCTCTACTATATTCAACATTTGTTAAACATTAAAAGCTGGTTTAGAAAATCAAAACAGTCTTAATCTTCATCACAAAGACTTTGAATTCAAAAATGGAAAGGTGATACTGGTCCTAATTTTATAATATAATTATACGACACCGGTTTATACAGTCATTGGGCATGAATATCACTTACATATATCAATAATGGCAGTAGTGGGGAACGCATGTTATAACCAGAGGCTCTTAAGAGCCTGTATCGCTCACCTGATTTTATAGGCAATGAAGATGGCATTTCCCTGATGTTAAAGTAAGTCCTGTAATTTTCAATAAACTTTAAATAGGACCATCCAAACAATATTACTAGAAAGTTTTGTTTCATTGGTTAACCAGTTGTATAGAGATTTTTTTTATTTGCCAATAGGGTCCTATGTTAAACTAAGTCCTGCGGGGGAGGTGGCCATTTTGAATTTCCAATTGCCATAAAAAACATAAACTTTTTAAAGGACCATCCAAACAATATTGCTAGTAAGTTTTTGTTTCCATTGATTAACCGGTTTCGGAGAAGAAGCCTTTAAAAACTTTTTCCCATAGGGTCCTATGTTAAACTAAGTCCTGCGGTAGCACCCATTTTGAATTTCCAATTGCCATAAAAAACATAAACTTTATAGAGGACCATCCAAACAATATTGCTAGTAAGTTTTTGTTTCCATTGATTAACCGGTTTCAGAGAAGAAGCCTAAACTTTTTCCCATAGGGTCCTATGTTAAACTAAGTCCTGCGGTAGCGGCCATTTTGAATTTCCAGTTGGCATAAAAATCATAAACTTTATAAAGGACCACCCAAACAATATTGCTAGTAAGTTTTGTTTTGATTGGTTAACCGGTTTTAGAGAAGAAGCCCTTTTTAACCTTTTTCCCATAGGGTCCAATGTTAAACTAAGTCCTGCGATGGTGGCCATTTTGAATATCAGATTGGGATAAAAAACATTAACTTTATAGAGGACCATCCAAACAATATTGCTAGTCTGTTTTGTTTCCATTGGTTGGCCGGTTTCAGAAAAGAAGCCTTTCAAATATTTTCCCATAGGGTCCTATGTTAAATTAAGTCCTGTGGTGGCAGCCATTTTGAATTTCCAATTGCCATAAAAAACACTAACTTTATAGAGGACCATCCAAACAATATTGCTAGTAAGTTTTTGTTTCCATTGATTAACTGGTTTCAGAGAAGAAGCCTTTTAAAACTTTTTCCCATAGGGTTCTATGTTAAACTAAGTCCTGCAGTGGCGGCCATTTTGAATTTCCAATTGCCATAAAAAACACAAACTTTATAGAGGACCATCCAAACAATATTGCTAGTAAGTTTTGTTTTGATTGGTTAACCGGTTTCAGAGAAGAAGCCCTTTTTAACATTTTTCCCATAGGGTTCAATGTTAAACTAAGTCCTGCGGTGGCAGCCATTTTGAATATCAGATTGGGATAAAAAAACATTAACTTTATAAAGGACCATCCAAACAATATTGCTAGTAAGTTTTGTTTCCATTGGTTGGCCGGTTTCAGAAAAGAAGCCTTTCAAACTTTTTCCCATAGGGTCCTATGTTAAATTAAGTTCTGCGGTGGCAGCCATTTCGAATTTCCAATTGCCATAAAAAACACTAACTTTATAGAGGACCATCCAAACAATATTGCTAGTAAGTTTTTGTTTCCATTGATTAACCGGTTTCAGAGAAGAAGCCTTTTAAAACTTTTTCCCATAGGGTTCTATGTTAAACTAAGTCCTGCAGTGGCGGCCATTTTGAATTTCCAATTCCCATCTAAAACACAAACTTTATAGAGGACCATCTAAACAATATTGCTAGTGAGTTTTGTTTTGATTGGTTAAACGGTTTCAGAGAAGAAGCCCTTTTTAACTTTTTTCCCATAGGGTCCTATGTTAAACTAGGTCTTGAGGTGGCGGCCATATTGGTTTACCAATCAAAATAAAAAACACAAACTTTGTAAAGGTCCATCCAATGAACATTATGGCCAAGTTTGGTTTCAATCGGCCAAGTGGTTTCAGAGAAGAAGATTAAAATGTAAAAAGTTTACAGACGCCGACGCCGACGGACGCAAAGTGATAACAATAGCTCACATGACCCTTTGGGTCAGGTGAGCTAAAAAGCTTAATTATAGTAATATGGTTTGTTAACTTCATATACACTTATCCTCCATTTCCCTGATGAAGATTATATTTTCATGGACAAAAATGCCCCTGTAAACATGTCTCGCTTAGTGAAAACTTACAATACATGACATAAAATTCAATAAATAAAATATTTGGTTAATTATTAAATATGAATTAGAAAATGACAGTCATACCATAACTACAAGCGACAAGCTGTTCAATGAAATTCATCCTACCTGGCATCTCAATAAATTTGATTCATGACTTATATACAGCCCTCAAAGTACCTTTAAATATCGGGTAGCCTTCTGGCTACCAACCTCAGAAATTTACTAGCCAAGTCAAAATTTTGGTAGCCAAAAGGAAAATGTTATAAGCATGTGATAACCATTTTAAATTTTTTGTGTTTTCAGTATATACTTGTAATGCTAACAACTATCCTGAAATGAAAGTGAAATATTTTAAAAACGCTGTTAACAAGGATTGCTTACTTGCCATGCACGCAGAATTTTTGGGGTATCATTTTAAAAAGGTAGTGAAATGACAGTTTCACTTTGGACGAACAAGAAAAAAAATCAGATAGATGCTTGAATTTGCATTAAAATCTCGCTACTTTCAAAGGCTTAAGTGACAAATAACTAAATTCTAGAAGAAAGACTGTTTGGAAACGATTTTTTTCCCCGTTTTTCAGGTCGCCACTAACAAAAATTGGATGTCGCCAATTGGCGACTTTTTAGTGATTTTTAGTCGCCAAAACGTCAATTTTACTAGACTAAATAGAGGGCTGATATAACACTGGTCATTTGAAGGAAGTTGTGAAGATGAAAGGGAATCTGACAACATACTATGGCAAGTTTCAAGTTTCAATCAAACTTTGCATCTGTTGAGTGTTGTCTCTATATTATGACGCCATTTTGAATGTGATGTGTCCAACAACTGTATATTTAGAACGATGTTTTGACCAATCGAAATGCATGATTAGAATTAAAGGGGAATACTCATTGAACACCTGTGTTCAGTTAAATAACATTATAATTGTGAACAACTTTCAATTGAGTTAAAAGGTCAACTGTCCATTACAAAACAATCATCTGACCACATCTCATGAAATGTATTTGCCAGTCATTTGATCAGACACAAATAAATAGACTGCCAGCCCAACAGCAATTTTACCTGAAGGGTCATGCGGACAGGCATATTTCGACTACACCATGTGTGCAGTGCAGGTCTGAACATTGGTTTCTGCATACAAACATGTATACATAATTTTTGGGAGAATAGTAGATATTTTATAATTATCCACAATACATAGATTTAGTATTGTTTGTTGTTTTTAAAAATTATACATTATATATAAGCCTAACAGTAACACATGATTGTTTGGTTCAAGTAAAATTTACAATGCTGGCAACCTTAATGTAGCCATGATTTGGAAACTTCATACATGTTTTTCTGAATTACTTATACATATTTCCCAAATGCAGAGTTATAAGTAAATGAAGGGGTTTGAAAACATGCCAAGTTGATACCAAACTGTCCAAAGTTATCATACTACCGAATTTGAATGCCAGGATAACGAGATAGTCTATAAATGAAGTTCATATTGATGCAAAATTAGTCGGACGCTTGAAATCTCAAAGAATTTCACGTGAATGGCACGTGTTGTTTGTTTACATTGTGACGTAACCAATCGACGTCGCACCTGTCACTCAACGTGTTTGATGCATTTTGTTGTCCAAGACGTCATTAAGGAAAAATCATGTATATGATTAAACATAGAAGCACCAATTAAATGTATTTAAAACGAAACATGAACTTTGGAATCGAATATGATTGTCATCTTCATTTCTATTATAATTCAAATACATCGGAGATGAAATCCTGTGGATTGGGCGACAAAAAATATCGAAACATACCTATCCTCCGACCAATCACACATGCCGATCCGAAAACATAAAATTCTGAGGAACGGCCATCTTAAAATAAAGGTTACTATATTACATATAGTGTGTATTTCGGAAATATATATAGTAAACTATCATCAGCTGAGATGGAATACATCAACAATGGCGGTTAAATTGCGCGCTCAGATTGGTTTTAGTTTATGTAATGCGTTTTGATTGGCCAAAGATGTCCTTAAAATAAACATGGAAATCACGTAGGCCGCAGCTATCAAATTTTGTCTTCAGTGATCTTCAAAAGTATAATATATGGGAGTCCGATCTTTATATTGTATTTCAAAATTGAGAAAATACTTTGCAGTTCTTGATATCAGATATTAAGATTATATTTGATTGGCTAGCAACAACTAAATTCTAGTTGCATGATAACATATATTATATATGTCTATCTTTCAAGTAAACCGGTCATTGATATTCTTAAAATTAGTATCTAGCAAACAGAGACAACATATTCAGAGATGTTTTATCTAAATATTGATTTTAAGATTAATCTTATTGGTACTTATCTAAGATTTTTTGTAACAAAAATAATTAGATTTGTTACATAATTTTCCGTTGTATTTTAGTTTGCCAATAAATATTAATGTTTTTTTACATAATATAGAAAACCAGCATTTTAATATATCACATTATAATGATGTTATCCAAACTTACAATGATTTTAGCAGAGGTCTCCTAGACCCTGTAGATAAGCATGGGCATTTTAAAGAACGTAAAATTTTACAGACAGGTTTAGTTTTTTAGTTTAAACATATTTTATTTGCTCAAATATGCAAAAAGGATAAGACACAAGTTAATCAAACTTATGAAGTCTTCTCCAGTATACAGTATGTTACAAAAATATTGATAGAGCAGCGTACATTGTAATACAATACAAATTATATTATGTTTGTTGGAGACATATCAAAATTTTGTATGACAAATATTAAAGGAAAAATAGAGTGAAGAAGGAAATTAAATAAAGAAAAAAATGATGTGATAGATGTGATGGACGTGATGATGAGTGTGGTTTCAAATCCTTGTGAGTAATGATCAAACTATTGGGAACCTTTCTGACCTTTTGATATACTCAAATACATGCTTAATGACTTGTTCATTCTGATCATTAGACAATTGTGAATTACCAGATGTAAGAAGTTCTAGATTTACTGGACAATAGATTGGCAGCTAGCCAATAAAGGTGTTCGAATAATCTATTTCTAATATTAGCATATTTCGAACATTCAAAGAAGTAATGATTTGAATCTTCGCGGTCGGATCCACAGCGACAAGATGGATCAGATATAATATTTACCTTGTATAGGTCATAATTCAATATTGATGCTGAACATCTTAATTGGGTTAGAACAAT
Source organism: Limnoperna fortunei (assembly GCA_944474755.1). Classification (NCBI taxonomy): domain Eukaryota; kingdom Metazoa; phylum Mollusca; class Bivalvia; order Mytilida; family Modiolidae; genus Limnoperna; species Limnoperna fortunei. Next base: position 19,689,456 of record OX104120.1, read on the forward strand.
GTTAAGTTTTCGATGACCATATTCATAGTGCTTTGGAACTCTTCTTTGTGGGTTCAAGTTCTTTAGTTCAGATTTAAACTTAAAAGTAGAGTTAACATTGCGGATTGATAGATCTAAACGGTTCCACTGTCGTATAGTTGATGGTATGAATGATTCTTCAGTCAGGGATAGTCTACAGAACGGAGTCATAATATTGTTACCATTACGCAAGGGATACACTGTCGTGCTTTGTATTGTAGGGGGGATTAAGTTGCAGAGATCTGCTGGTGCCGAGTCGTGCTGTATATTATAGAACATTTGTAACTTCCTGCGTTTCCTGCGCTCATCCAAAGACTCCCACCCAATTTCAGTATAAATATTTATTGTTTTTGTAAAAATTGGTAGGCCCGTAACAATTCGAGCAGCCTCAAGCTGTAATTGTTCAAGTTTGTTGCAGGCATATTCAAAAAGTGGTCTTATAAAGACTAAATATAATTTTTCTAAGTTTTTTCGGGAAAGTTTATATTTCAACTTCCTGAGTACGTTCAGGTGCTTTGAAACACTACATATAATATTATCAATGTGTGTATTCCATTTAGCATCACTGCTGAAGGTAACACCTAGATGTTTATGGAGTTTAGTAACTGGTATATTAATGTCATTTAGTGTAAACCTCATATCTGGTGGCATTATATTTGAAAATAACATGATTTCAGTTTTTTCGGGATTAAATGCCATTAACCATTTTTGTGACCATATGTTCAGCTCTTTTAAATCGTGATCTATAACAGCCTGAATCTGCGAAGGATCACGACTGGAATAGCTGAACGACGTGTCATCAGCAAACAATCTACATAGGGAAACAAGTTTTTCAGCTATATCATTGATATATATAATAAATAATAAAGGGCCTAACACCGACCCTTGCGGAACACCAGCATACACATTACAAAGCTCGGATGACGATTGTTTGATTACTACTCTCTGTTGCCTATTATTCAGACAGGTAACATATATGAATGAAAGTCAGCCATTTACCGTAAGAAAATGTTATACAATAAAATCTAAATCCATTCATCAATATTTTATGGAAAGATGTGCAAGTGGGGAGGCCTAAAAAAGACTTCTGACCAACAGTCAAGCCCTTTTTATCAAATAAAGGCAATATGAATAAAAAGGAAACAATTCTTTCTGTATATGAAATTTTGATCACAAAACAGGATGAGGTCTGCGATACTTTTAACATTTTTTTTGTAAACGCTGCTAAAAATATAGGAGACAATCAAAATAGCGCTGATGAAAATCACTCTAGCATAAAAGCAATTACAGAAAATTGTCCAAATTTAACAAAAAAATAATTGCGAGTTTTCTGCGGTGGACCAAAATATTTTATTATTAAATGCATAAATAAAATAAACGTAAAGAAGGCCACTGGAATTGATGGTATACCCCCAAAACTATTGCATCTAGCAAAACGTGTTGTTGTAAAACCCTTAAACTGAAATTTTTAATTTAGCTATCTCATCCTCAATTTTCCCTGATAAACTTAAGGAAGCTCAAGTTGCTCCTATTAAAAAAAATAGTGTTAAAATAGTGTCTTAGAGAAAAGTCATTATAGACCATAGTTAGTGTCTTACCTGTAATGTCAAAAATTTTCGAAAAGGCTATTGAAACACAACTATCAAAATATTTTGAAAACATTTTTAATCCTTTTTTGGCTGCATTTAGAACCGGTTTTGGATGTCAGATTTCTTTGCTACGTGTACTTGAAGACTGGAAAAAGCCTTAGCTAACATGAATACTTATGGATCTATCTAAAGCATTTGATTGCCCCCCCCTTTCCACGATCTACTAAAAGCATATGTACTATCTAAAAAATTAGACTTTATATCAATATAATTTCATTTTATGATATTTGTGTGACTTTGTGTGCTTTTGCACTGTACGCCTGAGGAATGTCACTTGTATGATGTTGGTGTATGCACGTGGGTGTATGAGATGCCCATTAATTGGATAAAGATGTACTGCTGTTCAGTACTGGAGAAGATTGAAAACTCGTACTGTCGGCTGCTGATGAATGGCTATTATGGCGTGCTGGTAGTTCTCTCGTTACCACTTAAAACAGAGGACGACATGGAGAATTTAAGTCTTGATGACAAGCTCCATTTGTTATTATATCCATACTTGTAGAGATATTATTGAAAAATGTCGATTTGATGCTACCATTTTTGTTATGTATCATCATTTAAAGGGGGGGGGGGGTCATCATTTGTGTTGCAAGTAAATTATAAGGGCCCCGACACTTAGTGCCGGAAGCCATGTAGTGATCAGTCTGTCCGTCCGATACTAATCGTGTCCGAGCTATATAACTTTTGAGGTAGGCGTTTGATATTTGGTATGTGGGTAGATAATATCAAGGCAATATGTCGCATACCATGGTTGATGACTTTTGACCTCAAGATCGGCGGGCCCACAGAGATAGATACCATCTCACTGATATCTAGTTATGGATTGTAAACAAGATGTTTGATACAAATATATATTCAATTACTTCACTAATTTGTTTGAGTTGTAAATCCTGAATCAGGAACAGTTATACCTGTCCCTGCCTCAATGTATCTGACAGTCATGTCCATGATGTCTGCCTTATAAAACTTTATATTGTGCTGAACAAAAACCAGATAGTTGTTATCAATCTACAAAGAGTAAATTTAGCTTCGTTAAAGAAGAAAGTGTGGAATAAACCCTGTTTTAATTTTTGTTATTACTATTCGTATTTTCAGGAACCTATATACTAGTCCAAGATATTTTTTTGTATTTTAATGGTTTTGTATTCAACAAATGTTTTTTTTTACATTTTTCTCTCCACATATTTTTTTGTCTCCCAAACGAAGTTTTGGGAGACATATTGTTTTTGTCCGGTTTCTTCTTTCTTTCATTCTTTTTTCTTTCCGTTCAATCTTGTCCGCACATTTTCTCGGAGATGCAATGTCCAATCAAGATGAAACTTTGGGAACATGTTAAGGGTGACCTGAAGTTTTGCAATCCACTTTTGAAATTTTAAAAATAACCGCCATTTTTAAAATGGCCGCCGTTAAAAAAAATGTTGGCCGTTGTCAGATCTCAATAATGGCCAGATCAATTTCAATGAAAATTAGTATACTGATACAGCTAACTATCTTAAGCATTTTTGCCAAAAAAATTTGACGCGAACGACATTTCAAAATGGCCGCCATCCGAACACCACCCCCTACAAATGCAAAAATTTAAACATCATCCGATTTCGATGAAATTTGGTACACAGGTAGATTATGGTACCCTGAGTGTGCCACTACTTTTAAAATTTTTGTCCGACTTCCGGTTTCAAAATGGCGGCCGTTTTACAGTTTTAAAAAATGGCGGCTGTTGTCAGATCATAGGACTGGCCAGAGCAGTTTCAATTAAAATTGGTATACTGTTACAGCTAACTATCCTGAGCATTTTTGCCAAAAACAATTGAATGCGAATAAAAGGATTTTGTGATGGCAGCCGTTTCACCACACTCCCCACCCCCAAACGTCAACTTAGTCCGATTGCAACAAAATTTGAAATGTAGGTATATTTTAATGATGCACAAACTAAGAATATCATGAATATAGTGGCAATGGGGGTTCGTTTGGGAGACATTCTGTGTTGGAATCCCAACACAATCAGCAGTAGTTATTAATTACTTTAAAAAAAAATCGTCAACAGGAAACAGACCCTCAAATTTTTTCCAGACATTCTAAATGCAGACATCGATAAACTATTGATTACATTGTCTTATTGGAATTCCGTATGTAAAATTTGTGTGTCACCACTACTTGTGATATGAAAATGATAACCAGTCATAACTTAAATTGTTTTCAGTTTTGTACATAAGTTTTTATTTATAGACAAAGATTTTACAAAGCAAAAGGACGATTCGTGTTCTTAGTTGTTCTAATGTCACCCGTGCAACTGACAGAGTCAACTTAAAAATTAGAAACCTATTGCATCGTCATCCTGATAGGAATCACGTCAACTTCATTATTATATTCGTTCTTCATCATCAGCCGTGTAGGCATTACGTCAATTGTTAACTGCTGTTAATGAAAATAAAACGCTGTTTGCTGTTAACTGTTTTACAGATTTCTTCTATGTTATATGTTAATTCATTTTATTTACCACTTTTTAAATGTAATTGAGACTTTCTGTGAACTGAGGAATCGATGAGATTCTGTTGTTATCTGTTTTTTTATAATTTTTTTAACTGTTTTCTGTTTTCTCATGTAAATTGCTGTTATTTATTATCATTATTTTAAATTTACTGTTTTCTGTTTTGGGAAAAAAATTGTTTAATGACCCTCTAGTCCCCCTCTTGTTAAACAATATTCCTAAGATTTTTTTTTAAGAAACAAACTTGACTGATTAAAAAAATTAAGAAGGTCGATTGTAAACCATATGATTAAACCAACTTCATTTGAGTATAAATGGGTATTCAGATTACTTATCAGTTCGCCAAGGATGTGAATAACGTTGTTTAAAAAAGGTAATTAAGACATGTATTTATGTATTTGGATATAATAATAGTATCATCTTTACAATAAGGATTTAATAATTTTTTTTTCAATGTGGGTATTGAGTAAGTGTTTCCTGGACACAGATCATTATGGTGTGTACCTTTCATTTTTGTGAATAAAGTAGTGCGTTAAGCATTAAATTTTTAAGAACGTATTTTCGTCACGTGGTTTGCGTCTTCGACTACTTTACATTAAGTAGATATTCTTTTATTTCTCTCAATTTTCGGTCTAAAATATCTGCCCTTTTCAATAAGTAATTGATGAGAACTTATTCTTAATTTTGTAAGATTTTTTGTTAATGAGTTTGGAAGATTGAACGTTAATAATCTTGAATTGCAAAATGTGTAGAAAAATAATTTATTGTCATACTCCTTTTGTGATAAAAGTTTTCATTGTTTTCTTGATATTCTCTTTAGTGTAAACATTATTTATTGACAAATGCATAGTTCACAATACATGTAGGTATGATACAATATGGGATTAGAAAACAAGTGCTACAAGCACTTTTATAAATTCTTCTCCCAGAATATAAGAAAATACATAGTAGAATGCATGACATACAGTGACATAATCATAATTTCATATTAAAGTAACATAACATTAGTGTTACTTTTACTATGGTTGACATTATACTTTGAAACAATATAAGAAACTTTAGAGCAAGATTATCATACAAAGAATTTACAAATTTTAAACCCTCATGTGTTAAACCTTTTTGATTTAATGATATATTTTTGAACAATTAAGAAGTTTTGCGTATTTTCAGCATCGGAGAGGTTTGAGTCACCATATAGAAGGTTTCTAATATTAATGTGACATGATAAGTTTGGAAATAGAATATTTCGTAGTCTATTAAACAATGGACATGAGAGCAGGAAATGTTCAGAATTTTCTATTTGTTTGCATTTACAATAGGGGTCAGGCTCAAGATTCTTTTTGAAAAGGTGATCTTTTAGGGCACTACTTTCAGTCCTTATTCTAGCATGAAGTATTTGACCGATACGACAACCCGCATAAAAATAGGACGGAACTGTAATTGGCTTGTTTAAAAATGATTTTAAGCTATTGATAGAATCATTGTTTTTTATGTTAGCAGGAAGGTCATTCCAAAGTCGAACTGTTGATGGTAAGAAGCTGTTATAATACAACATACTATTGGTGGGTGGGGGGACTAGGTTATTAGCATTTCGGGTTCTGTAATGGTGAGTTTGAGAAAAGCTAGCTGGAACCAAGTTTGACAGGTACTCAGGGGTATTTCCATGTACCATTTTATGAAATAATATGAGCTTATGTTTTTTCCTGCGAGCCTCTAATGTTTCCCATCCGCATTCTAGTAAAAGTAAAGAAATGGTAGTTAATTTGGTAGCACCAGTAACTATGCGGGCCGCCTCGTAGTTTATTTGTTCAAGCTTTAGTTTCATATATTCAGGACAATTGTCCCATATTACATCTGCGTACTCAAGAACTGGACGAATAAAGCTAAAATACATTTTTTCAAGTGATTTCCTGTCAACTTTAAACTTTAACTTTCGAATAAGATTAAGTCTTTTTGATGCTTTCGAAATAATTTCATCGATATGAGTATTCCAGGTTCCGTCACTTGAAAATGTAAGACCTAAATGTTTATGAGAGGTGACAGATTTTATAGAAACTTGGTTCATTGTTAAAGGTGGATGGGATACAAAATCTAATTTACGTGTTATAACCATCGATTCAGTCTTTTGTGGGTTGAAATTTACCAACCACTTTATCGACCATTCATGGATTTTTTGAAGATTTGAATTTAAAGTCAGAGAAGTTACTAGGGGGTTTTCAACAACAGCATATATACTCGTGTCATCTGCAAAGAGTTTGATAGGACAGTTAACTTCATTTACTATGTCGTTAATAAAAATAAGGAATAGTAGAGGGCCAAGGATGGACCCTTGGGGCACCCCTGCATTTATATTGGCCCAAGATGATTCTGTTCCATTTATAACCACCCTTTGTTTCCTATCAGACAAATAATCTTTAAACCATAAAAGGAGATCTCCCGTGATGCCCATTTGTTTTAGTTTATATACAAGGCCTTTGTGCCATACACGATCGAAGGCTTTACTAATATCAAAGAACACAAATCGGATTTCTTTCCCTTCATCAAGAGCCTTGTTGAATGTGTGAGCTATGTAGAGCAGTTGATTTATAGTAGAATCGTTTAAGATGAACCCAGATTGATGTTCTGTTATTAAATCCCTAATAAAGTTAAAAATTCGTTTAAAAATACACTTTTCGAATATTTTACTTAAAATTGGAAGTAGAGAAATTGGACGATAATTTTCAACTACATTTGGGTTGTCTTTTTTGTGAACTGGTGTTACATTCGCTAATTTCCATTTTGATGGAAATTTTTTTGTAGATAAGCTTAAATTAAAAATTGCACATAGAGGTTTTGAAAGGAAGTCCCAGGCAACTTTAAGTAGCTTGGCACTAATGTTATCTGGACCGGAAGCTTTACTAGTATTTAAAAGTCTTAATACATCTTCTACTTCATATTTATGCAATGTAATATGATCCAGGCAGACAGATGGGGGTTGATCGATAGAGGGAATATTTTTATTACTCTCGTCTATATTGGACTGATTCGCAAAAAACATATTAAATGCTTCTGCCTTTTCTAAATTTCTGTGCAAAACATTGCCACGTACATTCAGCGGAGGAATGATAGAATCTTTTGATTTTATACCAGCAATTTTTGACGCTATACCCCACCATTCCCTTATATTTGTTGAGTTAGACTTAAGCTTATCGACTAATTTATTACAATAACGTTCTTTTTGACTCCTAATAGTATTAATAGTTTTATTCCGTGCTCTCCTAAATTCTGCCCAATGTTCTGCGTAATTCGATCGTTTTGCCTTTTTATGCAATCGGTTTCGTTTTCGAATTGATTTATGGATAGAATTATTCATCCATGGCGGTTCAAATTTTCTGACTGTTATAATTTTGTTAGGGATACATTCATCTGCAAACTGTAATATGAGACTGGAGAGAGAATCGACTAGATCGTCCAGACATTGTCTGGGGCTAATAAAATCATCCCATTCGACGTTTTCTAACTTTTTCCCGATACAAGTCGAAATTTCCGCGATCGTATAACCATATTTTTCTCTTGAAGCATGTGTGAACAGGTTTCTGGATTTTTAGTATTCCATATGTCGGACAGTGATAACGGACATTTTGGTTAAGAAATGGTGGACCAACATGAACAAGATCGACAACTCTGGGATTATTAGATATAACTAAATCAATGCAAGAACTTGAACTTTCCGTAAAATGGGTTGGGTCATTAACAAATTGGGTCATGTTGTACTTTGCACAAATATTTGACATTTTAGTATTATTAGGGTTTCCTTGGTCTTCGTTAAAATCACCTAAAATCAGAATAGTATTTATACCTGAATCAACCGCTAAATCGATTGAGTATTCAATTAGGTCATATACGTGGATATGAGAGTTGGGGGGTCTATAGAATGTTCCTAACAAAACTGGTTGGTTTCTACAATTTTTTAATTCTATCCATACACATTCAACACCTCGCACCTCTAGATCCTTCCTCTGAACAGCAAGTAAGCCATTATTTACATATACTGCCACACCCCCTCCTTGCCTATCTGTTCTATCGTTTCTAAATGGGGGTTGGAAATTGTCAAGTAAAATATCTTGGTTAACAATTGTAGGATTAAGCCAAGTCTCACTAAAACAGAGAATATCAATATTACTAAGTTCTGCGTTTATCAGATCTATTTTTGGCAGTAAACTTTGAACATTTAAGTGTATAAAAGATGTGTATTGATTTAAACATCTGCTAAATTCGTCAAAATATTCATCTGATGAGGAAGATTCAGTAGTTAACTGGGAAGAGGGGCCAGGATTTGGTTCTACGTCGCCCGACAGAATTATGAGCAATATGATACATATGATAATGATACATATTAAATAACAATGGCCTTTTTTGTGAATGCAATTCGATAAAGCATATCTGTTGTCATAGTTAGTTTCTTTTTTACCATTGCTGCTTGTAGAAATATCATAATGTTCATAAAAACACAAACATGTCAATAGCAACATAACAGGAATACACTCACTTCCAATAGATGCATATAAATTGACAAATATAACGTGGTATATATTCAAAAGCCTGTTGCTCTTGTTTCTCTTATTCTCTTTATATTTATCTTCTAGAAAGGTTAATAAACTTGGGAGGATGCAATCAAGGCAAACCATGATCTGTGCGCTGCATCAAACAACGCTTTATCAACTTCATAAACTTCAGTCCAGCAAACAAGTTATCTTGATGACATTATTGTTTTTCTTCCTTTTTGCCCTTAATAGACCCATGATTGGCTAATAAACATATTCTATTCTATTCTATTCTATTCTATTCTATTCTATTCTATTCTATTCTATTCTATTCTATTCTATTCTATTCTATTCTATTCTATTCTATTCTATTCTATTCTATTCTATTCTATTCTATTCTATTCTATTCTATTCTGTAGTAATTAATCTATCATCTAAGATCAACTTAGATCTGCTGTAGTATGTGATAGCTAAGTATGTAATAAAATTAATGACTGTTGATCTACCTAGTTCACATTTTGCAGCCAAATTAGAACGATTAACATTAAGAACATATTTGGAGAATTTGTTTTGAATGTTTTCACATGGCAATTTATCAGAGTTGGCAGAGACATATAATTAATGTAATTATGTCTCTGGAGATGGGTTATGTTATGTTATAGTCACTAATAAGTCGGAAAGACCAACAAGACGATCCGACTGTAGTCGGACCATCCTTGGTTATTTCCGCCTACCATCACTTTCCCGTTAACGAGATTCTTGCCGTACTGCTAGTCCTGCTGAGATACAACAAGTTCTTTTTTTACTCTGGCCTATTTTAACTGGTATCCATCAAAATATAAATAATTGGTACCAGTCTGTATCGTTGATAAAAATGGCATACGTTCTATTTATTATTAGTGTAAGAGAATTTTCAACTTAATTAACCCACAAAACATAATGTTATTACTATAATTTCCTGGAAGAATATGTCTGAAATATATGGCATTAGTTTTGTTGCAATTTGTAATGCAATCATATAGTTTCTAGAAAATGTCCAAATTTTGGCAATCTTGTCATTCTTGATAATGATAATCAGTTAATTTTTCTTTTAAGTAATGAAGACCCTCAGATCTTGTCAGCCACTGCTAAATTCATTATAGACTGTTCAAATTAACAAGCATATGGTACATTTTATTGTATTCACATATTGTCATTTTACATGTGAATTATTTTACTACAATTCTTGATAATCTTTAATTGTGTCTCTTAATATGTCTGTAAATCATGTTCTTTCCTCTGATATTTGTAAACTTTCCTTTGCTCCATGTTGAATCCTGATTTGGAAAATAAAAATATGTTATGTTATAGTTTATATATAAAATATATCAAAGTATGACATACACTGCTAAAGAAGTAAAGTAAGTCATTAAAATGGAAGAAATTTCTGAGCAGTTGTTGCATTGCTGAAATTATGGACTGCCAAGGTCCCTGAAATTAAATGGTATTCTAAATGAACTATTGTCTTCACCAGATATGCTGAATCAGTGAATGACAGTTAATGATTGTATTATGATTGTGTCTATATTTGTGTGTATTGTAAGTTATGCTAACAGTAACAAATGTCGATTTCTCAACATTGAATGTATTTATTGCCTCTTATTATGATTCTGAATTAATAATAAACTCTGTTTAAAAGGTTTATCAAGAACAAGTAGTGTGTTTTTGGGGTTAGTGATTTTGGTGACGTAATTGTTTATGAGACATGCATTTTGATGTGCCAATAAGCCTTTAAACCTTGATATAAGATGAAAATGTATTACAAGAAAAGGCCTTCACAACAAGCTGAGAAAATGTTATTTTATGAATAAAATTGTCTCCATCATTTAAACAGGTACAATCTTTAAAAAGGTGCCTTGGCAGACTAGTGGTTAAGAAAGTAGGCATCTGCTATTTATCATGTGCCTGTCAGCACTGAGGCTTAAGGTTCCAGTCTCAATGTAGGCAGGGTTTATGATTGACTCCAACCTTAATTGACAAGGATTTTCCTACTGAATGTGGGGGATTTAAGGAGGTGCCATGGCTTGTACCCCCTAATAAAACTGGACCCCATGATATAGCTAGTATAAAATGACTGAGTGGCATAAAACACCATTCAAACAATCAAGCAAACCCCAATTCTTCTCCCCCCCCCTTACCACTGTGGCGCCTTCTGCCTGCTGCCACTGCTGTAGCAGCCTTAAGCAGCCCCAGCCTTCCTGCTGATTATCAAAGCTGTGTGATGTCAGCTATACATTAGGTGAGTGCTAGTCTGATATTTGCAATTCACGCAATTGCAGACAGAAGTACAAATTGTCTGAATTTGACATTTCACTTACATGTGAACTTTTGCTACACTTGGTGTCGGTCATCATAATTTGTATAAACACATTTTATGGTCAATATCTAAAAAATTGTAATAGCTATAAAGAAAACCGTTACCTCAAATTGATCAGCACACATAGCATAAAAATTCCTATTAGTCTTGAGGTGTGTAATGCCAGTTCCTGTTGGAATTATTGCCCTTAAATTATGATAACATTTTCAATTTTAACAATACAACTTGCAAACTATAAAACCTAGATTTACACTGTAAAGAGATTAAAAGATCAGCAAGACAATTGCTACAAAACACAGTTAATTGCAAAAATGATTAGCAATACAATTCATAGAATTCACTTTATTGGTCTGATATTGTCGGATGGCTTCCTTAATGGAGTTATTGTACCTAAATGACGATTTTAGAAAGTATTACCAGTTTTTGCCACAGAAATTTAAAATTGTAGTTCATGTACCTAAATAGCAAAAATGATCAGAGGACAAGTCCTACAAATCATAATGTTGGAAAATTATCAAATGACTCCTTGTAGGAGCTGTTGCCCTTTAATTACAAATTTTTGTGAAATTTGTAGTTTTTGCCCTGTAATTTAAATGCCATAACAGCCAGGTTAAAACTGTTATTTGCAGAAATGATCAGCAAGGCAAGGCATACAAATCATTACTAGTCTAATATTGTCAGATGAATCTTTATAGGAGTTATTGCCCTTTATGGTGAATTCAGACACAATTATCAGTGTTTATTATAAATCACAGTCTATAGAGGAAAGAGTAAAACTGTAAATGATTAAATTAACCCGAAGGACAAGGCATGCAAATCATTTAATTTTAAAATATTGTCTGATGGAACCTTATGGGAATTATGCTCTTGATCAAAACTTTTTAAAGGCATTTTAGTTTTTGCCCAGTAAGTTAAAAGCTATAAAAACTAGACAAATGTAAATTGTAGAAATTTAAAGATAGCTGGAACTGGCCTATGTATTTTCCTTAATGAAAGTAATTTGTCATGTTGTAAGGATGCATGTTTATTTATAATATTGGTATGAATTTGTAAACTAAGCAGGATCTTTTTACTTCCTGGATATAATTTACCTAGTGTAATGCAAAATATGTCATGATAATCTTTCATTACAGAACCATGTCTTTATATTTATAGGTCTTGTCTATGTTAATAATATTAATAGATGGTTGTTCTAGAGAGCGGTCAAGAATTATCAGACACATAATAACACAGGTAAGTACAAATTGTACATAAAACTGATCATGCTGATCCAGTTTAAATTGGAATTGTAGAAAATTCTGGTTAGAAGGTTATCAGAAATAAAACAGAATTTTCTTTATTATCAAAACCTTTAATTTATTACTTTTATATTATTTTACAATTGTTTGGCTGTATTATGGGTCAGTAATGTGTATGTACATGTATGTTGCAGACATTATGATCTGTCAAATTCTACAGACTTTTTTCCTGGAATAAATAAAAGATGACATTGATGATCAGTTGTAGAATTTTCCATCTATGTTTTTGGTTGCAGTTTTAAACATGTTACTATCAGAATTTGGATGAAAAAAAAACCAAAACAAAAAAAGTTTTGTTTTGAAAACTTTCATTTGTTGCCATTAAATTTTTTATATAAGATTTTGATGGAAATATTGCCAAAAAGGATTCCTCCATGGATTAGCTTTCATCATTGTCTCATCACTAATTTTTAGCTCACCTGACCCAAAGGTTCATGTGAAATTTCTCATCACTTGGTGTTCATCCTCATCGGCTGTAAACTGTTCTCATTTCAAACAACTTGGCCACTTGGAACCAAACTTACCAGGAATGTGTATTGGTTGGTTTTAAAAGTTTTGAGTTTTTTGTTGGGATCAAATATTCAACATAGTTGTCATGGCTATTAATGTGTTCTAATTGTCTGAAATTTCAAAAAATCTTTTTCTCACAAACAGCTTGGCAGATTGATTTCTTATATTCTGAACAATTTACCTCAGATATTCCTCTAAAATATTTGTATTTTTGACTGATCCTAAATCCAAAATGGCCACCAACATGGAAAATAGCAAATATTTAATTTAAAATTTTTTAAATAAAATTTTTATAGTTTTTTCGATTTCATAGGATTCATTTGGTGAGCATCCAGTAGTATATTTTCTTATGTAAAAATTGTGTTACTGAATTGATTATGTACAGTAGGTTGTAGCATAGAAATGTTAATTTTGGTGCACACAAAACTCAGAAACCATAGACCTTAATGAACTTTTAGGATTACTTTCTACAAAAATATTATGATTCACAAGAAACTTATCATTTTTCTTGATGGCCACAGAGACTGGATAAAACATTTCTGTCTAAAATGCTCAAATATTGGTGCAGTCTGTATCTCAAAAACCTATATAATTCAGCTTAAAGTCATCACTTGGGGTCCAACGTCCATCTGTCCTCCTTAATTTTGATAAAAAATATTTCTCCTCTGAAACCATTTAGCCAACTTAAAAATTTTTCCACAATCATCCAAGTTTTAAGTTTCTACCCAGTGTGTCAAAAAATAGGCGAAAATGGCCACTTTTACTTAAAATAGAACATAGGTGGTTAACACATGTTTTTGGTTGATTAATGGTGTTTAACGCCCGAGCAGCAATATTTCAGCTATGGTCAATATCTCAAAAATTACAATAGCTTAAGAAAAACTGTGACCTCAAATGGATCAGCAATTTAAGCTCATCAATTGTTCAATTAGTCCTGGGTTGTATAATGACTTACTGTAGGAGTTATTGCCCTTACATTGTGACAAAATTTAGTTTTTTCAATATGAATTAATAACTTTGGAGCCATTCTGTAAATTGCTTAAAAGATCAGCATGACAATGCTTACAAATCCTATAGATGGTCCAAAGTTGTCTGACCATTCCTTACAAGAGTTATTGCCCTTAAATGACAAGTGTTTATTTTTCACCCTGTAAACAGCTAGAATGAACTTGTGAATTGAAAAAATGATCAGCAATACAACTCCTACAATGCACTTCATTGCTTGAATTTGTCAGATGACTCCTTATAGGAATTATTGTCCTTTAATTACCTTTTAGACAAAGCAGTTTTTCTCAGAAATTAAAACCTGTAAAACCTACAGTAAAACTGTGAAACCCAAAAATAATAAAAAGGACAAATCCTACAGATAATTTAATTGTCTGACCCTTTAATGACACAAATAAATCACTCATTCAAAATTGTCAGATGACTCTTTCAAGGAGTTATTGCCCTTTAATTATAATTTTTTATGAAATTTTTGCTTTCTTCCTGTAACTTAAAAGCTATAACACCCAGAGTGAAACTGTAGATTGCTCAAATGTGAATATAGTTTAAAGTCATTTGTCTTCCAGTTGAGCAATGACAGGCTTCTAGGAGCCTCTAGTTCGTAAGAAAAGTTAAAATTTGAACTCGTGGCCATTAATAGTTACAACCTTATTTGTAAAGTATTTCCCAGTATTTGAATCTTTTGTTGATGATTGGTTTAGTAGAATGCTATTATAGTTAAAAATTAAATTTAAGGGTCACATCAATGTAACTTACAATACTTCAAAATTTCCTTGTCTAGTTACGGCGTAGTCTTATGAAGTTGTTCTTAGACAGAGGTGTAAATTGCCAGAAGCAAATGAGGGTTTTTTTAGAACCTTTTGGATGAAAAATAAAAGAAAATATTGGTAGTATTTATCTGTTTATCATTTCAGAAAATATATCCTCTTTATAAGTCAGTGCAAGCAGAGATTCCAGAAACATGTATTCTGAACAAGGAACGAGATATATACTCCATTCAAGAAGACCAAAAATTTATGGAACCACCAAACAAGTGGTACTGTAATATTTGTGGCAAAGGTTTTTTGTCTGAGTATTATTTAGACCTTCATTTCACCAACAGACACAAAGAGTATATTAGACAGGTACTGGTTTATCTTAATTAAAGTGTCCATTAACATGTATGATGAGATAGAACTCAGAATTCCTGTTCATACAAAAATTGTTGTTATACTTGAGCAGAGAGGGATGGTGGTGGGGACTTTACAAACAGTAAAAACTGTTTTGGCATGGCAAAAAACCCATTACTTTTTAGATCACCTGACCAAAGGCACGTGTAAGATTTTGCCATCACTTAGCATTCTACCACATGTCCTATGCTCATAAACTTTTCACATTCTTATGATCTTCTTGAAAACTAAACAGAATTTAATGGATCTTGGCAGAAATGATCCTGCTAAAGTCCGTTTTAAGTTTTGTTGTTTTAATGCTGATTTGTTAATAAACATGGTGGCTGTAGCCAATTGTTATACCCCCACAAACTTGTTATTGTTTTGGGGGGGGGGGGGTATATAGGAGTCACCCTGTCTGTCTGTTCGTCTGTCTGTCCGTCTGTCTACATCCCTTGTAAGCGCAACTCCTCCTTAACTGCTTGATGAAATTTAATAAAACAATATGGTAAATTGTAAGTTTTTGGTTTTCATTTAAAAGATAAGATGATCTTCTCTGAAAGTGCCATACAAAATGTATTGTAACTTGGTACAAAGATTCATTTCTATGTTATCGGACAAATAACATGACTGCTATGTGGAATCCTTGTCCCTGATTGGTTTAAGTTTTCTGTGTATTCTCTCTGAAAATACCAGCCATAATTGATTGTGACTTTGCAGGATTGCAGTATAATAGGTCCTTTACAAAGAAATGAAAGAAGCCTTATTTTTTGATGATAGGACATTAGACAAGGGTGTATGAGTGATCCTTATTTCTGGTTGGTTAACATTTTCAAATTTGTTTCTTCCTTGAAGCCAAGTGGTCAGTAACTTTGTAGTCTTGAAGCATAGTAGGTACTTTAAGTTTTTTTTTAAATTATGCTTTTTGGCGTCAAGCATGGCCACATAGAGCAATCATAATTTTATATTGGCTGAAATTTAAAAGTTGTTTTTTGACATTACAAGTCTATTTTTATAGTAAGGCAACGATAAGGGTCATTTTTCCCCCATCAATTGTCAGCTTATTTTTAGATTGACAGCATGAAACATTTTTGTTTTTTGGGTGTCTATTAACCATGTGAGTGATACAGGCTCTCTGGAACCTCTTTTTTCCAGTCATTGTCTTTTAAGGTAAACATTATTAGATGAACTTCCAGGGTATTTCTCAGCTATATTATGGCATCAAGTTCTTATTGGGGAACAAAGCCAGAGTACCCTAGTAATAAACTGATCCTAGACAGGTAACTTGGCAGTTATTGTCAGTTAAGGCTGTGAATCTCAGTGGTCGAGTGGTCAAGGTAGTTTGTCTATTATTGATCACATGGTCAGCCAACACTGTGATTGCCGGTTAGAGTCTCACAGCGGGAAGGGTGCCATCTACTCCAATCTAAATTGACAAGGATTGCCAGTTTTCCTACTGAAGGTCGGGGGTTTTCTCCGGGAATTTTGGCTTCCTCCCCAATAAAAACTGGATGCCATGATATAGCTAAAAAATTGCTGAAAGTGGCATTAAACAACATTCAAACAAACAAACAAATCAAGAAAGGCTGAAGTTAGCATGCCTTGTCTGAAGTCAGAATCGAATACAATACCACAACCTTGACATGCCTATAATCAATGGTTGTGACAATGGAGAGTTAACTTTTAAAGTTGGTAAACGGTTCACGCTATGAACATGGGTATAAACAACAGGCTACATTTCAATTAAAACTACTTAAGAAACACTACATACACTGACAAATTTGTAACTTTTAACAGGGAAAAGATATTTTGTGTTTAGCCGATTACTGTGATATATACAGATGTGACATTGTTGCTGGGATACATACTGCTGAATTCTGGGATATCTCTTTGTGTCTAGAGGAAGACATGGAAGATATAAAACAACGATGTCAGGTTAGTACATATAAATAAGTTCCCTTGAAAGTTAAAAGTTATGAACTGAGCTAACCAAGGATGGCATTTACCTCTAACCCACAAATATGTCTTGTCATTTTTGATTGGGAGAAATTACGAGGTAACAAAAATGAATACTGTTGAACTAAGAAAATGTTCAATTGATAAGATTGTAGGTATTGAAAATACATATACCGTATAACCGGTAATTTTTGCGGTGTGAAATTTTTGCGGATTGGGATTGAAATTCTGATATTTTATTTTTGCTGATTTTAATTTTTGCGGTTTTACATCTTTCACAAAAAAATGTCGAGTTTTTATGTCTGTTGTGTATCCTGATTAGCCCAGTTATATGGGCTATGAGTTATGTTCCACGCTAAGGGAAAATCATATAGAGCATGACAAGCTTCTGTTGTTCCCTGATATATGACTTGTGGTGGAATAAATTCACCTGTAAGTGTACCTAAAAAAATGAAAAAAAGTGCAGAAAAAAATTGACAAAACGGGTAAAATAAAGTAAGTTTTTTTATTAATTGGGATTGCATTGACAATCAATTTCTGATAGAACTTGGTTAATACACGCAGACAAATGACAGGTTGGTGTTTTAATTGGAAATTGATATTTACAGGTAATAATAACGGTTAAATAACGGATTAATCACAGTTTCTTGTATAAACATCCTTTGTTTTATACAGGTAGACAATAACAATAAAGGAAAATGTTTTGGTGTTTTTGTTTCTTGTAAAAACATCCTTTATTTTGTATCTATCGGATGGACAATAACAATAAAGGAAAATTTATTAGTGTTTTATAGTGAATATTTAATTAAAACTCAGAAAACGAGAAAACTATTCACTTCGCTTCGATGATTTTTATTTACCAAAGAGATAAGTAATATAATTAATATCACAAAGGGTAACAAAATATCGATCGACACAAGTTTGTGAAACTTTATCGTTATTTACGGATAGGAATACTTAATATTTTTTTATGGGATTTTAAATTTTGCGGTCGTGTGTCAACCGCGAAATAAAGCAAAAATTAAATTATCGCAAAAATCACCAGTTATACGGTATATAAATTTAATTTGCTAATTGTTACTATCAAGACACTATTTGCACACTACTATCCATTGGGAGAATTTATAAATCATAATTAATTGTATGATCAACTACAAAAAATATCTCCTTTCGGTTGTTTAGATTGTATAACCTTCATAGCCAATTATATTAAATGTGCACAATGAAAATTGTGTTATCCTGCACTAGAGAAAATATTTTTTATAGGTAATACTTATAAGTAAATCTAAACATCAGAATAAACTCAACAATTTGTTGTGTAATTTTACTATAACACCTGAGTTCAAGGGCAGTATGATTTTTATAATACTAAATGCCTGACATCTAAAGAAGAAACGCGAACAACCAAATAGATATTGCATTGGAATATATATATATAATGGAAAATGCTTGTTTGCTGCTAGTTGTTTTTCCAATTAATAATTGGACCATTTTCATGTATTTCTTGTGACTTTGACATTGTTTGTGCGGAAATACAAATAACATGCATGTAAACTTCAGCTGACAAGGGTGATTATTTTTTAAAATCATTTCTATACTTTGGCTGGAGTCAGTTATAATGCTCTGGTTCAGAAATCTCCAGTCTGAGAAGGTGTTAAATTATCAGCTGTTGGTAGTAAAGCATGATGAATTTACACATATTGCTATTATGGGCAGGGCTAAATTCAAAATCAGTAGAAATTAACACATACTTGGTCACTGTCAAATAAAAAAACAGCATTTTTGCATAAAGTATAATACATTTCATAAATAAATTCTCTTATGAGAAACAAGATGTTGCACGATTAAATAAAAATAGTTTCCATATAATTGGTGATGTGATATTTTGATAATATTTTACAGCATGCTTTAATATTTCAAATTAAAGATTACTGCTTAAATGTTCATATATTTTTAAATGTTTTGTAGAAAGTGTTTAGTACGTGTATACCTCCAGGTTTGTCAAAGAATGCAACAGTGACATTACAAGGTATTCTTATATATATTATTGTCAGCTGGTATATTACCGTTATAACATGATTACCAAATTGCAATAAAATATAACTGTACAGTCTAAACACCCAGGTTTTATGTGTGTTATTTTCTCCTCAAATTTGAAAATGATTTCATTTAATTTTGACAAGTACAGTATGTATAGATTCAATACATTGGATAATTGGATATTTTGTTAATTGATTAATGTGATCAAGTGTTGAACAACAGACCCCTGATGTAGCAGGCTTGGTCAAGAGTTCAACTACAGATTAAGGTTTAGTTTTTATTCTGAAGAAACCATAAGAACTGAAGATACAAAATACAACATTTATAAGACAAAGTACAATATCATAAAGACGAATACAAATAATACACAAATAGGTGATTCGTTCGTTGTATGTGTTTACACATTTGTTATAAATTCTAAACATTATTTGTTATGTTTGTTTGTTATAGTATATTAATATTACTATAAGTGTCATTACGTTTTGCTAACATATACTCATTATTTTAACTGTTCACAAATGAACCATTTAACAATTAAACACTTAATCGTTGAACACCTTCTTGTACATGTAATCAGACAAAATACAGTTTACTACCTAGAAATTGTCCAAATGTTAACTATGCATACCAAATATCATTCAATTTAGCATTTTTATTATACTTAATTTTAACACAGTTAATGTAGCTCTTAAATACTATAATTTTCAGTAAGATATTTGCTAATCTATTTTTATGCTTAAGGAAAGATAACTCAATTACAATACTAAACTACAACACGTGGATAAAGGGAGATATTCAAAATTTACTCGAAAGGGGTGGATAGTTTTTACAAACTATCAACATTAAAATTAAGGCATTGAAAATCAATATAAATATTCTACATATGTGTATTTCAACAATCATGGATCTTTTATACATGTATATGACAATAAAAATGTGAAATAATTGTTCAAAGTATGTAAATCGGATATGTCGGTTGTCGTCACTCTTTAGCACAAAGGTTGAGCATGTTTTGACAAAATAGAGTAATAAAGAGTTGTAACCAAGTTCATCAAATAGTGAAAACATTGTGTGAATGATTAATTACCTTAGTCTCCTGACCAAGTTGCTAAAATAAGCGTTAATCGTTTGTTCACGTTTTTCAATTTTTGCTTCTAAGGGAATTGTACAAAAAAGGGAGTGAAACGTTTCAAAGTTTGTCTGGTTATGGAAACACACAGAAAAAATATTGTGCATACAAAACATGGCCATTTACCCCTGATTTATCTTCCTGCATGCAAATTTTGTCAATAGGTGTTTCAGTATATACAAGTTTAAATAGACAATACACACACAGCTGTTCCAAAACACCTTCCATATATAAGTATAGGAGTAGCTACAGTTAAGTAGGTTGCTCAGTTTTGTGTTTTAATCTCGGTGGAGCTACAAAGATGTCCCGTTACTTCTAATAGGCTGCTCAGGAGTGATAAATACTATGGTTTTATACATATTTTCCACTACTAAGCTTCTTTTATCATTTAATTAATAATTTGTCCTTTCTTGGCCATTCAGTTAACATTACAGTGCTACAATACCTAGTTTAGTGATTGTATGCTTTATTTATAATCATGCCATTGTTAAAAAAAATGAAGTGTAATTTAAGATGCATTCGGGGAAAAAAATTGCATTCCTGGTTATTGTTGTTATATTCATTGCACTATCAGTAATGCCATACCTATCGTTTGGTATATAATAATTGAATTTAAAGACTTTTGTTTGTAAATTAGTACAACACTGTATCATTCATGAAATATTTCTTAATATAGGTTGTAAAACTAACAATTAAATAACCCAGTATGTTTAGGATTTTTCATCCCTAAGCTGCAGAGTATTTTCCGTGTTGTTATTTAAAAAATAACAAAAATTATATTTCAAAACAGTAGTTTGACAAAGAATGTGACCTTCTTTAGTCTGATAATGTTAAGTCTTGTATTTTTTCAGAAGGAATAAATGATGTTGTTTGTAATTTTTTGACCTGCAAAAAATATTGGGAAACACCTATAGAAAAGGTTGGTTGAATGTACTGTCTGTTCTTGAAATAACATTAGATTTCTATGTAATTAAGTAACATACAAGATAGATAAATAGATGGAAGTCATAATTTTATTTTTGATATTGTATGTTGGATAAATAGATGGAAGGCATAATTTTATTTTTGATATTTAGTATAAAACACAAATGTATACACATATTTCTAAATGTATTTTCATATTACGAATTTTCCAAGGAATACAAAGTCCATACAATTAAGTTCAAGTATATGTAAAGGGGATAATGTCAGTACAAATCATGGCCGAGGATTGTCAAACTAATTGCTTACCAACTTACCCGATTTTATAATTATCAAACAATGATGGCCTAATTGTCAAATCTTGCTCTGGACTGTCTAGAGCTATACAATATAATTCTTCTTTTGTTTAAAAAACTTCTCCATTAATATGACAACAACTTTAAATTTCAATTTTATGATTGCATACAAATTGATGACAAAATTGTGCCAGGGCCCATTTGATTGAATGATTTGTTATATATATTTTCAGCCTAAAGATTTGTCAATAATGTATACAGTATTTACTGTTTTTACATTTATAATAATGATACTGTACTACTGTATAGGATACCAGTATTACTAGTAAGTACGTTAACTGTATAGGATACCAGTATTACTAGTAAGTATGTTAACTGTACAGGATACCAGTATTACTAGTAAGTATGTTAACTTTACAGGATACCAGTATTACTATTTACTAGTAAGTATGTTAACTGTATAGGATACCAGTGTTACCAGTAAGTATGTTAACTGTACAGGATACCAGTATTACTAGTAAGTATGTTAACTGTACAGGATACCAGTATTACTAGTAAGTATGTTAACTGTACAGGATACCAGTGTTACTAGTAAGTATGTTAACTGTATAGGATACCAGTATTACTAGTAAGTATGTTAACTGTACAGGATACCAGTATTACTAGTAAGTATGTTAACTGTATAGGATACCAGTATTACTAGTAAGTATGTTAACTGTACAGGATACCAGTATTACTAGTAAGTACGTTAAATGTACAGGATACCAGTATTACTAGTAAGTATGTTAACTGTACAGGATACCAGTATTACTAGTAAATATGTTAACTGTACAGGATACCAGTATTACTAGTAAGTATGTTAACTGTATAGGATACCAGTATTACTTGTAAATATGTTAAATGTACAGGATACCAGTGTTACTAGTAAGTATGTTAACTGTACAGGATACCAGTATTACTAGTAAGTATGTTAACTGTACAGGATACCAGTATTACTAGTAAGTATGTTAACTGTATAGGATACCAGTATTACTAGTAAGTATGTTAACTGTATAGGATACCAGTATTACTAGTAAGTATGTTAACTGTACAGGATACCAGTATTACTAGTAAGTATGTTAACTGTATAGGATACCAGTATTAGTAGTAAGTATGTTAACTGTACAGGATACCAGTATTACTAGTAAGTATGTTAACTGTACAGGCTACCAGTATTACTAGTAAGTATGTTAAATGTACAGGATACCAGTATTACTAGTAAGTATGTTAACTGTACAGGATACCAGTATTACTAGTAAGTATGTTAACTGTACAGGATACCAGTGTTTCTAGTAAGTATGTTAACTGTACAGGATACCAGTGTTACTAGTAAGTATGTTAACTGTACAGGATACCAGTATTACTAGTAAGTATGTTAACTGTACAGGATACCAGTATTACTAGTAAGTATGTTAACTGTACAGGATACCAGTATTACTAGTAAGTATGTTAACTGTATAGGATACCAGTATTACTAGTATGTATGTTAACTGTATAGGATACCAGTATTACTAGTAAATATGTTAAATGTACAGGATACCAGTATTACTAGTAAGTATGTTAACTGTACAGGATACCAGTATTACTAGTAAGTATGTTAACTGTATAGGATACCAGTATTACTAGTAAGTATGTTAAATGTACAGGATACCAGTATTACTAGTAAGTATGTTAACTGTATAGGTTACCAGTATTACTAGTAAGTATGTTAAATGTACAGGATACCAGTATTACTAGTAAGTATGTTAAATGTACAGGATACCAGTATTACTAGTAAGTGTGTTAACTGTACAGGATACCAGTATTACTAGTAAGTATGTTAACTGTATAGGATACCAGTATTACTAGTAAGTATGTTAAATGTACAGGATACCAGTATTACTAATAAGTATGTTAAATGTACAGGATACCAGTATTACTAGTAAGTGTGTTAACTGTACAGGATACCAGTATTACTAGTAAGTATGTTAACTGCATAGGATACCAGTATTACTAGTAAGTATGTTAACTGTACAGGATACCAGTATTACTAGTAAGTATGTTAACTGC
Organism: Limnoperna fortunei; assembly: GCA_944474755.1. Lineage (NCBI taxonomy): Eukaryota > Metazoa > Mollusca > Bivalvia > Mytilida > Modiolidae > Limnoperna > Limnoperna fortunei. The sequence continues at coordinate 19,712,881 of OX104120.1, forward strand.
ATAGGATACAAGTGTTTCTAGTAAGTATGTTAACTGTACAGGATACCAGTGTTACTAGTAAGTATGTTAACTGTACAGGATACCAGTATTACTAGTAAGTATGTTAACTGTACAGGATACCAGTATTACTAGTAAGTATGTTAACTGTATAGGATACCAGTATTACTAGTAAGTATGTTAACTGTATAGGATACCAGTATTACTAGTATGTATGTTAACTGTATAGGATACCAGTATTACTAGTAAATATGTTAAATGTACAGGATACCAGTATTACTAGTAAGTATGTTAACTGTACAGGATACCAGTATTACTAGTAAGTATGTTAACTGTATAGGATACCAGTATTACTAGTAAGTATGTTAAATGTACAGGATACCAGTATTACTAGTAAGTATGTTAACTGTATAGGTTACCAGTATTACTAGTAAGTATGTTAAATGTACAGGATACCAGTATTACTAGTAAGTATGTTAAATGTACAGGATACCAGTATTACTAGTAAGTGTGTTAACTGTACAGGATACCAGTATTACTAGTAAGTATGTTAACTGTATAGGATACCAGTATTACTAGTAAGTATGTTAAATGTACAGGATACCAGTATTACTAGTAAGTATGTTAACTGTATAGGATACCAGTATTACTAGTAAGTATGTTAAATGTACAGGATACCAGTATTACTAGTAAGTATGTTAACTGTATAGGATACCAGTATTACTAGTAAATATGTTAACTGTATAGGATACCAGTGTTTCTAGTAAGTATGTTAACTGTATAGGATACCAGTATTACTAGTAAGTATGTTAACTGTATAGGATACCAGTATTACTAGTAAATATGTTAACTGTAAAGGATACCAGTGTTTCTAGTAAGCATGTTAACTGTACAGGATACCAGTATTACTAGTAAGTATGTTAAATGTACAGGATACCAGTATTACTAGTAAGTATGTTAACTGTACAGGATACCAGTGTTACCAGTAAATATGTTAAATGTATAGGATACCAGTATTACTAGTAAGTATGTTAACTGTACAGGATACCAGTGTTACTAGTAAGTATGTTAACTGTACAGGATACCAGTATTACTAGTAAGTATGTTAACTGTACAGGATACCAGTATTACTAGTAAGTATGTTAAATGTACAGGATACCAGTATTACTAGTAAGTATGTTAACTGTACAGGATACCAGTATTACTAGTATGTATGTTAACTGTACAGGATACCAGTATTACTAGTAAGTATGTTAAATGTACAGGATACCAGTATTACTAGTAAGTATGTTAAATGTATAGGATACCAGTATTACTAGTAAGTATGTTAACTGTACAGGATACCAGTATTACTAGTAAGTATGTTAACTGTACAGGATACCAGTATTACTAGTAAGTATGTTAACTGTACAGGATACCAGTATTACTAGTAAGTATGTTAACTGTATAGGATACCAGTATTACTAGTAAGTATGTTAACTGTATAGGATACCAGTATTACTAGTATGTATGTTAACTGTATAGGATACCAGTATTACTAGTAAATATGTTAAATGTACAGGATACCAGTATTACTAGTAAGTATGTTAACTGTACAGGATACCAGTATTACTAGTAAGTATGTTAACTGTATAGGATACCAGTATTACTAGTAAGTATGTTAACTGTATAGGATACAAGTGTTTCTAGTAAGTATGTTAACTGTACAGGATACCAGTGTTACTAGTAAGTATGTTAACTGTATAGGATACCAGTATTACTAGTAAGTATGTTAAATGTACAGGATACCAGTATTACTAGTAAGTATGTTAACTGTATAGGTTACCAGTATTACTAGTAAGTATGTTAAATGTACAGGATACCAGTATTACTAGTAAGTATGTTAACTGTATAGGATACCAGTATTACTAGTAAGTATGTTAAATGTACAGGATACCAGTATTACTAGTAAGTATGTTAAATGTACAGGATACCAGTATTACTAGTAAGTATGTTAAATGTACAGGATACCAGTATTACTAGTAAGTATGTTAACTGTATAGGATACCAGTATTACTAGTAAGTATGTTAACTGTACAGGATACCAGTATTACTAGTAAGTATGTTAAATGTACAGGATACCAGTATTACTAGTAAGTATGTTAAATGTACAGGATACCAGTATTACTAGTAAGTGTGTTAACTGTACAGGATACCAGTATTACTAGTAAGTATGTTAACTGTATAGGATACCAGTATTACTAGTAAGTATGTTAAATGTACAGGATACCAGTATTACTAATAAGTATGTTAAATGTACAGGATACCAGTATTACTAGTAAGTGTGTTAACTGTACAGGATACCAGTGTTACTAGTAAGTATGTTAACTGTACAGGATACCAGTATTACTAGTAAGTATGTTAACTGTACAGGATACCAGTATTACTAGTAAGTATGTTAACTGTATAGGATACCAGTATTACTAGTAAGTATGTTAACTGTATAGGATACCAGTATTACTAGTATGTATGTTAACTGTATAGGATACCAGTATTACTAGTAAATATGTTAAATGTACAGGATACCAGTATTACTAGTAAGTATGTTAAATGTACAGGATACCAGTATTACTAGTAAGTATGTTAACTGTATAGGATACCAGTATTACTAGTAAGTATGTTAAATGTACAGGATACCAGTATTACTAGTAAGTATGTTAACTGTATAGGTTACCAGTATTACTAGTAAGTATGTTAAATGTACAGGATACCAGTATTACTAGTAAGTATGTTAAATGTACAGGATACCAGTATTACTAGTAAGTGTGTTAACTGTACAGGATACCAGTATTACTAGTAAGTATGTTAACTGTATAGGATACCAGTATTACTAGTAAGTATGTTAAATGTACAGGATACCAGTATTACTAGTAAGTATGTTAACTGTATAGGATACCAGTATTACTAGTAAGTATGTTAAATGTACAGGATACCAGTATTACTAGTAAGTATGTTAACTGTATAGGATACCAGTATTACTAGTAAATATGTTAACTGTATAGGATACCAGTGTTTCTAGTAAGTATGTTAACTGTATAGGATACCAGTATTACTAGTAAGTATGTTAACTGTATAGGATACCAGTATTACTAGTAAATATGTTAACTGTAAAGGATACCAGTGTTTCTAGTAAGCATGTTAACTGTACAGGATACCAGTATTACTAGTAAGTATGTTAAATGTACAGGATACCAGTATTACTAGTAAGTATGTTAACTGTACAGGATACCAGTGTTACCAGTAAATATGTTAAATGTATAGGATACCAGTATTACTAGTAAGTATGTTAACTGTACAGGATACCAGTGTTACTAGTAAGTATGTTAACTGTACAGGATACCAGTATTACTAGTAAGTATGTTAACTGTACAGGATACCAGTATTACTAGTAAGTATGTTAAATGTACAGGATACCAGTATTACTAGTAAGTATGTTAACTGTACAGGATACCAGTATTACTAGTATGTATGTTAACTGTACAGGATACCAGTATTACTAGTAAGTATGTTAAATGTACAGGATACCAGTATTACTAGTAAGTATGTTAAATGTATAGGATACCAGTATTACTAGTAAGTATGTTAACTGTACAGGATACCAGTATTACTAGTAAGTATGTTAACTGTACAGGATACCAGTATTACTAGTAAGTATGTTAACTGTACAGGATACCAGTATTACTAGTAAGTATGTTAACTGTACAGGATACCAGTATTACTAGTAAATATGTTAAATGTACAGGATACCAGTATTACTAGTAACTATGTTAAATGTACAGGATACCAGTATTACTAGTAAGTATGTTAACTGTACAGGATACCAGTATTACTAGTAAGTATGTTAACTGTACAGGATACCAGTGTTACTAGTAACTATGTTAAATGTACAGGATACCAGTATTACTAGTAAGTATTTTAAATGTACAGGATACCAGTATTACTAGTAAGTATGTTAACTGTATAGGATACCAGTATTACTAGTAAGTATGTTAACTGTATAGGATACCAGTGTTTCTAGTAAGTATGTTAACTGTATAGGATACCAGTATTACTAGTAAGTATGTTAACTGTATAGGATACCAGTATTACTAGTAAATATGTTAACTGTATAGGATACCAGTGTTTCTAGTAAGCATGTTAACTGTACAGGATACCAGTATTACTAGTAAGTATGTTAAATGTACAGGATACCAGTATTACTAGTAAGTATGTTAACTGTACAGGATACCAGTGTTACCAGTAAATATGTTAAATGTATAGGATACCAGTATTACTAGTAAGTATGTTAACTGTATAGGATACCAGTATTACTAGTAAGTATGTTAACTGTACAGGATACCAGTATTACTAGTAAGTATGTTAACTTTACAGGATACCAGTATTACTAGTAAGTATGTTAACTGTACAGGATACCAGCATTACTAGTAAATATGTTAAATGTACAGGATACCAGTATTACTAGTAACTATGTTAAATGTACATGATACCAGTATTACTAGTAAGTATGTTAACTGTACAGGATACCAGTATTACTAGTAAGTATGTTAACTGTACAGGATACCAGTATTACTAGTAAGTATGTTAACTGTATAGGATACCAGTATTACTTGTTTGTTTGTTTGAATGGTGTTTTAATGCCACTTTCAGCAATTTTTCAGCTATTTCATGGCCTCCAGTTTTTATTGGGGGAGGAAGCCGGAGTACCCGGAGAGAACCCCCGACCTGCGGTAGGAAAACTGGCAATCCTTGTCAATTAAGATTGGAGTTGAGTACACCCTGCCTGCAGTGAGAATCGAACCCGCAATCTCAGTGTTGACAGACCACGTGATCAATAGTAGACGAACTACCTTGACCACTAGGCCACCGAGGCCCCTACCAGTATTACTATAGTATAGAAAGTATGTTAACTGTATAGGATACCAGTATTACTAGTAAGTATGTTAACTGTATAGGATACCAGTATTACTAGTAAGTATTTTAACTGTACAGGATACCAGTATTACTAGTAAGTATGTTAACTGTACAGGATACCAGTATTACTAGTAAGTATGTTAACTGTATAGGATACCAGTATTACAAGGAAGTATGTTAACTGTACAGGATGCCAATGTTACTAGTAAGTATGTTAACTGTACAGGATACCAGTATTACTAGTATGTTAACTGTATAGGATACCAGTATTACTAGTAAGTATGTTAACTGTACAGGATACCAGTATTACTAGTAAGTATGTTTACTGTACAGGATACCAGTATTACTAGTAAGTAGGTTAACTGCACAGGATACCAGTATTACTAGTAACTATGTTAAATGTACAGGATACCAGTATTACTAGTAAGTATGTTAACTGTACAGGATACCAGTATTACTAGTAAGTATGTTAACTGTACAGGATACCAGTATTACTAGTAAGTATGTTAACTGTATATAACGTACATCAGGTTTGTCATAGATACTCTGCTTCCTCCTTTTCCACACCACACCCAAAATAAAACCCCAAAACAGGACATCATTAGCTGACCAATGGCTGCAAGTGCCATAAAAAAACAACAAACAATGACCAATGACCAAAAAATCAACTGAAAGGTGGTTTTGCGGAGTTTCCCTTTAATGAATAAGTTAGCCACAAAATCTGATTGGACACCAAGTTGTGTGAAATCTACATTTTCTGTTAAAACAATATAATACAAGCACAGATGACTTTTCCTGTTACTGTAATTAGCTATGTACTCATTATATGGCTTGGAAGATCCTCTGATCCACTTTGTTGAGTATTACACCGCACAAGAAGTCAACTAAGTTAAGGTAAGTTATGAGTATCACTTATTGTAATAACATATAATTGGGTACATACATCAATGTATATTATACATGGCCGGTTACTGTAAAAGGTATCATAAATATTGGTTGTTTTTAAGGGTGTTTAATGCCATTTTCAGCAAAATCAAGGCATTCATTTTTTATTGGGGAGGAAGCCGGAGTACCTAGAGAAAACCCTGACCTGCAGTAGGAATACTGGCAATCCTTGTCAATTAAAAATGATGTTCAGTGCACCCTGCCTGCAGTGAGACATGAACCCCCAACATCAGCGTTGATGGGCCACTGAAGCCCTGAATCATAAATATAAGCCATTTTTTATATTTTCATTATCTGCTGTTTGTTCAACTGGCTTCACTAGCTCTGATATAATTTATGTGTTCATAAAATGGTTGCTAAATTCCAGCAAGCAATATTTTAAATATATCCAGGATGAGAACAGGTTAACAATTGATAAAGAAATTGGGGAAAATGGATGGACCAATTGGAAAACGGAGGATAGTTAGACAAGTAGCAAAAATTCAGCCTTTCAAAGAGCCTCTCGTTTATGAAATCTACAAACACATAAGTTTTTTGTTTGTTTGTTTGTGGTTTAATGTCACTTTCAGTGATTTTTCAGCTATATCATGGCCCAGTTTTTATTGGGGGAGGAAGTCGGATTTCACAGTGAAAACCTCCAATCTTTGGCAAGAAAATTTCCAATCCTTGTCAATTTAGGTTGGATTCTAGCATCTCCCACTTGCAGTAAGATTTAAAATGACAATATTAACAGAAATGGCATCCTTACATACTGTATAATGATGTACTGAGCAGTTCTATGGGTCAAGCCCTGGAACCCTCCCAGTAAGTTGTAATACCCTCATCTTATTGCTTAATAATTACAGCCACAAAAACAACCGCTGACAGTGTTGTTTGGGTGGTTTTTACTTTACTTAGGTTTGGTGGCATTGTTTCAAATTTTATATCAATTTTTATATTTTAAAAGTTTTAATGGAAAATTGTCGATATTTTTCAGCACTGACACATTTTCTGACATGTACGAACCAAACTTCAAACCATCATACAGACTTCCCAGTCAGAATGTTCGACAAAGAGTAGTCAATACAGACAGTTGATCACTGGAGAAATTCAACCATTTTCTAATATATTAACTATAAATCAGGAACAGTCAAGTTTGATGACAATAAATATCTGAAGTTGTGAAGGTCATCAAAAAACAGTTTGAGCTATCCATATTTCAAGCCACCAAGGTTGTGCTGTACCATGATACCTTTTGTTCTTCGCTTTGCTAATGAATTTTCTTCACTGTCTAAACTAACAGTGTTTTAAATAAATTATTTGTGCAGTTTTCTTTTATGTCAATAAAACCCTAAGTGTCTACAAATATCGATCATACTTGATTTTCTGATTGTGTTTAGTTTTTACTGGCTGTGAACTAATTTTTGCCTGTGTCTGTTGTTTTTCATAAAGGTAGAGATTATGTGGATATAAGTTCTCACTTGGGCCCTAGAATATTAATGACGACCCCCAAGACAAACCTATAATCATGTTGGTAAACAATTCCATTGCACATGCATATTCAAATTCTGCATATCAAAAGTTCTGATTTTCACTGGGTTTTTGGTAATTTTTTTTTTCACAAGAAACTTGCTGACAGTAATGAGAGTTGTTTGCAAAGATTTAGTTATTATCAAACACTTCTCACCCATATGGTTGTTGTTACCATGCCCCAGTGCCATATCACCTTTTTGAGTAAAAATGTTTTGCTCAGCAAGTAACTTTTCTCAATTACCATGACAGCAAAGGAAAAGGAAAGATTCAATTGGATAAAAGTGGTAATAAAAAAATTCTTAGCAAAGAAAATGTTTATGGCATTGGGCCCAGATTTTTTTCTCTGGTTATTTTAAAGAAATGAAATGTATATGTACACCAGTCCTCTTTGAAGCAGAAGTGAATAGGGGCTCAAAAGTGTAAATGTAATGCTCTAGTTTGGTTATTATACTCCTTGCTACATAGTTGTGTTGGGTATAATGTTTTTGACTGGTCCATCAGTTCATCTGTCACTTCCATTCTTGTAATTGCAACTCATCTGTAACCACTGATCAGAATTATGAAACTTTTTGTGGGAGATATTCGCCTTTCAAACTTAAGAAATTGCTCAAAATATTCTTGTAAGCGCAACATCTCTGTAACTACTGATCAGAATTTTATGAAACTTGGTAGGAATGAATGACACCATATGTAGTTGTGTATATTGACAGGAAATTGATATGATATTTTTTGTAGGAGTTATTCCTTCATTAAACTTTGTACAAATTTCTCAAAGTACATGTTTATGTATGAAACAACTTGTTTGCACTATACTCAGAAACTACTGATCACAATTGTATGGAACTTGATAGGTTTGAGGGAGCTTGCTCACTAAGGTTCTTTAATTTCGTACATTTCAAAACAACAAATATATTTTGCTTTGGAATATATTGTCTTTACTCAAAATGTACAGAAGACAGAAAAATGCAAGCCATGCAAATATTGGCGATAACTGGTACACTGACATGATTTTTCTTTATCTGCTTTCTGCAGTGTATAATTAATCAATTTTATGTGCATTAATATTTTGAGTTTTAAAATGATTTCATGTCATTTAATATTCTGTCAACTGTACACACATAAATACTCATCATGCCAAAATAATTACCTGTTAATTTGAAGAATTTCACTAATTACTAAATGTATTATTCTGGTTCTTTGTACCCTAAAATTATAGTTTGAAAGCCAATTTTTTTTATGTTTTGAGTTATTGATTTAATTTAATTAATTTCTTATCATATTGACTATGATACAAGTTAAAGTTTTTGAAAAATAAAGATTTATTGTGGTATGTTTGTAAACAATTGTATATTAGTGTGAATGAAATGTTAAAATTAAGTTTATTTAGATTGATGTTGATTTGTCATTTAAAAAAGACTGTATTGTTATCATTTTTGCTTCTTATTTTTGATTGTGACATGTATATCCAACAAAATGTTAAGGACCACTAAAAACATACTTATAAAAAAATCCTAACAATTATAAATTGTTGTTTTATGTCCAATGAGCAATATTTCAGCTATATTCAGGACGTACAATAATAAATAATAAATATTGCTTGAAACAAAGTAATTTTTCATCTTAAAACTTACGTTTCATGAAATTCAATTGAAAGGCATGAAATTCTTATGCTAATTATGTAGCAAAAAGTGGTCCTTAATTTTGTTTTGAGTATTTAATCATTACTGACCAAATAAAACTACTAAATAGAGATCACAGAAATAATTAGCTGGCTTTATTTCCATATAAAAACTGGACACTATGATTGAGCTGTCAGTAACATAAAATGATTCAACAATCAAATATACATATTGGTCTTTTTGGCCTTGGGACATGCATAAAGTCGACCTATAAACTAAAAAATATGGTAAACAACATTAAAAAGTGTTTCATTCTGTGCAGATTGTTATAGATTACCATTGAAGTGTATTGCATTTATTTTGTGTAAGTGCTGTATAATACTTCTTGAACTATGTTGGTTTTCTTTACACTATACATCAATGTTGTACTCGCCATAGTATACAAACTTAGTTTAAATATTGCCAATGATAAATGATAAAAAATAGAAAATAGATTTTGTGCTGTTTAACAATTTTAAGTTGCACAAGGTTGTTAATACAGCTCCTAGTTAAGTATAAGGATTGTGAAACTTTACATTTTTTTTTGTACGATTTACAAGTTTGCGTTGCATTTGCCATCCATTGTTGTCAGTCATCATAAACTTTTCATTTTATCTCCCCTAAAACCACAGGGCCAATTGGAACCAAAGTTGGCATAGTTGTCTAGCAACTACAGTTTCGATGATGTTAATCTTTCATTTGGTTTCCATGAAAAAGTTTATGCTCTGTATCCTCCAATGGTACTTGTCATATTACAATACTGAACAGTAGAACAGGAATTGCTATACAGACTCTATTACTACACTGTATAAACTAAGTCAGCTGTTCAGCAACAGTTAAACTTGTATTACACAGGGCTATTCAGCAACAGTTATACATGTACATGTACTTGTATTACACAGATTTTTGGCCCTACTTTTTTATAGCCCCCGCTTGAAAAGCGGGGGGTATATAGTGTTCATGGTGTCCGTCCGTCCGTCCGTCCGTCCGTTACACTTTCTATTATTTGCAACTACTCCTACACCACTGGAAGGAATTTGATGAAACTTACACAGAATCTTTGTCTCATAGTGCCATTGTGCAGGAGATTTTTAACATTTTGATCGGAATGATATTTGGGGTTTCCCATAGAAAAACATGGACTTTGTCATTGACCTAAGGGGGTCCCTATCTCTTATGTGCAACTCCTCCTACACCACTCAATGAAATTTAATGAAACTTACACAGAATGCTTGTCACATAGTGCCATTGTGCAGGAGATATTAAACATTTTGATCGGATCGATATTTGGGGTTTCCCATAAAAAAACATGGACATTGTCATTGACCTAAGGGGGTCCTCATCTCTTATGTGCAACTCCTCCTACACCACTGAATGGAATTTAAAGAAACTTACACAGCATCCTTGTCACATAGTGCCATTGTGCAGGAGATATTAAACATTTTGATCGGATCGATATTTGGGGTTTCCCATAGAAAAACATGGACATTGTCAATGACCTAAGGGGGTCCTCAAGTCTTATGTGCAACTCCTCCTACACCACTGAATGGAATTTGTTGAAACTTACACAGAATCCTTGTCACATAGTGCCATTGTGCAGTAGATATTATTTTGATCGGAATGATATTTGGGGTTTCCCATAGAACAACACGGACTGTCATTGACATAAGGGGATACCCATTTCTTATGTGCAACTCCTCCTACACCACTAAATGGAATTTGATGAAACTTACACAGAATGTTGTCACATATTGCCATTGTGCACTAGATATATAACATTTCGATTGGAATGATATTTGGGGTTTCCCATAGAAAGACATGGACTTTGTCATGGACATAAGGGATACCCATCTGTTATGTGCAACTCATTCCTACACCACTGAATGGAATTTGTTGAAACTTACACAGAATCCATGTCACATAGTGCCATTGTGCAGGAGATATTTAACATTTTGATCGGAATGATATTTGGGGTTTCCCATAGAAAAACATGGAGTTTGTATTGGACATAATGGGATACCCATCTTTTATTTGCAATTCCTCCTACACCACTGAATGGAATTTGTTGAAACTTATACAGAATCTTGGTCACATATTGCCATTGTGCATTGGATATTAAACATTTTGATCAGAATATTATTGGAGGTTTGCCATAGAAAAACATGGACTTTGTCATTGACATAGGGGATGCCATTCTTTGGGGGATTGGGGAGGGTTACATGTATTATCTGCAATTTCGCCTTCACGTTTAACTAGATAAAGTTTCAATTTCATAATTAAGAACACCTGAATTTTCAAAGTAATTGTGAAGCGGGGGGTATCAATGGTGAGCATTGGTCACAGGTGTTTTTACTCTAGTTTAAAGTTCTGTCTAACTGAATTGTCACCCATGACAAATAATGCTACTTGTGCAACAGTGGTAAATTGCCATGACAAACATTCTTTCCAGTTGTCTTCCTGTAACATATTTGCTAAAGCAGAAAATCCTTGGAGATTGATCGTGCAACTTTTTTTCCCCACTAAGTTGAAATAAACAGATAAATCAGAAACTGTACACACAGAATAAAAAGCATTATCCTTGGCTTGTATCAAATGCAGACTTTGATTGGTTGATTACCTGTCAGTACAAATCCCATGCCCCCACAGCTTGTTGCTAACGACACAGGGTGCATTGTTTGTGCACTGCTAATGTATTTACTAGAGTACCAGTGTATGTTGATCCACAAAGGAGTAGTTACTGTCTTTTATATTTGTAACACTGCAGATGCCCTACATTCACACTGACACACATAAATATGTCATTGTCTATTGACATTATGATAACGTGACTTGAGGCGCTAAAATACAGAAAGTAGACAAAACAATGAAAAACAGAATAATTCATACCAAAGGTACCATCCTTGACGTAGTAAAATGGGCATTTTCTGCATGAAAAAATAAAAAATTTTGTGAGCAACTATGATGAAGTTGCACAGCTAGCTTATTTCTGACAACAGAAGAAATTATTGCCAGCCTTTTACACTTGTAAACCGAAGATACATCCATTACCTACCTTATAACCCAATGTAGGGAAATTGTACCACCTGAAACTACATCAGTACAGCCTTAAGGCTCCGCCTCAGGCTGAACAGAAGTACTTTTAGGTGGTAGAATTTCCATACACCCAGGTAATAATGTAGGTAACTGATAAAACACACAGTATAGCTAAAAACCTGCTAATACCAAACACATCGTAACAGTTTAATAAAAAAAATAAAGCTTAACATTTAATGCTGGATATACCTTTAGGTTTCACCTGTAGGTGCCATTTCCAAGGACATTTTACCAGACTTAACTGATAACATTTTAATGTATTCAATAGCCTAACAGCATCACATGTCTACTGTTAAAAATAATAGAAACATGCATTTAGTACATGCCTCCCACCATTTTTTACCATATCAGAATCATTGGAGTTAATTCATAATAAATTACCCCAATGGTCCTAATTTCTTTAATTTAACGTTTTTCTTTTTCTTTACGACACTGAGTTTCTCACAAGTCATGGGTTGTTACAAATTGTCAAAATAAATTTGGCAGATGCATGTATACCAGTAATATCAATTTTTAATCATCATCATCATCAATTAACATTTCATTATCGTTAAAGAATTTGACATCAGGTGGTATAAAAAGTCCAGTCACTTCATCCAGTCTGAGGTTTGCTGGCTCGGGGGAAGATGGTATACTGTCGGAACTTTCATCAGGAACATAAACAGATCCAGAGTCAGAGGATGATGGGATACTGTCATCTCCCGATTCCAAATCGAGCTGTATGATACTTCTTTGAATCTGTTGTGAATTTAGTGCACTTGTACGTGTATGTTCAGATGTTGAAGACTTCGGTAATGTAACAGTTGATACCGGATCTTGCCTTCTGCTTGTATGGTGTTCATTTATTTCTGCTAACATTGAAGCTGGTAATATAACAGTTGATACAGGTTCTTGCTGCCTGCTTGTGGGAGATACCTTTATATCAGTCAACTTAGGAGCTTGTTTTACGGAGTCCACTTCATCATCTGATGAAGAAATTTCTATTGGTTCGGTGATGTTTAATGGAGGTTTTCGTTTTGTAATTACTAAGGTTGTTTTTGTTTTGGGATCCTTTGATGGTACACTGAACTTCATCACATCTGGACAAGGTGTATTTGGTGTCAACACCTCCAAAGAACCAAATTCTGGAGACATGATGTTCAAACCACCCCTTGTATCATCAACTTTACAAATTATTGGTGGTAAGCCAGGTTTATTTACAACAATTGTTTGTTTTTTGAATGCCGGCTCAACAGCAGTTGGTTTCTTCTTCGATGTACCATCTACTTCATCAGATGTTTTTACCTTTGAAGTATTACTGCCAAACTCATTTGCTATCAATGTTTCAAATATTGAAGCAGATGTTATTTCTCCTACCAATGTCTCCACAACTGGTTCACTGCCAATACTTTTAGAAACAGTTTTCTTTGGTATCACTTTTGGATCTTTTTGTTGGATACTAGGGCTCTGTATAAAGGACTTCTGAGGAATTTTTTTGCTTACAAGTTCCGGTCTGTCAATCCTTAGTATAGGCGTTTTGACAGACTCTGTTGATTTAGCTGTAGTAGCAAGAGGAGACTGTGATTGTTTAGTGATAACTAAAGGAGAACTGGAAGCTTGAGCAGATGTCACTAGTACTTTAGGTGGAGGTGGTGTTGACACATTCATACCCTGGTGTGTAGCTGGCGACAGCAATGGTGTTTGTCTCGCTGGTGAAAATAATGGTAAGGGAGATCGTGTAGGTGAAAAAATGAACGAGTCAGATTTATTTGCTGCATTCTGTCCTTCTTGGTTTATTTTCTGAAACAAAAGTCAAGATACAATTCATTAGTGACAGGTATATTGTCATACTTGTAATAATTTTCTTATTTTTTTTACTTTCGTACAATGCTTTGTGATAATTGTCCATGAAGACAATTTTAACAACTTCACATATTTAGATGCATCAAAGTCCAACAAAAACTGATTTTTATGTTTTGACTGCTAGCATTAAAAAACAAATATATACATATGCATCCAAATGATGTAAAACAAACTGATAACTAATTAAATCTAGAAAAAGTTGAACCAGTGATCCTGATACCCCCACTTAAATTTTAACAGACAACTAACGTTTTTTTGGGACTGTGAACTTAACCTAAGACCTTTGAAAAATGAAGCTGAAGGAAAGTTTAGAGTCTGTTTTGAAAAGTGTACTTAATATTAAAAAATTACTGCATTCTGTAAAATTAGCAGAAAAGGGACCTAGTTCCAAAGTCTTGGAAAAGGGACAAAAAGTCCTTGAACTATTTTATAACAGTAGGTGCACAACTTAAACATGTGTTCCAAAATTCTTTGAACTTTCAGGAAATTGGTTTGAAAAACTGTATAAGGAGTAAGTTACACAAAATATGTTCTTTAAAATTGCTGAAAAATTATGGTTGCAAAGTTTGAAAAAATAGGAAAAAATTCCCAAAACAATGACAGATGAACAACTTTAATATGTGTGCAATGTTTCTGTGAAGTGTTGTGGATCTAGATTAAAACCAAGGAGTAATAGATTATCATACAAGGAACAGGTTCCCCCAGCCACCTGTCTGCACACCTGCCGGACTATCAAACATTGTAACACAGCCAAAGATTTAAAAAAAACTACCAAGAATATTAACAGACTTACCTGTGCTTTGGCCAACAGATTATAATGCTGACAAAAGTCAATTGCTTGTTTAAGCAGTGGACGGTCTTGATCCACCTGAAAATATGTAAAAAGCATGTTGTGACAATGCATCTGGATATTGTTTAAGGCTATTTACTGACATATAGATTTTGTCTTTGTATGTCTAAATGTTGTTTGTTCAGCAATTTTTCAGCTATATCATAAGCTGTAGTAACCAGTTAAAACCTTCTGTAGGAAAACTAGCAATCCTTGTCAATTTAGATTGGAGTCGAGCGTACCATGCCCACAGTGAGACTTGAAAAAGCAATGTAAGTGTTGACAGACCATGTGATCAACAGAAGACCACGACATATATAGAATATCCCAATATAACCATTAGTATTATTTAGTTATAGTTTGGAAAATCATACTACAAAGTTTTTAAATTATGTTAAAATAAAGAATGGGCTTTACCAATCCAGGAGAAAATCTATGATGAGACAGAACAAAGTTCAATTATTTATATCTAAATGGGGGAGGAAATGCACCATTTCTAGTAGAAATACCCCTATTGTCATGGGATTTCTGATCCCCTCTGTAGTTTTAACAAGGAAAGCCCCAACTGACACAGCATAAAGCAGTGGCTTATTAGAAAAGTTTGTATACATGTATAACAAATGAAATTTGCCTCAAGCAATGCAGAAACTTGTGCAATATTTTCCACTAACAAATAATATCAAAGAATGACAAAAATCTTTCCATGGTATGTCGTTACAAACAAGGTGTACCTGGTCTTTCATGATAGCTCTGTAAGTTTCTGCAAATATTTTGTTGGTATCAATTTCAACAACATTCCTCATTTTGGATGAGTTCCCATAATTCCATATTTTATAGACTTCCATCAAGATCTTCTCAACTTTGTCAGTTTCTGATGGTTTGTCCAATTCTTTGTTTCTGTCATCAATTATTTCCCAACAGAAATTAAATGACATCTTGACAAACAACAGTCTCTCTGAATCTCTCAAAAATTTCCTGAAATTAGATTAATATCACATGTGTACCTTTAATTTCAGGAAGTTTTTTGTACCTTCTGCTAAGAATGCTTGCTGGTCATGTATCTGTCGTTTTTTTTATCTCCTCTGCTTTTATCCATTTAGCATAATAATTAATTTTCATCCATGAACAATTTTCTTTTCATAACTTAAAAACATGCAAAATTAAAAAAACCTGAGAAATTATTATGATAAAAGACATCCATATCTGTCAATACAAAACCTATGAAAATTCAAGAGACATCTTTCCCACCAAAAGTTTTTAGTTATTTTTAGCAAGAACATGGTGTCAGGTAGGAGCAAACCAGAGTATGTAGTGACAGAACCAACATCTAGGGAAACTGGCAATTCTTTTCAATGAAGATTGCAGACATAAAGCAACACATTCACTCAATCAATCATTTATTCACACATTGCCTGAAGTCATGCTCACAGTTACGTCCCTAATGTCTGCAAGCCAGTGATCAGAGAAAATTAACAGAACTTACTTCCCTGTCTCTGGTGACCTATTCATCCACAGATGGATCTGGTACATTAGTGACAACTCTTTTTTCTCCTTTAGTATATGTAACAGCAGAAGTACAGATCTGTGCATGTGTGATGCAAAACTTCCAGATCTATCTATGTCACCTATTGGAATCCTCCATATACCCTGTTAATATGAAGTTTCTCAAGATAAATTTGTTTGTTTGAATGATGTTTTACGCCATTTTCAGCAATTTTTCAGCTATTTCATGTCTTCCAGTTTTTATTGGGGGAGGAAGCCAAAGTACCCGGAAAGAACCCCCTACCTGCGGTAGGATATCTGGCATTCCTTGTCAATTAAGATTGGAGTCAAGTACACCCTGCCAGCAGTGAGACAAACCAGTAACCTCAGTGTTAACAGACCACGTGATCAATAGTAGACGAAGTACCTTAACCACTCGGCTCTCACTTAAAATTATAGTGTAAAATAATGCATTATATGTTCGTTCAAACTCTATTATTTACATTCAGTTTTAAAAAAATCATAATCTTAATTTATGAACAATCTATAGTACTAAGAATTGTATTTATTTGTTCCCTTTTGTCCAATTATCTCAGTTCTAACCAATATATGTACATTTTTTTTTTGTACATTCAAACTGTTTGTATAACATCAATTTTCATACGTCTTAAAACCTTTAACTTTAATATATTTCTTCTATTATGTATATCTGGTTCTTAGTCTGATATTTGTAAGCAGAGCTAGTTCAATACTGTCATATAGTTGTTTTATGTGTATGACAATCATAACTGTTGTATGTCAAAGCAATCATGGGGCAGTAGTTTGGTTAATAAACATATTGTATTGTATTGTCTGCGATTGCACACGGGGCAGTAGTTTGGTTAATAAACATATTGTATTGTATTGTCTGCGATTGCACACGGGGCAGTAGTTTGGTTAATAAACATATTGTATTGTATTGTCTGCGATTGCACACAGGGCAGTAGTTTGGTTAATAAACATATTGTATTGTATTGTCTGCGATTGCACACAGGGCAGTAGTTTGGTTAATAAACATATTGTATTGTATTGTCTGCAATTGCACATGGGGCAGTAGTTTGGTTAATAAACATATTCTATTGTAATGTCTGCGATTGCACATGGGGCAATAGTTTGGTTTGGTTAATAAACATATTGTATTGTATTGTCTGCGATTGCACATGTGGCAGTAGTTTAGTTAATAACCTATTCTATTGTATTGTCTGCTACAACAGAAAGGAGATTAGCCAAATATAAGCATTTATTATAGAATAAATTTCTACATCTTTGATGTTACCATATGCACTGATATTTTATAAAATTAGATACATCGTCCCATATATGTGTACCTGGAAGAAGTTCATCTGTTTCCTTTCTCCAAACAAACCCTGAGCAGGCATGTGGCTCTGTTGTTGCCAGTTAGGAACCCCTAGTAGCAGATCTCTAGCAAACATTAAATTCTGAAATGTTTTAGAAAAGTTATAATGTAAATAATAAAATCAATTGTTCACACATTACAAAATGTTTACATTAATTATTAGTGAGAAATTAGTCCACTCACAAGGATTTTAAATCACACTCATCATCACATCTATCTTTATCTACTCTTTTTTCTTTAATATTAGTTATCAAAAATTTTTATTACCTGTTATTGTACATCATATCTTCTAAACATAACAGAATTTGTATTGTACTGACAGTTATTTCAGGCTGCCAACAGACACAGAAAAATACATGTATAATTCTATGCATGCTGGTTTGTTTGTTTGTTTTAATGGTGTTTAATGCCACTTTCAGCAATTTTTCAGCTATATCTATGTGTCCAGTTTTTTAGCTCACCTGGACCGAAGGTCCATGTGAGCTTTTGCTATCACTTGACATCAGTCGTCCATGGTCTGTCGTCCGTTGTAAACTTTTTCAAAAATCTTCTCTGAAACCACTGGGCCAATTTTTTTCAAACTTGGCCACAATCATCCTTAGGGTTCCTAGTTTCAAGTTTGTACCCAGGGTGTTGATCAATAGACAAAGATGGCCCCTGTTACTAAAAATAGAACATGGGTGTCAACACAGGTTTTTGATCATTATCTCAAAAATTATAATAGCTATAGAGAAAACAGTAACTTCAAATTGATCAGCACATTAAGGTCTACAATAATTGCTATTAGTGTGAAGTTGTGTATATGCTTGTAGTATGAGTAATTGCCCTTTATTGACGATTTTTGACAAAATTTTTGGTATTTACAATATAACTTGAAAACTATGAGAGGTAGAGTGAAACTGTAAATGGCAAAAATGATCAGCAATAAAAGCCCTACAATTCACTTAATTGGTCTGAAATTGTCAGATGACTCCTTGTATGAGTTATTGCCCTTAAATGACAATTTTTTATGAAATTTTCCCTATTTGTCCTGTAACTTACAAACTATAACAGCTAGAGTAAAACTGTAATTAGCAAAAATGATCAGCAATACAAGCCCTACAATTCACTGCATTAGTCTGAAATTGTCAGATGAATCCTTATAGGAGTTATTGTCCTTAAATGGCAATTTTTTATGAAATTTTCCGTTTTTGTCATGTAACTTGAAAACTATAACAGCTAGATTGAAACTGTAAATTGCACAAATGATCAGCAATAAAGGCCCTACAATTCACTTGATTGTTCTGAAATTGTCAGACAACTCATTGCCGATAAATGACAATTTTTTATAAAATTTTTTGTTTTCCTCCTGTAACTTAAAAACTGTAACAGTTCGAGTGAGACTGTAAAAAGCAAAAATGATCAGCAATAAAAGCCCTACAATTCACTTAATTGGTCTGAATTTCTCAGATGACTCCTTATAGGAGTTATTGCCCTTAAATGACAATTTTTTTACGAAATTTTCCCTATTTGTCCTGTAACTTAAAAAATATAACAGCTAGGTAAAACTGTAAATAGCAAAAATGATCAGCAATACAAGCCCTACAATTAACTGTATTAGTCTGAAATTGTCAGATGACTCCTTATAGGAGTTATTGCCCTCAAATGCCAATTTTTCATGAAATTTTCCGTTTTTGTCCTGTAACTTGAAAACTATAGCAGCTAGATTGAAACTGTAAATTGCACAAATGATCAGCAATAAAGGCCCCACAATTCACTTGATTGGTCTGAAATAGTCAGACAACTCCTTATATTAGTTATTGCCCATAAATGGCAATTTTTTATGAAATTTTCCATTTTTGTCCTGTAACTTAAAAACTGTAACAGCTAGAGTGAAACTGTTAAAAGCAAAAATGATCAGCAATACAAGCCCTACAATTCACCATGAAGTCTGAAATTGTCAGATGACTCCTTATAGGAGTTATTGCCCTTAAATGGCAATTTTTTTGAAATTTTCCGTTTTTGTCCTGTAACAATAACAGCTAGAGTGAAATTATACCTAGCAAAATGATCAGCAATAAAAGCCCTACAATTCACTTAATTTGTCTGAAATTGTCACATGACTCCTTATAGGGATTATTGCCCTTAAATGATAATTTTTTTAAAGAAATTTTTCATTTTCGTCCTGTAACTTGAAAACTGTAGCAGCTAGATTGAAACTGTAAATTGCACAAAGGATCAGCAATAGAAGCCCTACAAATGATTGCTTAGTCCAAAATTGCAAGATGACTCTTTATAGGAGTTATTGCCCTTTAATTATGAATTTGGACAAATGAACAGTTTCTAAATTTCCCTGAAGGACAAGGCCTACAAAACCATTTAATTTTCAGAAATTGTGTCTGATGGCACCTTATAGGAGTTATTGTACTTAACTTAAATTTTTGAAGAAATGTTTAGTTTTTGCACAGTAACTTAAAAGCTATAACAACAAGACTGAAACTGTTAATTTTAAAAATTTAAATATAGTTGAAGTCATTTGGGTTCCAGGTGAGTGATTACAGGCTCCTGGGAGCCTCTAGTATTGGAGGAGGAAGCCGGAGTACCCGGAGAAAACCCACGACCTGCGGTAGGAAAACTGGCTATCCTTGTCAATTAAGATTAGAGTCAAGTACACCCTGCCTGCAGTGAGAATGGAAACCCACAATCTCAGTGTTGACAGACCACTTGATCAATAGTAGGTGAACTAACTTAACCATTCACTAAGGCCCTTGCTTTGATTGGATAAAAATACTTTAATTATTTAATCTCAGATCATTTATTAATCGATAATTCTAATATGATTTGCATATTTAGAAATACATTTATTTGATTGGTCTAGATTACTTCTGGTTGAGGTTTTTGACTCAATTTATTTTAGGATAAATGACGTTGACCGAACTATTTTTAGCATAACCAATGTAAACAAAGATGGTGGCATTCAATATCGATGGCGATTACAAATTATTTGTATTATAAATTGACCTTAATGATTTATTAAATTTAAAACTATTCTTGTGTTTGATTAAGAAAATAAAGTTATAGATTTAATTTAAAACTTAGTAGTATTTATTAAAATAAAAAGATGGTTTATGAATAACATTTGGTACGTAAAAATCAACAAAATATTCATAATATGGTCGACGATCCCTGCTACAAAAATACACAAGAAACATGGAATTGAGAATACCTTAATATAACAATTTATTCCTAATGCAATTTTAAAGAATTATAAGGATTTAACACCGTTTTCAATGGATTTATCAGTATGTCAACAAGACCAACTCACTCATAAACATATCATAAAAGTCCGACTTTTATTTGTTTGTGAGTGAGTTGGTCTTGTTGATATACCGATAAATCCATTGAAAACGGTGTTCAATCCTTATAATGTGGACCAAGTGGTAGGAAATTGCAACTGCTAATGAGAAAGCATTCCCAAAGAACCAACACCAAAGCAGTTACATCCCTTCATGTGCCCTATGGGGATGTGCTGAGAGGCTCTGTGGGTCGAATCCTGTGAACCAACAACAAAGCAGTGATATCCCCCATTTGCCCCATGAGGATGTGCTGAGTGGGTCTGTGGGTCAAGTCCTGAGAACCAACACCAAAGCAGTTACATCCCACATCAGCCCCATGGAGATGTTCTCGGTAGGTCTGTGGGTCAAATCCTGAGAACCTACACCAAAGCAAATAAATCCCCCCATATGCTCCAAGACATATGTTGAGTGGCTCTGTGGGTCAACTCCAGAAAACTAAAACCAAAGGAGTGATATCCCCCATCTGCCTATGGGGATGTGCTGAGCTTCTCTGTGGGCCAAGTCCTGAGAACCAACACTAAAGCTATTACATCCCCCCATCTGCCCCATGGGATGTGCTGAGCAGCTCTGTCCTTTACAATAAGTGTTAAAAATAAATCAAATAAATTAATGGAAACAAGTCTCACTTTTCCATTCAAATGATATTCTGCAGACATGTACATACAGCTTTTCTGTTAAAGCAGAAATGGGGGTATTTTACTCTTTTCAAATGATCCTGACAACTAATAGTCTGTATTGTATAGTAATTTAAATTAAATTTGACCTCTGGACACAAATTTATCAAAAACACTGTACATGTAATTGGTAGTAGATGCAAATAAAAACCCATAATACGATAGATACCTTATGATATGGAGAATGAACATAGACATCTGCCAATCTATAAATAGATTTGTAGTGTGTTGGAAAACGAGACAAACACAGATGCAATGCTGCCATACATTTTTCTATCAACAATTTATGAAGCTGTTCACCAGTTTTTCCGCTAAGTTGTGTACCACTGCTGTTAACATTCTCCTCTGTTTTCTTTTCATCTTTTTCTGTTTTTTCCATTTCTTTACCTTCTTCCTTTACATCCTTTTCAACAGATTTACTTCCATCTATTTCCTGTATTGTTGTCCTTTCAGTCACTTCTATTGATATGTTTAACTTTTCATCTGCTGTGGACAATACTTCACTGTGACATACTTCCATCGCTTTCTCTGGTTTGGTATGATTTTCATCAGATTTGATGTCATTGCTTGAAACTACCATATTTTCCTCACCTGATATGTTTACAGCGCTTTGCAAGTCCTTTTCTTCACTTGGAATACCAAAATTTTCTGATGAACATTTAGGATCCTGTTTTTCATCATCAATGTCCATTGCATTTACATTTTGTTGTTCTCCTACATTTCCTGTTGCACAAACATTTTCTGAAGCCAATGACTCTGCATTATTTACTTTTGTCAAATTGGTTTGTTCAGTAACTGCAACACTGCCTAATCCATGTTGGTCTACAATATCAGTAGATTTTTCTTCATTGGCTGATATAATATCACCTTGAACTTCATTGTCCTTCTGCTGTCCCATTGTTATATCTCCACTTACTCCACCCTGACTTATTTCAAGAACATTAACATTTCCCATCTCAGAAAACATCCCATCATCTAACAATTTACTTGATGCCGTATTGTCATCAGATTGTACTGCGGTAACATTTTTCCTGTCTTCTGGTTCCCCAGTTTCCTGCACTGCTTTAGCATTTTTCCTGTCTTCTGATTCTCCAGTTTCCTGCAGTGCTGTAGCATTTTTCCTGTCTTCTGGTTCTCCAGTTTCCATTTCATCATTTTCAGAACTTAGAGAGTCATAATCGGCACATAATGAAACATTTGCCAGCAACTGTACTTTCTGCTTATCAGGACTTTTTGTTGCTTTATTGTCCTTTTGGTAATCAGGTAGTTCATCATCTTCAGAACTCATTGATTCATATTGTGGACATAGTGATGTGATATTTCCTTTAATTTCTACAACAAAGTTATCTGCTCCTGACTTTGGTTCATCTTTAGAAACAACAGAAGTATAATCTGGAAATAATGAATCAGTTCTTGTTTCCTTAGAAAAGGATGGTGTGGAGTTTTCTTCCTTACCTGAAGATTGATTTTTATTATCAAATTTTATTTCATCATTTGCTTTTTGCATCTCCATAGCTTGAACAGGTTCTGAAATATTTTGTTTGATCTGTAGATTTTCTTCCTCAGACTGTTCTGTTATTTTCATCACCATACTATCAACAGTATCCACAGTGGAAACAATGTCTCCTAATGTCCTACCTACAGTCTCTTTAATATCTTGTGAACTTTCATCAGTACACTCCATTAAAGTTTTCTTGGCATCTGAATTGGCTTGAAGAGGTTCCATTTCCTTTTTACAATCTATAAGACAATTTAAATAGTCATTTAATGGGTCATTTAATGATACCCTGCTACGCTGCATTGTTTTTATTATTCATGAACACATTTTACTGAATTAACTAGACAAAGTCGATCTAGCGATCGCTGATACCCCCGCTTTTGTGAAAATTTCGTGGATTGTGACCTTGAAATTGGACAGATTTCCACCAAAATCAATAGGCTTCTTACCAACAAAATATATCAGAATATTTTACAGTTTCATTAAAATCGGATGAAAACATTTTGAGTTATTTTCCGGAAACAACTTTTTGTAAAAATTTCTAACATTTTTCGTGGACTGTGACCTTGAAATTTGAAAGATTTCCCCCAAAATCGATAGGCTTCTTACCAACCTGATATATAACAATATCCCAAAGTTTCATTCAAATCACATGCAAACTTTTTGAGTTATCATCCGGAAACAACTTTTTTGTAAAAATTTCTAACGTTTTTCGTGGACTGCGACCTTGAAATTTGATGGATTTCCCCCAAAATCAAAAGGCTTTTTACCAACCTGATAAAAGACAATATCCCAAAGTTTTATTCAAATCGGATGTAAACTTTTTGAGTTATTGTCCGGAAACAACTTTTTTGTTAAAATTTCTAACGTTTTTCGTCGACTGTGACCTTGAAATTTGACGGATTTCCCCCAAAATCGATAGGCTTCTTACCAACCTGATATATAACAATATCCCAAAGTTTCATTCAAATCGGATGTAAACTTTTTGAATTATCATCCGGAAACCAAATGTGGACGGAAGGACGGACGGACGGACATGAGGACCACTATATACCCCCGACTCTGTCGAGCGGGGGTATAAAAATCAGCCTATAGGAACAGCTGAGCATGTTAAAAATTCCTTGACCTTGGATCTATAGTCATTTGCCTAAACAGTTCATATTGGATTATAATCTTTTAAGTGAGCATAGTTGAACACCTGAGGCTCCATGAAGCCACAACCAACTCTGGTAGCTGATATCTTTTATTCATTATTTTAATATACAATGAATACAAACACTTATCAATTGGAATCAAGTATAAATCAAACACAAAAATTTTAGTCAAATATTTAAAATGTTTTTAAAATAACTTGTGGAAGCCACATGTGTATCTACTCAAAAAACCTATTATAAATTCAGTCCAAATGGGGTTAGGTTTAGACACTGTACACTCTATTCTGTATAACTGATTGTTAGTCTGATATTTGGTTTTCGTCTAAATCTCTATCATTAAATAATAGTATTTGTATTTGTAGAAGAAACGAAAAACCTGCATTTTATTTGTTCTACCTTGCTGAATAATTTTTTTATTAATAAATTACTTATAAATCAATAATTATTTGTATGTTCATAAAATAATAAATTTAAAAAACTTTCAACATTGTCATTTAAATATGAAATTGTACAGAAAACATAAGATACATACTAAGATGTTTGAATGTTTGTGTTTAATGCCATTTTCAGCAATATTTTCAGTTATATTGTGGCGTCTAGTTTTTATTAGGGGAGGAAGCTGGAGGACCAGGAGAAAACCGCGTCCTGCGGTAGGAAAACTGGCATTAATTGTCAATTAAGCCTGGAGTTGAGTACACCCTGCCGGCCGTGGGACTTGAATCCACAACTTCAGTGTTGACAGATCACCTGATCAATAGTGGACCAAATTCATAAACTTTTAATAGAACCATTCAATAAACTGTCACTTATAATTTGGTTTTTAATCAGCTTTGCAGTTTCTGAAAAGATGGTAATTGAAAATTCTTCCTGTAGTTCTTTATTAACCTAAGTCTAATCATTAATAATGCCCATTTTTACTGTCTTATAGTCATAAAAAATATTTGTTGAGGACCATCCAATATATATTCCGGATAAGTTTTGCTTTCATTGGTTAAAAGCTGGTTTCAGGAAAAAAACTGGTTTTTTTTATTTTTCCCAAATTGTTCTGTTTTAAACTAAGTTGTGTGGTGGTGGCCATAAAACTCCGTTTAACCCACTATTTCTTTTGGAATGCCTGTAACAAGTCAGGACCATTACTGTAGTTGCTATATTTTTGGATTTTGGTTCTTAAGTTTGCTGGTTTATTGTACTTTGATTTTGACAGTTTCCTTGGTGTTCTGTATTTGTTATTACCTTCATTTTTATTGTCAGCCATTTAGGACACAAAGTTGATTGTGGAATTGCTAAACTATGTGAAAAATCTTACTATGATGTTACCATAAAGAGTGTTGATGACATTGGCTATGAGTATATCATTAGTTTACCACAGGTGTTAATTTAAGTGTTTTAGGCAGGTCATATTAGAGAGTAGATGTATAGAATTATGCAGCATTTTTTCACATACCTTCAACATTTCCCATTGGCTCAAAACCAAAGCTTTGTCTGGATTCTACCTTCACCATGCCTTTATCAGTATCACAAGATTCCTCCAATTCAGAATTTAATTTTCTATTTTCCTGGGTTGCTTCCATTTCTGAAGATGAGGACCGTCCTATCACTTCAATTTTAGCTGTGACGGTAATATTACCATCTTCATCTTCATATATGTCAGAACTTCCAAGACTGGATGGACTGTCAACTCCCTTATCCAATTTCTTCAGCAAGTCTATTTGACTTAATTTAGTGAAAGCTTCAATATCATCAGAAGAGTCAATCGGTTTTATTGTTGCAATTTCTTCTATCATATCATGCGCTGATAACTCAAATGTTTTGGTTTCTGACTGGTTTTGAGTTTCAGTTGTTACAGAACCAGTCAAACTACTGTTGTCTTGCACTAGTTGCAATGAAGACTGCTTATGCTTAGCAGAAGAATCATCAGTTTCCATTGGTTGACAAGATGAACCTGCTGACACATTATAAGACATGTCTCTCGATTGGCTGACAGATTCTGAGGACACATAAACAGATTCTTGAGAAGCTGAATCACTACATGATTGTAAAGAGTTTTCTAAAGAAGTAATCCCAATTGGTTTTTGAAGAATTGATGACATTTTGTCACTATTTTGTTTAGAGTAAGTATGATCCTGAGACATAGACATTTTATTTTGGTCGTCTGCTTTACCATCCATGCCAGCAGTGTCCTTACTGTACAAGAAATAATTAAACATTGTTACAAGATGTTAAGTTATACAATAAGTAGTCCCTCTGTCATGTGACAACCCCTTCACCACTAAAGATGAGATTATGAAAATGGTGGCATCAGGTGAAAGGAATCCATTGTATTGTTTTAAATAAAATATACTGTACGTTTTAAGCTTTACATTAAATTCTTACGACTATTTATGAGACATATATTTATGGTTCATTCCCACTTGGTCTACTCCCAGTTAGTCTATTCCCATTTGGTCTACTCCCATTTGGTCTATTCCCATTTTGTCTACTGTAAAAAATGATAGTGTCCCATTTTGTCTACTCTGTGAATTTTATATGAGAAACTAAGTTTAATGCAATTTTTTGTCATTAAAATTTATTAAATGTTTTAAATATGAAGGGAGTATAAAATTGTTATTAAAAAAATCAAGTTAAAAGTAAGTGTATTCAAATGTTCTTAAAGTAAGTATGAACATATAATAAGTAAACACTTTTAATTTTAAAAAGTTTTGTTTTATTTAAACATTCTATTAAATGGAATGTGTGCATATGAATAATTTATTATTGTTAATTATTATTGTTATTGGAATTGTTACATTCAAAGTTTTTCATTATTTAGTTGACTTCTCATCATACATTATTATTGGTACAACAACAATAAATATCAATGTTTATTTAGCAATTGAATTGTTATTGCAATACAAAAATTCGTGAAATAATGCAAAATAAACATATAAAAAACACACAAACTCTAAAACACCATAATTTTATGTAACAACCAAGTTTAAACCTAGTTATATTTTATTGAGTAGACGAAATGGGAATTATAAATTTTTAAGAGTAGACAAAATGGGAGTAGACCAAATGGGAATGGGCAAATAGTAGACCAAATGGGAGTAGACCTAATGGGAGTAGACCAAGTGGGAAGTTACCATATTTATGAGATAATACATGTAGTATAAGTCAGTGTGAGACTACTCTGATAGGCAAGGACATAAAATACCTCTTTAGTAGAAATGTGTATTGTAATGGAAAAATGGCAACATCAATCAAGTGTTTTACATTCACATATAAAAAATATGTGCAATCAGTATATGCAAACAAATGTATCAGCTGAAGTACTGTTATTTCAATTTTCAGAATTCCTCACAAAAAGGTTAACAATGATTGGTGTTTTGTTTTAGGAACAGTAAGGTCAGATGATTGGTAGAACAGTTAAAGCTAAGTGTTTGCTTACACTGGACATTCCTGATCATTACATTTTTCTTATGGCACAAAAAGTCAAGTTATAAAGTAGTAAATGAGCCTATGTATATGCTTATATGTTTTAGAAACAAAACTTAAATTGTACAAACTTTTCAGAGCTATCTTCATTTTTTTGTTTACCACAGGCAAATGGACTAGCTGCTGCTTTGTTTACAAAACGCTCAAATAACTGACAATCTGAGTCAGGCAAATGTTTGTAGTTTTTGCTTAGCAACATCTTCAAAATGGATGCATGCAATCTGTAAAATATCTGAAAAGAAACACAAATGTTTCAAAATATAAAGTGGAAAATAATACAATGGAAAATTTATGGCTATGAAACATGCTTTTGTTCTACTAATTTGTGGTGTTCATCGTTACTGAACTAGAAACTACTAGTGACATGCTGTACTCTATAAAATAAAATAATTTTGTTTTCCTGAATAGAACACATGTGGCTATTAATATTATAGTAATTTCTGTTAACTATTCCATTCACTAAGAGTATGAACATGTTTTTGTCACTTGCAGAAATAAGCATTAATGATCTTTTTATAGAACAGAAATGTAGGAGGACCAAGCAGTCAAATAAACAAGGTATTGTCTGCCATGTAGGAGGGCCAGGCAGTCAAATAAACAAGGTATTGTCTGCCATGTAGGAGGGCCAGGCAGTCAAATAAACAAGGTATTGTCTGCCATGTAGGAGGGCCAGGCAGTCAAATAAACAAGGTATTGTCTGCCATGTAGGAGGGCCAGGCAGTCAAATAAACAAGGTATTATCTGCCATGTAGAAGGGCCAGGCAGTCAAATAAACAAGGTATTGTCTGCCATGTAGGAGGGCCAGGCAGTCAAATAAACAAGGTATTGTTTGCCATGTAGAAGGGCCAGGCAGTCAAATAAACAAGGTATTGTCTGCCATGTAGAAGGGCCAGGCAGTCAAATAAACAAGGTATTGTCTGCCATGTAGGAGGGCCAGGCAGTCAAATAAACAAGGTATTGTCTGCCATGTGGGAGGGCCAGGCAGTCAAATAAACAAGGTATTGTCTGCCATGTAGGAGGGCCAGGCAGTCAAATAAACAAGGTATTGTCTGCCATGTGGGAGGGCCAGGCAGTCAAATAAACAAGGCATTGTCTGCCATGTAGGAGGGCCAGGCAGTCAAATAAACAAGGTATTGTCTGCCATGTAGGAGGGCCAGGCAGTCAAATAAACAAGGTATTGTCTGCCATGTAGAAGGGCCAGGCAGTCAAATAAACAAGGTATTGTCTGCCATGTAGGAGGGCCAGGCAGTCAAATAAACAAGGTATTGTCTGCCATGTAGGAGGGCCACGCAGTCAAATAAACAAGGTATTGTCTGCCATGTAGGAGGGCCAGGCAGTCAAATAAACAAGGTATTGTCTGCCATGTAGAAGGGCCAGGCAGTCAAATAAACAAGGTATTGTCTGCCATGTAGGAGGGCCAGGCAGTCAAATAAACAAGGTATTGTCTGCCATATGGGAAGGCCAGGTAGTCAAATAAACAAGGTATTGTCTGCCATGTGGGAGGGCCAGGCAGTCAAATAAACAAGGCATTGTCTGCCATGTAGGAGGGCCAGGCAGTCAAATAAACAAGGCATTGTCTGCCATGTAGGAGGGCCAGGCAGTCAAATAAACAAGGTATTATCTGCCATGTAGGAGGGCCAGGCAGTCAAATAAACAAGGCATTGTCTGCCATGTAGGAGGGCCAGGCAGTCAAATAAACAAGGTATTATCTGCCATGTAGAAGGGCCAGGCAGTCAAATAAACAAGGTATTGTCTGCCATGTAGGAGGGCCAGGCAGTCAAATAAACAAGGTATTGTCTGCCATGTAGAAGGGCCAGGCAGTCAAATAAACAAGGTATTGTCTGCCATGTAGAAGGGCCAGGCAGTCAAATAAACAAGGTATTGTCTGCCATGAAGGAGGGCCAGGCAGTCAAATAAACAAGGTATTGTCTGCCATGTGGGAGGGCCAGGCAGTCAAATAAACAAGGTATTGTCTGCCATGTAGGAGGGCCAGGCAGTCAAATAAACAAGGTATTGTCTGCCATGTGGGAGGGCCAGGCAGTCAAATAAACAAGGCATTGTCTGCCATGTAGGAGGGTCAGGCAGTCAAATAAACAAGGTATTGTCTGCCATGTAGGAGGGCCAGGCAGTCAAATAAACAAGGTATTGTCTGCCATGTAGAAGGGCCAGGCAGTCAAATAAACAAGGTATTGTCTGCCATGTGGGAGGGCCAGGCAGTCAAATAAACAAGGCATTGTCTGCCATGTAGGAGGGCCAGGCAGTCAAATAAACAAGGTATTGTCTGCCATGTAGGAGGGTCAGGCAGTCAAATAAACAAGGTATTGTCTGCCATGTAGAAGGGCCAGGCAGTCAAATAAACAAGGTATTGTCTGCCATGTAGGAGGGCCAGGCAGTCAAATAAACAAGGTATTGTCTGCCATTTAGGAGGGCCAGGCAGTCAAATAAACAAGGTATTGTCTGCCATGTAGGAGGGCCAGGCAGTCAAATAAACAAGGTATTGTTTGCCATATGGGAAGGCCAGGTAGTCAAATAAACAAGGTATTGTCTGCCATGTGGGAGGGCCAGGCAGTCAAATAAACAAGGCATTGTCTGCCATGTAGGAGGGCCAGGCAGTCAAATAAACAAGGTATTGTCTGCCATGTAGAAGGGCCAGGCAGTCAAATAAACAAGGCATTGTCTGCCATGTAGGAGGGCCAGGCAGTCAAATAAACAAGGTATTATCTGCCATGTAGGAGGGCCAGGCAGTCAAATAAACAAGGCATTGTCTGCCATGTAGGAGGGCCAGGCAGTCAAATAAACAAGGTATTGTCTGCCATGTAGGAGGGCCAGGCAGTCAAATAAACAAGGTATTGTCTGCCATGTGGGAGGGCCAGGCAGTCAAATAAACAAGGTATTGTCTGCCATGTAGAAGGGCCAGGCAGTCAAATAAACAAGGTATTGTCTGCCATGTAGGAGGGCCAGGCAGTCAAATAAACAAGGTATTGTCTGCCAGTTTATATCAATGTATCTTATTACTTCTCAGGTAAGAACTTACACCCCACTATAGGTTTACAAGAAAGATGTACTGGAGTCATATGCGATCAAACATACAAGTTACTAGCATCCCTTTTCCTCTTAACAGTTACAAGATTTAACAACATATGCAGTCAAACATGCTCAAGAGACAACCTGTATCAAGCAACCTGTCATATAAGACAACCTGTATCAAGCAATATGTCATATACGATGACCTGTATCAAGCAACATGTCATATGAGACAACCTGTATCAAGCAACATGTCATATAAGACAACCTGTATCAAGCAACATGTCATATGAGACAACCTGTATCAAGCAACATGTCATATAAGACAACCTGTATCAAGCAATATGTCATATACGATGACCTGTATCAAGCTAATGTCATATGAGACAACCTGTATCAAGCAACATGTCATATGAGACAACCTGTACAGGGATTTTCCTGCCTTTATTTTGGGGCCAATATTCGGCCCCATTCCCAACGGCAAATACCCATATTTTTTCCCAATTATGAAAGTGAAAATTCCCAATTCAGGAGGTTTTGTAATCCGGTTTCTAAAAATAAATTCAATCACGCTAAGCCGAAATATTACAAACAAAATCAAAATCTGATTACTTCGCGAACATTTGTTTATAATTACTGTTCCCGGTATCTTTAGTCATGACGGCAACCAGTTTTATATTAGAGCTTGCTTGTTTTATACCAAACACAGATTCAGGTATGATATAAAAAAAAACCTGAGATTTGTTAAGTCGCGGAACCTTGTTCAATAATATGAAAGATAATTGTATGCCCAAATAAGAAAAATTACTTTATTTTTACGATGTCTAGTAATATGGGCTGTTTTTTGGTTCAAATAGCTTTGTCTAGAAAAGAATAAGTCGGAGGAATACATTTGGAATGAAGCGTGACCCTGCATTAACGTTCAAAATGGCATTACACAACGAGAAATACTACAGAAGTGGAACGATGACGTATTGTATCAAAACTAGGAAATTTAGTTTTTACGAAATTAAATATTGACCAGAGCCTTTGTGAATAGAAAATCACAAGTTTTCTTGCTTCTCTAGACCCATCCATTATCGGCATTCAACCGAACCTTCGCTACCGACCATTGTCATTTATGACAAGGGTAGCAAAGGTTTGGTTGAATGCCGATTAGCATACGAATCAGGGTAAACTAAAATGCCAACGCAATGCACATTTTTAGAGTTTTGTATATCTGATTTAGTTCTTATCCAGTCATTTATTAAGACCCCAGAACAAACGAGAGTGAAAGTAAAATCTGATGTTTGCATTTCAGTTTCTATTTAATTCCAACAAGATTCATGGAAATTTTTCTCTTTGAGTATGATGTCAGCACAGTTGGCTACATCTGTAAATTTTGATAACTTTTTCCAAAATATTTATGAAAACTGATTTTAATTTGTCAGTTTTCAGGTCACGCTTATAGATTCCATCTTGTCATTCATGACTAATTACATACAAGAAACATTTTCGTTAAAAACATTGATGTTTAAAAGCAATGTTTTTAATCTATTCATATTTAAGACTTTTCCCAATTGTGGAATTTACGTCGTACTTTTCCCAATTAACAGGGGCCCAGGCCCCATTTGAAAAAAGGTAGGAAAATCCCTGACTGTATCAAGCAACCTGTCATATAAGATGACCTGTATCAAGCAACGTCATATGAGACAACCTGTATCAAGCAACCTGTCTTATACAATGACATGTATCAAGTAACATGTCATATGAGACAACCTGTATCAAGCAACCTGTCATATACGATGACATGTATCAAGCAACGTCATATGAGACAACCTGTATCAAGCAACCTGTCATATAAGACAACATGTATCAAGCAACCTGTCCTATACAATGACCTGTACCCTAGAAAATCTACAATGTCAGATCTGGACAACCCTTACCTGCAGAGCCTCTATAATGTCACATCTGGACAACCCTTACCTGCAGTCTCTATAATGTCACATTTGGACAACCCTTACCTCTAGAGCCTCTACAATGTCACATTTGGACAACCTTTACCTCTTGAACCTCTATAATGTCACATTTGGACAACACTTACCTGAAGAGCCTCTATACTGTCACATCTGGACAACCCTAACCTGCAGAGCCTGCAATGTCACATCTGGACAACCCTTACCTGCAGATCCTGCAATGTCACATCTGGACAACCCTTCCCTGCAGAGCCTCTATAATGTCACATCTGGACAACCCTTACCTGCAGAGCCTCTATAATGTCACATTTGGAAAACCCTTACCTCTAGAGCCTCTACAATGTCACATTTGGACAACCCTTACCCCCAGAGCCTGCAATGTCACATTTTGACAATATTTACCTCTTGAGCCTCTATAATGTCACATTTGGAAAACCCTTACTGCCAGAGCCTCTACAATGTCTACAACCTGTATCAAGCAACCTGTCATATACAATGACCTGTATCAAGCAACTCTTACCTCTAGAGACTCTACAATGTCAGATCTGGACAACCTTTACCTGCAGAGCCTGCAATGTCACATTTGGACAACCCTTACCTGCAGAGCCTGCAATGTCACATCTGGACAACCCTTACCTGCAGAGCCTTCAGCAATTTTTCAGCTATATCATGGCGTCCAGTTTTTATTGGGGGAGGAATCCGCAGTACCTGGAGAAAACCCCTGACCTGCGGTAGGAAAACAGGCAATCCTTGTCAATTAAGATTGGAGTCGAGTACACCCTGCCCGCAGTGAGAATCGAACCTGCAATCTCAGTGTAGACAGACCACGTGATCAATAGTAGACAAACTACCTTGACCACTCGGTCACCGAGGCCCCTCAAGCAACTCTTACCTCTAGAGACTCTACAATGTCACATCTGGACAACCCTTACCTCCAGAGCCTCTACAATGTCATATTTGGACAATATTTACCTCTTGAGCCTCTATAATGTCACATTTGGACAACACTTGCCTGAAGAGTCTCTATAGTCTATAATGTCACATTAGGACACCCTTACCTCTAGAGCATCTACAATGTCACATTTGGACAACCCTTACCTGCAGAGCCTCTATAATGTCACATCTGGACAACCCTTACCTGCAGAGCCGCTATAATGTCACATCTGGACAACCCTTACCTGCAGAGCCGCTATAATGTCACATTTGGAAAACCCCTACCTCTAGAGCCTCTACAATGTCACATTTGGACAACCCTTACCTCCAAAGCCTCTACTGCCAGATGAGGGGTAGTATAAGCATAAGCAATCTTCTTTGGATATGGTGCATTTTCTTCATACAAACATTCAGCTGCCTAAAAGATTACATTATTCAATTTATACTTCAATAATGCATTTAAGGAGTATTTAAAAACTTGTTAAATATTTTTCTTGTAATTTTTTTTCAATATTGAATTTAGGTTGCTCAAAAAATTTACCAAACTTTACCTTGAAATATTTTTTTTACTTCTTGTAAAAGCTTACAGAGGAAAAAGTTGTAAATATGCTGCACTATTGGTCCAATCAGAACACAGCATAGTTATTAACTGTGATACTGAATGTACTATAGCCCAATCACATCACACTGGACAGCTGCAGATAGATGTGTCTATGAAATTTTGGTTTGCCATAAGAGACTTTGATGCACTTTCTTGATGCATTTAGGAAATGTATATGGGCCATTTTCAATTTTGATGCATAAATTCACCTTTGATGTGGCCCAAATTTATCCTTGGACCTATGTTTACACCACACCCACAGACCTTACACATGACCTACAATAACATTCTTTTTACTACCTCTTCATAATGTCGGAGAAACTCAGCTGGTGTTTTCTTCATTTTCTCCAGACATTTTCCTATCATGTAATGTTGTATCCACTCCTCCTCATTTTCAAACTCGATAACTTTTTTATAACAGTTGTATGCTGTTTGTAACATCTCTTGTCTGGTTTCTGTTGCTATCTGCTCCAATTCAGAACTAAGTGGGAAACTTTCTTTCTGTAATTATATGTTATTACAAGGTCTGAACAAAAACCACTGTATTAATGCTTTCTAAGGAGGGAGTCATTAGTGATGCAGGAAATGGTCATCCTCCTGGTTTCAATCCTCCTTTTTGTAGGAGTTTATAAATTTTATTTTATCAGTTGGTTTTTTTTTTGCCTGATCGATAATAAGTACTTGTCTCATCAGTGAATTAGTGGTAAACTGGTAATATTTTTAAACTTGTTCTCGCCCTGTATATAGCGGAAATATTCAAAAGTCAAGGAATCTTAGCAGGTACATATGTTATAGCTTCCTCACACAACAACAACAGGATGCAATGACAGATGTGGCTGAATGTGGCATAAACATGCTTCAAAACAAAAATAATTCTGTGGAACAGTTTTGATAATACGTAAACACTTCCTACCCATTTTAGCTGTCTAGATGAATGGGAATGAAGCTGATAAGCCAGCGATCCATACTCTATCCAGAGTTTACCATTAAACTCATCTATTTGTAAGGCTCGTCTAAAACACCTCAGGGCAGAGATAGACTTCTTATGTACTGGAAAATCCATTCTTAACTCGGTCTGAAATTGTAATGACAAGTGGTAATTCAAATAAGAAAAAGCTAAGCTCACTAGTGATACCCTGGCAAAAAGTATTCAGTAAACAGGAAGTAGATGACCAAGGAGCATGAAATCACTATACACAATATGGTACAAAAGGATAAAGCAATATGCACAATATAGGCTTCTGCATGCTATAGTTGCTTATGGACATAAAGGTGAATGGATGGACAAGGGTAAAACAGTATACAACTCTTCTTCCAAGCAAGGGGAATAAATTATAAATATGGACATTTTTTGCACAATATATGAAATGACATATTTGTGCAGAATTCACATAAAAATATGGATATTAATGACCGATTCATCAACCACCTAAAGTTTTGTGTTGAGTATGTTAGTTTCTGGGTATACTTAGTGCTTATTAAAGTATGCATTTTTCTGTTGTAATGTTATTGGCACCTTAAAGCAAGGACTAAATAACCATTGTTAGCATAAGCACATAATAATAAAACTAGAGGCTCCCGGTAGCCTGTATCGCTCACCTGAACCGGAAATCAAACAACCCTTTTTTATATAGAATTTCGTTCCTATAAGGAATTGACCAACACTTCTGCAAAAGTCATTAATTTTGACCTTTTAAGGGAAATAACTCCTATAAGGAGGAGCTTTTGATGCTTAGGAGGGAGGTTCACTTGAAATTTGCTGTACCTGTTATACTTTTTTAACTATCAGCCAAAAACTCCCCTGACCCCCCCCCCCTTTCTATTTTAAGCCAACGTAGCTATGTAGGTAGTCAGCTGTAATGATTTGCAAAATTTTGGTAGAGGACATCCTAAAGATGATGTGTGCAATGTTTCAAAGCAGTCCTTTCATTGGTTAGAGGAGAAGATTTTTTTAAATCAATTAAAATTCATTAAAAAAAATGTTGTAAGAGAATAATTCCTAAACGGTTAATCAGACAATCTTGACCCTAAGTCATTTTTGTAGCCCTCATAGAGCAGAACAATTAAGCATTGCTAACTTTTTCTCCAGTTCTAAAAATTTTCAAGATTTTGTGGCAAAAATAGCAAAAATAATCAATTTCAACAATTAAAGGGCAATAACTCCTACAAGGAGTCGTCATACGACTTTGACCCAATGGACTGTTTTATAGAGCTTTCGATGCTGAAGAAGGAAGGTCTCTTTGGTTTTCCTGTATCTGTAATACTTTTTGAACTATAAGCCAAAAACTGTATTTTGACCCCCCATCCCCCCCCCCCCCCCGTTCTATTTTTAGCCATGTCAGCCATGTTGGTTAATCTGCGGCCATGGTTTGTGCAAACTTGGTTGAAGACATTTGACGGATAATGTGTACAAAGTTTCAAAGCAGTACTTTCAGTGGTTTCAGAGGAGAAGATTTTTAAAAATCATTTAAAACCGATTAAAACCAAACAGTTCAAGTGGAATAACTCTTAAAGGGTTTATCAGACAATCTTGACCCTAAATACATTTTTGTAGCTCTCATAGAGCAGAACAATTAAACAATGCTAACTTTTTCTCTAGCTTTAATAATTTTCAAGATTTTGAGGCAAAAATGGCAGAAATCATCAATTTCGACAATTAAAGTGCAATAACTCCTACAATGAGTCGTCATACAACTTTAACCCAATAGAGTGTTTTGTAGAGCTTTTGATGCTGAAGAAGGAAGGTCTCTTCGGTTTTCCTGTATCTGTAATACTTTTTGAACTATAAGCCAAAACTGTATTTTGACCCCCCTGTTCTATTTTTAGCCATGGCGACCATGCTTTTTTACGAATCAAAAATCCAAACGATAGTTTGGTAAAGGACATGCTAAGCAACAACCATACCAAGTTTGGTTGCATTCTGTCAAGTGGTTTCAGGAGGATTTTTGAAAAGTTGAACGGACAGATTCACAAGGTACTGGTAATAAACATGGAGAATACGAAAAGAAAGAATGACATAAATGGCCATCCCATTGTAAAACAATGCTAACACACATCCTCCGTGAATTATTTCTATTCTAATAAGACAATTACGATACATTTAGTATATTAACACACCTATAGAAACACCATTTGGCCATTAACTGACCATTCCACTAATGTAACACACAATATATTGGAATGTATAATTATAGCGAGTGTCACTATTTATAAGATTAATACATCATGTGCAATAACTTTCTGGTGGGAGTCACGGTTTTGTAATTGGAACAGCGCTTCAAGACATGTCCTCCTCTTCGTGTGTTGCTCATACGTTAATCTTTTTTTTAACAACAATTGTGGTCTCAAAATATTTAAAGCACATCATATTAGAATAAAGTCCTACTCACAGAGTTCAGTTTTTGTTCTAGCTGACTCATCCGTGCCAGTGCCATTCCTGCCCACGAGTCTAAACGATTGGGATTAACACATATATCATTACAGTAGTACTTTATAGCTTTCCTGGAAAATAAACACAGAAAGAACATCTACATATGTGTTAAAAAGATTTATACATTCAAACAATATATCACTTATTTATTTTTCTCTTATTTAAACCCAAATAATAATATGCTGTAAATAATTGATAAATTATTGTCAGTTTCCATGCCAACAATATGCCATGATCTTACAAAGGTATTGACAAAGTTTCAGTGTTGCATCAATTATAATTGCTGAGAAATGTGATGAAAATAATTAAGGTGTATGGGGAGCAGGGGTATTACAAGACATTTGGAAATGTGTTACAACACATCTATATGGCTGTCACATTCATGCACATATGATGTTTGCATTTTTTTGGTATTTTTGTAAACTTTTTGAACTCCTCAGGTGTTATCAATTTTCAAACATGACATTTTCTGGTCTGTTAACTCTAACATTTTTTTTCATAGTTTCATTAAAAAAAAAACTGAAAAATTGATATGAAAGTCTAAATATTTCGTCATGGCTTTTGAGAGACAAAACTAATCTATACATGTTGACAAACATATGAAAATTCCAGAGAAGTCTCTTTTTCAATTGGTAATCTGTCAAAATAAATGCATTGGCTTTTTCTAATATTTTTGTTATTTTATGATATTAAAGTCTTTATAACTATTGCAACCATTGAAACAAATTTAGCAACAATCTTTAATACTTACGCCTGATCATTGTTCTTAAAATAGTAGTCACCCAACAGGTAATACAAATCTTGAGATACTGGTCTAAAGGGAAAAATAATTATTTAATATATAATGTGTAACAATGTTGTTTCTTTTTTTCCAATGAGTGCAATAAGTGAAGTTTTGTATCCTGACTTGACTAGAATAATAGAATAGGGGGCAGCTGTGAACCAGTGATCTAGGTAGTGATATTGACCTTGATATGACATGTATAACAAAACAGGGGGCGTCAGTGTCCAATTGGTCATGTAGGGGGCAGCAGTGTCCAAGTAAACTAGGTACATGTACCGGTATCGACCATTGATTACTGCTCTTGGCTTTACAGGTATAATAGAACAGGACATCTGTGTCTCAATGATCTATTAAGTAGTTGCATCGACCTTGACTTGACAGGTAGACCAGTAATTGATTGGTTAGTACCAAAGCACTATTTTGATTGTTTGAACATGATGTGCTAGATTCCTTCCATAATTGACAAGGATTGTGGGTTCTCCTGATAAATATACAGGATGATAGGAACCATCATCCCATTCTCTGGTTTTCTTACATAATGTTTGTTTTTTTGTTTGAATGGTGTTTAATGCCACATTCAGCAATTTTTCAGCTATATCATGGCATCCAATTTTTATTGGGGAAGGAAGCCGAAGTACCTGGAGAAAACCCCCGACCTGCGGTAGGAAAACTGGCAATCCTATCAATTAAGATTAGAGTCGAGTACACCCTACCTGCAGTGAGAATCGAACCCGCAATCTCAGTGTTGACAGACCACGTGATCAATAGTAGACGAACTACCTTGACCACTCGGCCATCTTCCATAATGAAAACTAGGTAAATTGAAATAGCTGGCAAATTGCTGCAAGTGGCATTGAAGGGATAAGTAACAGTGTACGATATAGACATAACTATCAGATATAAAATGCAAGTTTTTAATTGCAAAGGCAAAATATGATATGGACATGATTGTGACATGTGACAATAAACATTATTATCGGTTCTATTTCACTTGAAAACTGTTTTTTTTTTGTTCAGAAAAAAATAAATGCTAAATAAATTTAAATGTGATATTTAAAATGTGTGAAATTAACAAGCGTTATGGAATCAATTTATACTGATTTAATATTATTGTAAATGTGTATCAATTTTGCCCTAATTACAATGGGTTGACAAATGGAACTTATGTAAATGTGAACCACTTCAGTTTTGCTTACAATACTTTTCCTGCAATTATCCAGCTTAAATATGTTAACTGTTTATGGGGAAAAAGACTTGGTAGAGCCTCTCCTTTTCAGTTTCTAAGCCTCGTCCTTATATTGTGTTTATGTCAAGTCACTTATATTATATATATATGAGATCCCTGCGTATGTGGTTTCATTATTGCCATATGAAGCAAGATACATATGTAATCATTGTGAATGGGGATAATTTTAACTCCATTTATGATGGATTGATACTTATTACATTGACAAAGATGAAATACTCAATCAATATTCACTCTGTGCAATTTATTTTGCAAGAATATTGACATTGTTTCTAATTTCTTTCCCCTACTATCCTACTATTATTATTGTACATTTTGTTTTTCAAGGTTGTTTCCTAATTTGTTTATGACATCCAAAACAGAACCATCATGTTTGAAGTGTGCTAAAAATGACTAAGTTCCATTGTCTAGGAAAATAAGACAACATTCCTTGAACAATTCCATAATAGCAGGTGCACAACTTTCAATACATGTGCAATCTTTCTGTGAAGTTTTATAGATCTAGGTTATAAACTGTAGCAGGAGTTGATTACACAAAATAGGTACTGTCTTCTGCAAATGTTTTGAAAAAATCTTCCAAAGTCTGGAAAATTCATATGCAAACTTCTGTTAAGTTACAGAGATCTGCGTTGAAAACTGTAGAGAGAGTTGATAACACAAATTGATACCCTATTTTTCTCTCCCGCCAGCCCGCCCAACAACCATACTATAGCCTGGGTTTACACTTCTTGTAACCTGGCTGATAAAATATTAAGAAAACATCATATGGAGATATCATTTCAGTGTTTTGTTACCATTGGGAATGTGTATCATTTCAGCGTTTTGTTACCATTGGGAA
Organism: Limnoperna fortunei; assembly: GCA_944474755.1. Taxonomy (NCBI): domain Eukaryota; kingdom Metazoa; phylum Mollusca; class Bivalvia; order Mytilida; family Modiolidae; genus Limnoperna; species Limnoperna fortunei. Next base: position 19,753,531 of record OX104120.1, read on the forward strand.
TTTGTATTATTTCAGTGTTTTGATACCATTGGGAATGTGTATCATTTCAGTGTTTTGATACCATTGGGAATTTGTATCATTTCAGTGTTTTGATACCATTGGGAATGTGTATTATTTCAGTGTTTTGATACCATTGGGAATGTGTATCATTTCAGTGTTTTGATACCATTGGGAATTTGTATTATTTCAGTGTTTTGATACCATTGGGAATGTGTATCATTTCAGTGTTTTGTTACCATTGGGAATGTGTATCATTTCAGTGTTTTGATACCATTGGGAATTTGTATTATTTCAGTGTTTTGATACCATTGGGAATGTGTATCATTTCAGTGTTTTGTTACCATTGGGAATGTGTATCATTTCAGTGTTTTGTTACCATTGGGAATGTGTATCATTTCAGTGTTTTGTTACCATTGGAAATGTGTATCATTTCAGTGTTTTGATACCATTGGGAATTTGTATTATTTCAGTGTTTTGATACCATTGGGAATGTGTATCATTTCAGTGTTTTGTTACCATTGGGAATGTGTATCATTTCAGTGTTTTGATACCATTGGGAATGTGAATCATTTCAGTGTTTTGATACCATTGGGAATGTGTATCATTTCAGTGTTTTGATACCATTGGGAATGTGTATCATTTCAGTGTTTTGATACCATTGGGCATGTGTATCATTTCAGTGTTTTGATACCATTGGGAATGTGTATTATTTCAGTGTTTTGATACCATTGGGAATGTGTATCATTTCAATGTTTTGATACCATTGGGAATTTGTATTATTTCAGTGTTTTGATACCATTGGGCATGTGTATCATTTCAGTGTTTTGATACCATTGGGAATGTGTATCGTTTCAGTGTTTTGTTACCATTGGGAATGTGTATCATTTCAGTGTTTTGATACCATTGGGAATGTGTATCATTGCAGTGTTTTGATACCATTGGGAATTTGTATTATTTCAGTGTTTTGATACCATTGGGAATGTGTATCATTTCAGTGTTTTGTTACCATTGGGAATGTGTATCATTTCAGTGTTTTGTTACCATTGGGAATGTGTATCATTTCAGTGTTTTGATACCATTGGGAATGTGTATTATTTCAGTGTTTTGATACCATTGGGAATGTGTATCATTTCAGTGTTTTGTTACCATTGGGAATGTGTATCATTTCAGTGTTTTGATACCATTGGGAATGTGTATCATTTCAGTGTTTTGATACCATTGGGAATGTGTATCATTTCAGTGTTTTGATACCATTGGGAATGTGTATCATTTCAGTGTTTTGATACCATTAGGAATGTGTATCATTTCAGTGTTTTGATACCATTGGGAATGTGTATCATTCAGTGTTTTGATACCATTGGGAATGTGTATCATTTCAGTGTTTTGATACCATTGGGAATGTGTATCATTTCAGTGTTTTGATACCATTGGGAATGTGTATCATTTCAGTGTTTTGATACCATTAGGAATGTGTATCATTTCAGTGTTTTGATACTTTTGGGAATGTCTGTGTATCATTTCAAACCTACTTATGATGTACATGTTTTGATACCATGGGGAATGTGTATTATTTCAGTCCTACTTACGATGGGTTGTATATAGATTCTTCATCAAACATATCTGTTGTTCCTTCAATGTAGTCTTGCAGAGAATCAATTACATACACTGAAACACAATAGAAAATTTTGTTTCTTTTTAAAATTCTACAACATTGTTTTTGTTTGCTGTTCAAATATTAAAAAATTTAATTACAAACCTTAATCTCTGTTTTCAAATTTTAGACTGTGGAGCTCGTACATTTGGCATATAACAAATAGAAATGACATAGTAGTACAAATTTGCCAGGAGGGTTCTCTCAATCGAAGACTAATCTCCTTTCTAAAGGTTTTCCACTGAAATCTCCCTGATTATAAAATAAATGAAATGAATACATATTTTAACTGAATTTTGATCAGACCAGAATTTAACATTTTTTATTTCAGTCATTTGAAAAAGCAGATTATTGGTGGTGATGTCTTCACCATCACTGAAAAATGTGTGATGAGGAAAAACAAAAAAGATAATGTAAAAATTTGATAATTGTAAAATGTTATCATTATACCATGGAAAGACTGTTGAAAATGCTATTCTGTTTATTTTTGTCAAAATGATACCAACCAATAATTTTACCAAACTATATATCACAGAAGCATTTGTTTTTCCAACTAGATAATGATACTTAATGCAAAGTATTGTGTATTTTTCTGAGGTGATTGATGCCATTTTTCAGCTATATCATGGTGTTCATTATTTTTATTATATAGATAGAGATGAAATATCGAATTTTCCTAGTGACAGAAATCACGGTAAATCACATGTGAAAATTATCGTTTATTTTCACTCTCTGGTTTTTTCCCGCCAAAACGTCACAATGGTTTTGTACTATACAGATATTCCTCCGCTGTTCATAAAATGTAGGATTAATCATGAAAATTTTACGAAAACAATTTTGATCTATATAATAAATAGGATAATCAATTGGGCATCGTGAATATCCCAAATATGATCACTCGTGCCGCATAAAGCATCAGATTAAACTCGTGTGCGGAACAAGTTCCGCGCACTCGTTTAATCAGATGCGTTATGCGGCACTCGTGATCATATGTCGGATATTCACTCCGCCCAATTCATTATCCTATAATTATTGGGAATGACCTAATACAAAGTAAGTTCACTGAAAAATACACTTACAATGAGTTTTATTCATTTATACCAAATAAGAATTTTAAACATGCATACAGAACCAGTAAAATGTAAAAACAACAAAGAAATGCAAGTTTTATTTATTGTATTTATTTAAGCAGATAAAATTACCCCTAAATATATGATCAAACTCAAAAGGTATATAACATTGAAAAATAAAATATCAGCAGGTGAATTGCAGGATATATGAGCATCACATTTCCCCCATGTCTCATTTTGCTTTGTTTTATATGTTAAACAGTACACTAACAGACTGAACTTATTTTGTACACCTTATTTTGTACACCTTATTTTGTACACCTTATTTTGTACACCTTATTTTGTACACCTTATTTTGTACACCTTATTTTGTACACCTTATTTTGTACACCTTATTTTGTACACCTTATTTTGTACACCTTATTTTGTACACCTTATTTTGTACACCTTATTTTGCTTATTAGAAATGATTAACATACGTTGGTCAACCAGAATGTATAAGCAAATGCAGTAGCATTCCTACCTGGCTTTTGTGACTCTGGAACAAGTGTACAAATTTTTCTTAGTAACTGTTCAACCTGTTGTCAAAAGAAATAAATACAGTTTTTATAAATCATTTTGTAATTTAACATCATTTTTCAACTTTAAAAAAAAACAAACACACTTATAATAATTAATACATAACATCAATTTTGTCAAATTTATGTAAAATTAACCTGGAATATTATGAGATAACCAGAGGCTCTTAAGAGCCTGTATCGCTCACCTGATTTTATAGGCAATGAAGATGGCATTTCCCTGATGTTAAACTAAGTCCTGTAATTTTCAATAAACTTTAAATAGGACCATCCAAACAATATTACTAGAAAGCTTTGTTTCATTGGTTAACCGGTTGTATAGAGATGATTTTTTTTATTTGCCCATAGGGTCCTATGTTAAACTAAGTCCTGCGCCGTGGTGGCCATTTTGAATTTCCAATTGCCATAAAAAACATAAACTTTATAAAGGACCATCCAAACAATATTGCTAGTAAGTTTTTGTTTCCATTGATTAACCTGTTTCAGAGAAGAAGCCTTTAAAAACTTTTTCCCATAGGGTCCAATGTTAAACTAAGTCCTGCGGTAGCGGCCATTTTGAATTTCCAATTGCCATAAAAAACATAAACTTTATAGAGGACCATCCAAACAATATTGCTAGTAAGTTTTTGTTTCCATTGATTAACCGGTTTCAGAGAAGCAGCCTTTAAAAACTTTTTCCCATAGGGTCCTATGTTAAACTAAGTCCTGCGGTAGCGGCCATTTTGAATTTCCAATTGCCATAAAAAACATAAACTTTATAGAGGACCATCCAAACAATATTGCTAGAAAGTTTTGTTTTGATTGGTTAAACGGTTTCAGAGAAGAAGCCCTTTTAAACTTTTTTCTCATAGGGTCGAATGTTAAACCAAGTCCTGCGGTGGCGGACATTTTGAATTTCCGATTGGGATAAAAAACATTAACTTTATAGAGGACCATCCAAACAATATTGCTAGTAAGTTTTGTTTCTATTGGTTGACTGGTTTCAGAAAAGAAGCCTTTCAAACTTTTTCCCATAGGGTCCTATGTTAAATTAAGTCCTGCGGTGGCAGCCATTTTGAATTTTCAATTGCCATAAAAAACACAAACGTTATAGAGGACCATCCAAACAATATTGCTAGTAAGTTTTTGTTTCCATTGATTAACCGGTTTCAGAGAAGAAGCCTTTTAAAACTTTTTCCCATAGGGTTCTATGTTAAACTAAGTCCTGCGGTGGCGGCCATTTTGAATTTCCAATTCCCATCAAAAACACAAACTTTATAGAGGACCATCCAAACAATATTGCTAGTAAGTTTTGTTTTGATTGGTTAAACGGTTTCAGAGAAGAAGCCCTTTTTAACTTTTTTCCCATAGGGTCCTATGTTAAACTAAGTCTTGAGGTGGCGGCCATATTGGTTTACCAATCAAAATAAAAAACACAAACTTTGTAAAGGTCCATCCAATGAACATTATGGCCAAGTTTGGTTTCAATTGGCCAAGTGGTTTCAGAGAAGAAGATTAAAATGTAAAAAGTTTACAGACGCCGCCGCCGCCGCCGCCGCCGACGACGACGCCGCCGACGGACGCAAAGTGATAACAATAGCTCACATGACCCTTTGGGTCAGGTGAGCTAAAAGTGTAACAAATAAAGACTTGTAAGTTAATTCAACCATTCTTTAAAAAACTATGGGCTCTCAGGAACCTGTAATCACTCACCTGGAACACAAATGACTCTGAGCTATTTTTATATTTTTGCAATTTACGTGTCAGTGTAGCTATTATACCTTTATGTTACTAGGCAAAAAGTACAAACATTTTGATTAAGTGCAATAACTCCTTAGCAACTGAAGCCCTTATTGCTGATCATTTTTGCAATTTACAATTTTACTCCAGCTGTACTAGTTTTTAGGTTACCGGACAAAAAATGAATTTATATGAAAATTTCATTAAAAAAATCGATCAAAGACAAAAATGGCAAGGATTTCTTTAAAAATCAAATAAGTCTGTTAACAGGAAGTAGGTGAGTGACAGACCTGAAATCGAATCCCATGTTATGGGAGGCCATGCTGATGCTGCAAACCAAATTTCAAGAGAATGTGATTAGTAGTTGCTGAGAAAACTGTTACAAAATTTTTTCCTATTTTGACCCTTGAAACAGTCTAAGTTGGCTTGGAAAAAAGAAAGTAGATAACTGACTGATCTGGAAAAGGGAGGCACTGTACAACTCATCATGCTTAAGTTGTGCACCAAATTTGAAATCAATCCCTTTAGTAGAAGCCGAGAAAACTGTTACGAAAATTTTTTCCTATTTTGACCCTTGAAACAGTCTAAGTCGGCTTGGAAAATAGAAGTAGATAACTGACTGATCTGGAAAAGGGAGGCACGGTACAACTCATCATGCTTAAGCTGTGCACTAAATTTGAAATCAATCCCCTTTAGTAGAAGCCGAGATAACTGTTTTTTTCCCTGCACGCCCACACAACATTCACCATACTATAACCTGGATTTTCAATCTGTGAAATATGGCCAAAACATTTTTATTTAAGAAGGGCAATAACTCCTATGAGGATTAGTCCAACAATTTTGTTTTTGTAGGCATTTCTTGTTGATCATTTAAGCAATATACAATGCCAATCTAGCACTTATATTGTTAAAGTTAAATTGTAAAAACTGAAAATAATTTTTAAATCCTAATTTAAGGGGAATAACTCAAACATGAGGTCATTATACAACTTTGGACTAATAAGAACTTTTGTCGAGCTGAATGTGCTGATCAATTTGACGTAACAGTTTTCTGAGATATTGTTGACACCTTTGTTCTATTTTTAGTAACAGCAGCCTTCTTTGTCCATTGATTAAAAACCTGAGTGTAATTAAAAACTTTTTGAAAATTCTGTTTATAATCTGACACCTGTATTAAAACTAGGTACCCTTAGGATGATTGAGGCCAAGTTTAAAAAATATACCAAGTGGTTTTAGGAGCAGAAGACTTTTTAAAAAGTTTATTTGATGAAGGATGGTGGAAGACAGATAATGGATGCCAAACATGCACCTTTGGTCCAGTTGAGCTTGAAAACGATTAAGCATTTTTAAAAAGTAACATCAAACATTAATGAAATCCACCATTTACAAGTACTTACCTCTCCTGCTACTGCATCGGTCTTATAACTATCAAATGCTGGCAGTGTCTTGGGCTTGAAATATTCAAATATTTTCTCAGATCGTTCCCAAGTCAATTCAATTTGTGATGCATTATGGTCCACAAGATGACGATATCTGCCTTTCTTCGTTGGATGACCATACAGACAATAGAAGCATTGTTCTACGGCTTGTCCTAGCTCTTCATTGAATAATTCGGAGGAAGTATTTTCTGATGTTAACACACCAATGTAAAACAAGAGGAACTCTCCATCTGATTTTGTACACCATGCATGCCTGAAACAACAAACAAGAAGAACTTTCTGATTATGTACACCTCACATGACGGCATACCTGAAACAACAAATAAGTTAGGCCAGGAAAGAAACAGTGCAGATGAGCTAATAAAAAGTTTCCTTGAAACATCACTTGTAACAATAGTTATTCATAAATAGTTAGGGAAAATGTTTTGTCTCCACCTTACAGATTCTGTGAAATGAGGTTGGAACCACATTTAAACCTTAGTTACTGGCATGGAATGCAGACCAGTGAATGAGATCTATTTGAATGTTTACATTCTTTGCATACAAAAATTGGATAAGGTGACTTTGGGGTAATGGTAGTCTTGAATTTTCTTCTTGGAAGACATCTCCTACAGATTAGTTTTGTTAAAAATGATTTTCATTGCAACTGTTAGCAATGTCCATGGAAAACCCAGCTAGCAGTGGTATCCAAACAGAGAGCCAGAGTAATTGGAGTAAACCAGGCTGTTTACTCAATTAACTCCAGTGCATTGATTTAATATGTGAGGTCACATCTCAGTGGTATAAGATCCATTGAACTGTATAGGAACCAGATACCAAGTCCAATTCTAAAATTGTGTAGCACTTTTTTTCACTAAGAATTATTTATGACTTACCTTTCAAGATATTCATGGGCTAAACAGCAACATCAGGAATGGTGGATTTGTTTGTTTGAATGATGTTTAATGCCATTTTCAGCAATTTTTCAGTTATTTCATGGTGTCCAGTTTTTATTGGGGGAGGAAGTGGGAGTACCAGGAGAAAACCCCGACCTTGGGTATGAAAACTAGCAATCCTAGACAATTAAGATTGGAGTTGAGTACACATTGCCCACAGTGAGACTCGAGTCCGCAACCTTAGGTTTGACATACAACATGATCAATAGTAGAAAAACTACCTTAACCGCTAGGCTAGCAAGCCCCCTCAGGGATGGTGGAATGGTATTTATGACTTACCTTCCAAGGTATTCATGCGCTATACTTAGCAACATCAGTGAAGGTGGAATGGTATTTTCTAATTCATCAGATTGGATCTGATCTGCTGCTTTAAATGCTAGCTTTTCATCTCTAAAAAAATTGAATTTTTTATATATAAGAATTTTTTACATATAAATATGTATGTGACAGACTGACGGACAGAGTGCAAACCTATAATCCCTTAACGGCTTAGTTGTTAGGGGAAAGTGGCCCTTTTTTATTTTAAACTTTACTGACCAAAACAGTAGAGACATTCTGAACACGACTACAACACACTTTGCACAAAATCAGCCTACATTTATATCAGATAAACAATTAAAATCTCATATTAAAATTCTAAATGTGAGGTGATAAGATATTCTTTATCAATCTTATCCTTTTTTGGTCAAGAAACCATATAAGTGAAATATATAAAACAATCAGTCAAAAACGGAACCTTCAACAAACAAACATGCTGAACCCAACAACACCATAAAATACTTCCACAAAAAACTCTGAAAGTTATCAGTCTTATAAAAACTAAACTGTTTCAATTATTTCATAAATTACTGACTAAACTCTTTTAATTAATTAATAAAATAAAAAGATTTTTGCTTACATTTTGATTAATCTGTATAACAGTATCCATGGTAACACTGTACCAATAGGCAGTTCAGTACAAGATTCAGGCACTGACATCTGGATGTCTATCATATATATTAGATTATGAGAAAGTCTGGCTTGATTCACTGTAGGCAGGTCTGACAACGCTTTCTTGTCTTTCTTCAAAATTCTGTAAGATTTTCAATATTATTTCTTTAATTTGCTGATTAGCATTTTAACTTTTAGCATATGAAAAAGACCACAATAATATATGGACAAGGAATATTAGCAGTGTATTACTTTGTATCCAGTTGATTTCTTATTGTTTAGTAAGCAGTTAACATGCTTCTCTTTCATCTGTTTGATAAAAAGCTATTTCAAATTTATTTTGTTTTGTTTTGATGGTGTTTAATGCCACTTTAAGCAATTTTTCAGCTATATTATGGTGTCCAGTTTTAATTGGGACAGGAAGAAAGAGTACCAGGAGAAAACCTCCATCCTTCAGTATGAATATTTTATATTTAAGAAAGTACTCTTTTATTGAGCATTATTTTTTGTCATTGATGCCTTCTTTAATAATTTTTAAGAATTTTGTATTGTAAAAATATATGGATTCACATGTCTGTATACACTTACAATCAAAGGATTTCACATGTCTATATAGACTTACAGTGTTAGGGATTCACATGTTTGTATATAATTTTATTGATTCACATGTCTGTATACACTTGCAATCAAAGGATTTCACATGTCTATATAGACTTACAGTGTTAGGGATTCACATGTTTGTATATAATTTTATTGATTCACATGTTTGTATATAATTTTATTGATTCACATGTCTGTATACACTTGCAATCAAAGGATTTCACATGTCTATATAGACTTACAGTGTTAGGGATTCACATGTTTGTACCAATGTATCAGTCCAATTCTCCTTCTCTGAGTTAGTACTGATCTTGTATGCCCTAACAGCTTCATCTAAGGCTATTTCTGACCACAAAAAGGCTCTCTGTAGTTAAATCAAGTAGTTGTTAGAAAATTGATTTAAAATGTTATGTTATTAACATAAAAACTATGTACACACAGGAAATCGCAACAATATCCACAATTTATGGCAAAATGGTCAACCATTCTACTAGAATGCTTCCCAGAATAAAATAAAACATTAAAAGTTCACAAGTCCTGGTAATGATAAGGAGTTCTAATTAGAATGCAACCCCTTCTTTTTAATTTTATGTACTGCAAATTAAAAAATGTAGTGATTCAGTGACCCCCATCCAAATGTGAGTTTTTATTTTTGCAATAACAGATAGCAAAGAAATATAAAGCCAAATATTCACAGGTTTTCATAAAATATTAAAACAGAATACACATTTCCTTTTGATTACCTGTGTTTTTGGATGTAGAAATAATTACAAATGTGCTTTGTTGTCTTACTTAGGGAATCTAGATAATGCTGGAAACATCTGTCACATGTCTTTAGTCATGAAGGGATTTGTGTAGAATGGAGTTTGGCCTGTGTTATAAAGGACGATCGCTTATATCCATGAGAAATACAACTATGTTGTATAAAATATATTATCCTAATCAGACACATTACAATGGTAAGGCTTCACAGATGTTGTAATTTATGAAAGCTGAGAAAATAGAAACATTTTTTTTAAGATTAGAATATTATTGTTGATATCAATTTAATTTAAGTAACATCAAATTGAAACAGTTTGATTACCTTGTAATCCTCTAGTTTTATCAGTGAACTCTGTAGTAACGATAGCTGCGATCTCCTTTCAGTTGCACTAGTAGTTGTTGTAACCTGAATAAACGACAAAACATTAGTATTTCAAAATAAGGTTATATCATATGACCATGCATAGATAAAAGGAAATGTAGTTTAAAACCAGTAAGTAACTTAACCATCATTGGAATAAATATATTAATGCTGCTTAATAATAATAATGGCAGGTATAACAAAAGACCAAGGAATCAGCAATTACACCTTTTAAAAAGTATGTCCTTGTTTGCTTTTAACACAAATTCTTAATGGGGGATGACAAAATCCCTTAAACGGTAAACTTTACAAACCCAAAATAAATATGTTTACTGGTATAATGTCTTAACAAATATAGATATATCATAGTGTCATATTATTATTTTTTTTTTTTTTTGGGGGGGGGGGGGGGGGGGGGGTAGGCTGGAGTACTAACAACAATTGGCGAAAAAACAGGTAGTTCTTTTTGATTAAGTTATCAGTCATGCACATCCTGCACGAGATTAGCTTGGAATTCACAACACAAATGTTGACACACCTATGATCCATAGTAAATAAATAATGTAATATACTACTCCTTTTCAGAGGCACCGAATAACTGTGTGTTGTTTAAAATGATTATAATAGAAGTTAGGGAGACTAGCAACAAAATTACTAATGATACCCAAAAGCCTTGTAGGGCAAACATGATGAAAATTTGTAATGAAACCTTCAAAATCCATATTTTTGTCTTTATCTGTGATCTGACAAGAAGTGTCATGTCAACTCTCCCATGACAATGTTCAATATTTTTCAGTGTTAGACTCTTCTTGCAATTGTAACATTTTAACTGTGTAATATCACAATGAGAACAAAGTGCAGACAAATTTAAATTTTCTATTTATCTGACATCAATCAAAGAAGGTATTGTACCTGATTAAGACTTGTCTTCAACAAACATCTACAAATTGTTCATTGTATTGTACCTGATTAAGACTTGTCTTCAACAAACATTCTACAACGTGTTCATGGTATTGTACCTGATTAAGACTTGTCTTCAACAAACATTCTACAACGTGTTCATGGTATTGTACCTGATTAAGACTTGTCTTCAACAAACATTCTACAACGTGTTCATGGTATTGTACCTGATTAAGACTTGTCTTCACCAAACATTCGACGACTTGTTCAAGGTATTGTACCTGATTAAGACTTGTCTTCAACAAACATTCTACAACGTGTTCATGGTATTGTACCTGATTAAGACTTGTCTTCATCAAACATTCGACGACTTGTTCATGGTATTGTACCTGATTAAGACTTGTCTTCAACAAACATTCTACAACGTGTTCATGGTATTGTACCTGATTAAGACTTGTCTTCAACAAACATTCTACAACGTGTTCATGGTATTGTACCTGATTAAGACTTGTCTTCAACAAACATTCTACAACGTGTTCAAGGTATTGTACCTGATTAAGACTTGTCTTCAACAAACATTCTACAACGTGTTCATGGTATTGTACCTGATTAAGACTTGTCTTCACCAAACATTCTACAACTTGTTCATGGTATTGTATCTGATTAAGACTTGTCTTCAACAAACATTCTACAACGTGTTCATGGTATTGTACCTGATTAAGACTTGTCTTCAACAAACATTCGACGACATGTTCATGGTATTGTACCTGATTAAGACTTGTCTTCAACAAACATTCGACGACTTGTTCAAGGTATTGTACCTGATTAAGACTTGTCTTCAACAAACATTCTACAACGTGTTCATGGTATTGTACCTGATTAAGACCTCTCTTCAACAAACATTCGACGACTTGTTCATGGTATTGTACCTGATTAAGACTTGTCTTCAACAAACATTCTACAACGTGTTCATGGTATTGTCCCTGATTAAGACTTGTCTTCAACAAACATTCTACAACGTGTTCATGGTATTGTACCTGATTAAGACTTGTCTTCAACAAACATTCGACGACATGTTCATGGTATTGTACCTGATTAAGACTTGTCTTCAACAAACATTCGATGACTTGTTCATGGTATTGTACCTGATTAAGACTTGTCTTCATCAAACATTCGACGACTTGTTCATGGTATTGTACCTGATTAAGACTTGTCTTCAACAAACATTCGACGACTTGTTCATGGTATTGTACCTGATTAAGACTTGTCTTCAACAAACATCTACAAATTGTTCATTGTATTGTACCTGATTAAGACTTGTCTTCAACAAACATTCTACAACTTGTTCATTGTATTGTACCTGATTAAGACTTGTCTTCACCAAACATTCTACAACGTGTTCATGGTATTATACCTGATTAAGACTTGTCTTCACCAAACATTCTACAACGTGTTCATGGTATTGTACCTGATTAAGACTTGTCTTCACCAAACATTCTATAACGTGTTCATGGTATTGTACCTGATTAAGACTTGTCTTCACCAAACATTCGACGACTTGTTCATGGTATTGTACCTGATTAAGACTTGTCTTCAACAAACATCTACAAATTGTTCATTGTATTGTACCTGATTAAGACTTGTCTTCAACAAACATCTACAAATTGTTCATTGTATTGTACCTGATTAAGACTTGTCTTCACCAAACATTCTACAACTTGTTCATGGTATTGTATCTGATTAAGACTTGTCTTCAACAAACATTCTACAACGTGTTCATGGTATTGTACCTGATTAAGACTTGTCTTCAACAAACATTCTACAACTTGTTCATGGTATTGTACCTGATTAAGACTTGTCTTCACCAAACATTCTACAACTTGTTCATGGTATTGTATCTGATTAAGACTTGTCTTCAACAAACATTCTACAACGTGTTCATGGTATTGTACCTGATTAAGACTTGTCTTCAACAAACATTCGACGACATGTTCATGGTATTGTACCTGATTAAGACTTGTCTTCAACAAACATTCGACGACTTGTTCAAGGTATTGTACCTGATTAAGACTTGTCTTCAACAAACATTCTACAACGTGTTCATGGTATTGTACCTGATTAAGACTTCTCTTCAACAAACATTCGACGACTTGTTCATGGTATTGTACCTGATTAAGACTTGTCTTCAACAAACATTCTACAACGTGTTCATGGTATTGTACCTGATTAAGACTTGTCTTCAACAAACATTCTACAACGTGTTCATGGTATTGTACCTGATTAAGACTTGTCTTCAACAAACATTCTACAACGTGTTCATGGTATTGTACCTGATTAAGACTTGTCTTCAACAAACATTCTACAACGTGTTCATGGTATTGTACCTGATTAAGACTTGTCTTCAACAAACATTCTACAACGTGTTCATGGTATTGTACCTGATTAAGACTTGTCTTCAACAAACATTCGACGACATGTTCATGGTATTGTACCTGATTAAGACTTGTCTTCAACAAACATTCGATGACTTGTTCATGGTATTGTACCTGATTAAGACTTGTCTTCAACAAACATTCGACGACTTGTTCATGGTATTGTACCTGATTAAGACTTGTCTTCAACAAACATTCGACGACTTGTTCATGGTATTGTACCTGATTAAGACTTGTCTTCAACAAACATCTACAAATTGTTCATTGTATTGTACCTGATTAAGACTTGTCTTCAACAAACATTCTACAACTTGTTCATTGTATTGTACCTGATTAAGACTTGTCTTCACCAAACATTCTACAACTTGTTCATGGTATTGTACCTGATTAAGACTTGTCTTCACCAAACATTCGACGACTTGTTCATGGTATTGTACCTGATTAAGACTTGTCTTCAACAAACATCTACAAATTGTTCATTGTATTGTACCTGATTAAGACTTGTCTTCAACAAACATCTACAAATTGTTCATTGTATTGTACCTGATTAAGACTTGTCTTCACCAAACATTCTACAACTTGTTCATGGTATTGTATCTGATTAAGACTTGTCTTCAACAAACATTCTACAACGTGTTCATGGTATTGTACCTGATTAAGACTTGTCTTCAACAAACATTCGACGACATGTTCATGGTATTGTACCTGATTAAGACTTGTCTTCAACAAACATCTACAAATTGTTCATGGTATTGTACCTGATTAAGACTTGTCTTCACCAAACATTCTACAACTTGTTCATGGTATTGTACCTGATTAAGACTTGTCTTCAACAAACATTCTACAACTTGTTCATGGTATTGTACCTGATTAAGACTTGTCTTCAACAAACATTCGACGACTTGTTCATGGTATTGTACCTGATTAAGACTTGTCTTCACCAAACATTCGACGACTTGTTCATGGTATTGTACCTGATTAAGACTTGTCTTCAACAAACATCTACAAATTGTTCATTGTATTGTACCTGATTAAGACTTGTCTTCAACAAACATTCTACAACATGTTCATGGTATTGTACCTGATTAAGACTTGTCTTCAACAAACATTCTACAACTTGTTCATGGTATTGTACCTGATTAAGACTTGTCTTCAACAAACATTCTACAACTTGTTCATGGTATTGTACCTGATTAAGACTTGTCTTCAACAAACATTCTACAACATGTTCATGGTATTGTACCTGATTAAGACTTGTCTTCAACAAACATTCTACAACTTGTTCATGGTATTGTACCTGATTAAGACTTGTCTTCAACAAACATTCTACAACTTGTTCATGGTATTGTACCTGATTAAGACTTGTCTTCACCAAACATTCTACAACATGTTCATGGTATTGTACCTGATTAAGACTTGTCTTCAACAAACATTCGACGACTTGTTCATGGTATTGTACCTGATTAAGACTTGTCTTCAACAAACATTCTACAACGTGTTCATGGTATTGTACCTGATTAAGACTTGTCTTCAACAAACATCTACAAATTGTTCATTGTATTGTACCTGATTAAGACTTGTCTTCAACAAACATTCGACGACTTGTTCATGGTATTGTACCTGATTAAGACTTGTCTTCAACAAACATTCGACGACTTGTTCATGGTATTGTACCTGATTAAGACTTGTCTTCAACAAACATTCGACGACTTGTTCATGGTATTGTACCTGATTAAGACTTGTCTTCAACAAACATTCTACAACGTGTTCATGGTATTGTACCTGATTAAGACTTGTCTTCAACAAACATCTACAAATTGTTCATTGTATTGTACCTGATTAAGACTTGTCTTCAACAAACATTCGACGACTTGTTCATGGTATTGTACCTGATTAAGACTTGTCTTCAACAAACATTCGACGACTTGTTCATGGTATTGTACCTGATTAAGACTTGTCTTCACCAAACATTCTACAACTTGTTCAAGGTATTGTACCTGATTAAGACTTGTCTTCAACAAACATCTACAAATTGTTCATGGTATTGTACCTGATTAAGACTTGTCTTCAACAAACATTCGACGACTTGTTCAAGGTATTGTACCTGATTAAGACTTGTCTTCACCAAACATTCTACAACGTGTTCATGGTATTGTACCTGACTAAGACTTGTCTTCAACAAACATCTACAAATTGTTCATTGTATTGTACCTGATTAAGACTTGTCTTCAACAAACATCTACAAATCGTTCATTGTATTGTACCTGATTAAGACTTGTCTTCAACAAACATTCTACAACTTGTTCATACTCCCCAGCATCATATAGTCTTTGTGTTTCATCAAAGGACTGTGATCTTTCTAAGGATTTTAACTGCTCTTCTACCTTCTCTGCAAAAAAATACCTGACATTTAATAATTAATGGTTAATACTGCTTCAACAACACATGTGATATCGGTGATAAAAATATGATGGAAATTTGGGATATCTCACTCTTACAGTGTGGGGGATGGTAATCTGATGGAATGTTAAAAAAACTATAAATAGTTGTACTTCTAATGGAGATGTGCCAAACATTCATTTTTTGTTTACATAAAGATTTTATAGATCAAAGCACCGAGTAGTTTGTTAACAAAATGAAAGTTATAAAACGAGGGAGTTCTTATTAAATGAATCCACAGGTGAAAGGTAAGATCTATGATTTAACTAGGAAGCCCATTATGACAACACAATGTGGTCATAAATCAACTAATTCACTATTGAAAAGGCAGATGTTAGCCATGTATTAAGACATTAAAATAGATAACAATCAATGGGTTGTTTTAATTAATTATTCAATAGAATTATGCTTTTTTATACATTTCAAATAAAACCCCACATTGCAGGTACAAATTTAAAAAGTTTCTTAAAAACATTATAATTGACCATTTCCAGTTTTACATGATTTATCTCCCTTTTTACTTCCAGTTAAAAAAACTACGGCTATCATCACTAAAAGACTATGATATTGAAATAAAGATTTTGCATTGTTTTTTGTATTGTTCGTCTATGCCAATTAAATTATCTAATTAACCTAATTAGTAGATGTTAATATAGCCATAGGCAACAGGTGAGTTTGAATATATGTCACTGGTAAGCTTGTTTAATTAAGCTATAAAACAGCTGGGGTTCTACCTTTGATTAGCATCAGGTAAATTGGGTAATAAACATTATGGTTAATTAATTAACAATCATGTCTACACAGCATGGGGTTTTAATAACATCTTCAATTAGATTTTGACACCTGTAATTAACATACAGCGTTAAAATTTATCAAAGGTAATTGTCCATTTCATATGTTTTCAACAGAACAAACTGCGGCTGTAGCCGCAGTTTTTAGTACCGGAAGTGGGCACTAGGTGGCGTTTTTTAAATTGGAAAGTCGTCAATTGTCTTTTGGACTGCATGGCAGGTACAACTTCAAGATTAAAAATTTACAACTGTTTTTTAACTACATCACAGGTACAACTTCAAGATTAAAACTTTACATTTGTCTTTTGAACTACATGGCAGGTACAACTTCAAGATAAAAACTTTACAACTGTCTTTTAACTACATGGCAGGTACAACTTCAAGATTAAAACTTTACAACTGTCTTTTAACTACATGGCAGGTACAACTTCAAGATTAAAACTTTACATTTGTCTTTTGAACTACATGGCAGGTACAACTTCAAGATTAAAACTTTACAACTGTCTTTTGAACTACATGGCAGGTACAACTTCAAGATTAAAACTTTACAACTGTCTTTTGGACTACACAGCAGGTACAACTTCAAGATTAAAACTTTACATTTGTCTTTTGGACTACACAGCAGGTACAACTTTTAGACTAAAACTTTACAATTGTCTTTTGGATTACATTGAAGGTACAACTTTAAGAACCTTCTTTTTAACTTTATATTTGTCTTGTGATTATCAAAAACCAACAGTTTAAAACTTTTGATCTGATACATGTATCTAAGTTAATAATGGTAACTCTAACTTTGTTACTGTTCTATTTGTCATATTATTACATTGACAGCGATGAAATACCGAGATTTCTCAGTGAAATAAATTCTGGTTAATCACATGTGAAATAAATTTAGTTCTCTCACTCCCTGGAAGTGACATCATTATGAATGTCCTTAACGAAGATCATTCAAACCAAAGTTCCGCTTAATTTTAATCAGCATATTAAATATTTGTCAATGTAATAAACAAGATAATTAATAATGCATTATGAATATGGAAAATATGAGCACTCGTATCGAATACATTCAGATTAAACTCGAGAACTTGTTCAATCTGATGTGTTCTATGACACTCGTGATCATATTTTCAATATTCACACTGCATAAAAACGTAGGTTTCAAAGAATTTGCAAGTCAGACATAACATAAGAAGTAATATGAATCTCACAGAATGTTAGAGCTGTTACTTTACACACAAAAATCCTTAAAGGAACAGTTTCATAAAACTCTGTAATAAGCAACATCCATGCAATGATGGCATTGGAACAAAGGGCAGTAACTCAAACAGAAAGCCCATCTAAAGTTATTTAATAAAAGGACAGGTACAAACCTATTGATAAGACATTATGAACGGTACAGTTAGGTAAGATGATCTTGACCACTTCACCAGATCCTACCTCTGTGGAATCTTTCAGGCAACTCAGAGTCTGTAATACAAAGAAATATATCTACATATATAGGTGTACACAGACCCTGACTTGTATCTTTTGTCTTTAAGCAAAAAATAAAATCTATCAATTATCTCTCTGTGCGAAAAATTGTAAGGCTTAAGACAAAGACCTGTAGAATACATATTTAGGTGCAGAGCTTGCAACAAAGAGTAATTTGCCTTTGCAAACCAGACTGGGTGGACTCTATACTGTGGCATTAGATAAGGGTGGACTCTATGCTGCAACATTAGGTAAGGGGGTGGACTCTATACTGTGTTTAGTTAAGGAGGTGGACTCTATGTTGTTGCATATGTAAGGGGGTGGACTTTATGCTGTGGCATTAGGTAAGGGGGTGGACTCTATACTGTGACATAAGGTAAATGGGTGGACTCTATGTGGTGGCATTAGGTAAGGGGTGGACTCTATACTGTGACATAAAGTGGGTCGACTCCATGCAGTGGCTTTAGGTAAGGAGGTATAATCCAGTTAGAGCAGCCTTATAATTCCTGCATTTATGAAATACATGCATTATCTCGAGTTTGGCCCTTCCTTTTGTAAAAATTGTATTTTGTGTTTTATTTGCATAAAATACCTTTTTAAAGAAGAATACAGCATCTTCCATTTTACCTTGCAACATGAAAAATCTGGCCTTCATCCAATACACTGTTAAAAAAGAAAAAAATAAGTCTTACATGCAGTACTTATTATAACTGAAAAGAAACAATCCGATGATATATAATTTTAACAAGAACTTTGTTCTCTTGAAATTAACAGTCCAATTTACAAAATTTAGTATTATTAAACTATTTCAATTAAAATAGTCTTGTCACTCCTATTATCAGTAAATCTTTATACCAAGTCGGACAGTCCACTCGGAATGATTATAAAAATAAGACTGGTTTGACCTGATGAAGGTTACCAGTTAGTTTCACAGGTTCAGAGATTCTTTCTGACATCCTTGGCCAATAACCATGACTGTTGAGAAACAAAAGTTTTCTGTGCAGCATTGTATCCAATCAAATCCCAATACTCTGTACTGTACCAATACAAAAAATTAAAAACCGTTGTCTAGAAGTGTAGGATACCAGTTATAAGAAACACCATATGAGCCTTTATATATATGTACAGTTAGGTACATGTCCAACAGATATATAAACACCATCGAAGCCTTTATATATCTGTACTTGCAGTTAGGTAGTTCTTTCCAAACATGTCTTTTTCTAAACTATTTATAAAACAAAGTTAAGCCAAGGTTTGAAATAGTAGTTTGTTAAAAGTAAATTTACCTCTTGTACAATATTCTGACCAGAAGGCTCCAAATACATCATGTCTAGAAATCATTCCAGCCAAAAAATATTCATCATCGTAATAATAACTTGGCAAGTCTGATTCCTTCAGTTGTGAAAATCCTGGACTTTGTGCTCTAAAAATAGTAAAAAAAACTTAGCACTGTAGTCACTGTATAAGCCTCAGTGCTTTTTGAAATATCCAAGACACAATCTAAATAGTCATTGTGGTGAAAAAAAACCCCCCAAAATTTAGATTAAACTTATTGCTTTAACAAAGTCTATTTTGTTAACTGTAATACAAACAGAATATGCATTAAGCACAAAGATGCCAAACGTTCTATACTTATACATACTGTCTGGGTGATGACAGAAATCTAGACTTCGTTACGGTCCAGAAGTCAAGTTGAATCTCTGAATACAGAAGAAGTGACTGAAAAATAAGAATGTTACCATTTGAATTACCTTGAGTGGCAATCGTATCATCAATAACGATATTTCAATTTCCAGCGCTACCATATGTGTGTGTTAATTTCTTTATAACATTAAAACATTTCCCTTTTGAAGATATTACATTATTTATAGATTATTACATTACATGTTCCATATTGGCCTGGATATCAGACTGATATATAATGGAACAGCCAGTTTATGACAGAAATGGGTGTTCGCTAAATTACTGTATATATCCTAAAAGTACCATAATTGTCATATCAGAACCTAAATAATTCAGAGGACATGGTTTCTTATTGATCTCCCACTGGTTGGCCATTTATGTCATTAATTCTCTGAGAATAAAATAATGTAACATAAATGGGCAGTCCGTGGTACAACAATGATAACTCACAGCCACCGTGAATTATGTAATAACTATAAACTGCCGCTATCGATGGATACTTCAGTTTATACATGTCTTTCCACATACCCTATCTTTTCATGGAACAGATCTCTGTAGATATAACTTTTTCTGCATTCAAACTTTTTCATTTTTAAATAAATAATACATAAACTTTTCATGCATATCAAAAACCCAACTACAACCAAAGAAATGTCTTCTTTTTATTTAAACAAATCTATGGCTTTTTTAAAGCAAAATATCTTTTAAAGAGTTTTAAGATACAATTTTTTTGTGAATCCTCATTACAATACAACACAAACAACATCAACAACTTCAATTTTTGTTCCATACTGTTACATGTACTTGGGTTAAGACTCTGAATAATACATGTATAAACGTTTTCTATTGTTGATGATCTCAACAATGAGGCCATTTGTCAATACATCAGGTATTGAAATGATCAAACTTACCTTTCCAAGTTCTAGTAAGTTGTCATCAATTTCATCATCACTGGAAATATTAAAATAGCTAACATTGGTAACTTGTATAAATAAATGTATCTGCTAGAAGTTGGAACAGTTTTTGTTAAAATTTCATCATACTATAATTAATTGTGTAAATATACAGATTGAGTTGATGATCTTTTAATATGAAAATTTAGTATTATACATAAAGATTACAGTAGATCTTATTACTTGTTAGTTTTAAAATTGTAGTTTGTTGTTATAACACACACAGTAATAATAAATATTCCTAGCCATGATACAGACACGAGTCTGGTGCCAAGTCTAGTGACATTAAAGAGACTGAATAAGTTTATGTTACAGACACATGGTTAGATAGAAGATTAAATTGCAGTGTTTGTCTGAGACCTGTCCAGATTAATTAAAGTGATGATAAATGTCTGCAGCATAAAGTGATGATAAATGTCTGCAGCATAAAGTGATGATAAATGTCTGCAGCATAAAGCGATGATAAATGTCTGCAGCAGGTTTGACAGTTATAGTTTATTTTATCACAACACACATATTTTATCCTGTAACTGTTTAAATTAAAATTAAACTAATACATGTCATCCATGTTATACATTGCAATTTTTTTTAAACATACAGTGTGGTCACCAAATACAAATGAGACCATCTGTTCATTGTTTAAAATAAATTAAAAAACAAGAAATTGAGTCTGGGCAACAATGATGTCCTGCTTGGCACATATTGGTAAACACACTCTTTTCGCTCAACCGTGAAATATTTAGTAAAGTCCTACAGAATTAATTTTGCCAGTGAAGAGATCTAATAATGTTGTAACTGTGTACCAAGTCATCTTCATAACAAATAGTTCGATTCTCACTGCAGGCAGGGTGTACTCGACTCCAATCTTAATTGACAAGGATTGCCAGTTTTCCTACCGCAGATCAGGGGTTTTCTCCAGGTACTCCAGCTTCCTCCCCCAATAAAAACTGGACGCCATGATATAGCTGAAAAATTGCTGAAAGTGGCGTGTTAAACACCATAAAACAAACAAACAAACATAACAAATAAGCCTCAAAGCTAAGGTAAACCTGAGGTGAGAATGAAAATGAACAATTAGACCAAAAATCTACATGTGCCAAAACATTCATCTGCAGGACATAAAAAAACAATAGGCAATGTTAAGCTTTATTTTAAGCTTGACTTCTTAACCCACTTACTTTCCTTTTAACATGTTTACTTGGTGTTATGGGTACTAATCACCTCATACTATTACAATTTTTCACATACTTATAGCCTTGCTACTGTTAAGATGAAGTAACCTAATATTTTTAAGTAGTTGTTTACCTGCAGGTATCAGGTAGATCAAAGTGGTTCCTTATAAACTTGTAAACTTTTAGATAGACAGCTGATAAACCCACTGGCCTGAAAATAAAATGTTAAATCATTAATATAACTTCTTATTCAAGTTCTTACAGAATGTTTTTAATACAGAAAACACACTTTATAATGATATACTGCATATATTTTATCAGAACATTGACTAAATGTAAAACATGCAGAAACAAACAATAAATGTAAGCTGGATGGACAAACCAATTTTAGACTGCCAGTAGAAAGTATGAAAAGATGAGTACGGACAATATGGCTTGTGCTGCAACTACAATGAACCTATACTTATTGAAGTTTTGAATAGTATGAGAAATGTGAATGGTTTACAACTGAATTAATTAAGCCACCCCAATATAATGCTCCCCCAAATTACACAGGTAAGAAAAAGTCAGAAAAAAGATTTTAAACACATTAGAAGTAGTAAAGTGAGAAGTACTTATATACCATTTAAACAGTATTTTCTCAGATAACTTGAACATAAATTGCATCATGAGATCCAGACAGCCACCATTTTTCTGCATGGCCAGCAACAACTGACGGACGTCTGCTTCTTCTGTATCACACAAACTGTTAGCTACTATCTCTGATTCTGTAATAAAACAATTTCAATGACATATTGTTTTTGTCTCGAAAATTCACTTTAGTTAATTGAAAATGTAAGGGAAGGTTTAAACATTTTTGTTACACGGAGTCAAAAATTTAAATTTGTTTACTGTTTACTTGACTACACCTTGAAAAGAAAATCTACCCAAATGGTCCCTTTGAATAAATGGCCTAAAAGTGTTTTCACATCTTAAGTTAACTCAAATAAATGGTTACCTTGGTAACATGACCAATGGTCGCATAAATTAAATGAATGTTTGTCTGCACATGATTTTCAGTTATACATGTTGATTTATTAAAAACATTGGTAATTGACTACTTGAGTTATTTTTAATCAATTATAGAGCAAAATTATCTCACAAATAGCTAACTGATTTGCAAATATTTGGGAAATAAAGGATCTTACACCGGTAGACGGGCAAGATGGGAAAATGACCCAAGTGAACAGATTTCTGGTATACATGGAGGCTCTGCTGAGTTGGAGACCAAAAGAAATCTTTCATGTGTCACAGATTGTCTTGCCATACCTATAAATATTCTATTTCTCACTAAATCATTTTGAAAAAATTCTGGTGCTTTTGTTGGACGATTGCAAAAAATATACCCTGAATGTAATCTCCAGTGTACATTTGTTGTGTCAACGTTTTTGTTACCGCTATCATATTGCGGCAGAAATTGGTCATGGAAGTTAAGATATGTTGTTTTCAGGTTAATAATTCTGAAGAGGCCTAGTAAGCCAACACAACAAAATCAAATATTTTATTGCAGAACTGACAGTTTACGTCACAATACATTTTTACAGGAAAAAAAGCATGAAATTCATTTCTCATCCACAGGTTGAGACAAGTATATTTCAACCAGCAAAAATAGGTACCACACTGTCTCATAAGTGAGAAAACACAGTTACAAAAGTCTGCCAGTTTTTTCTGGTTACATTAATATATGAAACATGATGGACTATTAATACCAGTAGTCCCAATATCTCCCTTAGACGCAACTTGTGTAACTTTTCCATGTCCCAAATTTTGTATTTGTTCCTAAGATTTTCTCTTTATTTTCCAATTTTATATGACATTTTTAACATACCTCTAACATGACCTACTTGTTTATATATAGTATACCTGAAGCTTTTACTGCAGAGTTTGAAGCCAGTTCTAAGGGCTGTAATGATTCTTTGCTATTCTCTTCATCATAGTCCCTTTAAATACCAACAAATAAAATGTTATTTATTACCTGGCAAGCGGTCAGTTTGGAAAATTCTATGTTATAAATGTCAGCCATATTTGATGGATGACTAACGCATGTATGATTCAATCGTTATATAATTAAATGGAATGAGTACTAACAATGCCCTGATGGCTTTATCCAAAAGCAGCCTTGGGCATACCTGGAGAATGCCTGGTCAATGAGGCATTGTAAGTTATAATACAGAAAGCCAGGCTATGGACCATAGCAGGCAAAGGGTTTATAGAGTCCAGGCCATGGACCATAGCAGGCTATGGTTTATAGAGTCCAGGCCATGGACCATAGCAGGCAAAGGGTTTATAGAGTCCAGGCTATGGACCATAGCAGGCAAAGGGTTTATAGAGTCCAGGCCATGGACCATAGCAGGCTAAGGGTTTATAGAGTCCAGGCCATGGACCATAGCAGGCTAAGGGTTTATAGAGTCCAGGCCATGGACCATAGCAGGCTAAGGGTTTATAGAGTCCAGGCCATGGACCATAGCAGGCTATGGTTTATAGAGTCCAGGCCATGGACCATAGCAGGCAAAGGGTTTATAGAGTCCAGGCTATGGACCATAGCAGGCAAAGGGTTTATAGAGTCCAGGCCATGGACCATAGCAGGCTAAGGGTTTATAGAGTCCAGGCCATGGACCATAGCAGGCTAAGGGTTTATAGAGTCCAGGCCATGGACCATAGCAGGCAAAGGGTTTATAGAGTCCAGGCCATGGACCATAGCAGGCTAAGGGTTTATAGAGTCCAGGCCATGGACCATAGCAGGCTAAGGGTTTATAGAGTCCAGGCCATGGACCATAGCAGGCTATGGTTTATAGAGTCCAGGCCATGGACCATAGCAGGCTAAGGGTTTGTAGAGTCCAGGCCATGGACCATAACAGGCTAAGGGTTTGTAGAGTCCAGGCCATGGACCATAGCAGGCTAAGGGTTTGTAGAGTCCAGGCCATGGACCATAGCAGGCTATGGTTTATAGAGTCCAGGCCATGGACCATAGCAGGCTAAGGGTTTATAGAGTCCAGGCCATGGACCATAGCAGGCTAAGGGTTTATAGAGTCCAGGCCATGGACCATAGCAGGCTAAGGGTTTGTAGAGTCCAGGCCATGGACCATAGCAGGCTAAGGGTTTGTAGAGTGTTATGCTCCTGGCATGTTAAAAACCTCTTTGTGGATGTGAAAAAAATGAGGTGCATTGCCTCTACAAATGGCTAAATTTTCTGTCTATAATCTATTTTCATTACATTATGGTGGCAGATAAAATTTCCTGCCAATTGGTCTATTCATACACTGATTGTTTGTTACTAGGTTCTTGTCCTGAATATAGGTATAATACTGAACCTTGAAAATGAAGCTATTAACCAATTAATCAATATTAATGGATTAATCAATTAATATCAATAGAAGGACGAGATGTGACATTTAGTTCCAAATTTGTTCAATGTATCTTGTTATTATACTTCACTAAATTGAATGTTTTTTTTTCAAATCTGTACATGAGGGAAACAACACTGTTGTTCATCAGTCAACAAATATTATCATTTATGACTGACCACAAATGCATCTGTTTTGCATTCCAAAATAAGAATTTTAACTGGAAGCTTACAATCGTTTGGTCTGCTGACGGCAGTTCAAAATATAAATGTGACATTTCTATTTTAAGTCACTTAGTTGCCAGAACATCAGAATTGTTACAACTTCACCTTAATCGCAGGCAGTAATTTTATATCAACTAGTATTATTGCTAAGGAATGCACAGTATCTAATGGGAAATTCCCAGTCTCAATTAGTCACTTTAAACTTTATCACATGCATTTACATATTGAGTGAAATGCAACTTTTGTTGATCATTACAGTCCAAGAAGGTGATCTTCATGTTTTTCTTTAAAGTGTGTGTATTGTTTGCATTATGTAGATAATTGGATAACAATTCCAAACTACCAGTATAGAACAAATCTCCAACTTTTGAAAGTTAAAATGGGTATAGGTAAACACCAACTTCTGATGTATTCGACTATTTAATTAATGATTCAAAAACTAACAGGGATATATCTGATTACCTGAGTTTAGGAGGTAGGAATGTCAACAGCAATCCCTGAAAATTGACACAATCCTCCTCCTTCCTCTTACTTGTATTTCTTACCTGAAATTGAGAGGATTAACAAATTAAATACAAAATATTATTCCATGAAGCTTTTTACAGAAATTTTGTTAAATAATAGGAACATTTCATACCATGAGGCTATATGCCTACGTAGATATTGATACCATTGTGCTAACTGACATACAAAATCTTATAGCACTGTAAGTCATCATCAGCTGAAACGCTTTGTCATATTATTTATATGTTGACAGGGCCGTTCCTTCAACACAAGTATACTGATAGATGAAGCACAGGGGAAAATATGTTGATGAACCACTGAAAACTCTTTCAATGAAAGATTAAAAGAAATATTCCCATAAAAATTAAGTAATATTAGAACATATTTACCTTCTTTATCATTTACATTTTTGAAAAAAAAATATATAAAAGATATTTAAGTGTTGTTGTTAAAGTATAAAAGGCTCATTAACAAAGAATACAATGAAAAAATCCAAAACAAATCAAATAAGAATATAATATTTATCTCAAACAAAAATCTGATCCTTTTTAATCATTTATATCTGAAGAATCGTAATATCGTAATTGATTTCAAAATCAAAAAAACACACTACTGAAAGCTCATTCAATTAGAAATATTTACACATTTGTCCCTTTGGCATCTTTGATCAAAAAACAAGAAAGAATTCTTAACTCAATAGAAAGGAACCACCATAAAAATCAGATATAAGAAAAGAAGTTGAAAAGATTTTGTGCTTTTTAACTGAAAACAACAATACACATAATACTCAAATCATAGATACATGTATGTTTATAAATCCTTTATGAAAACTGAAACTAAGTTGGATGAAAAATAAAAAATTAAATAAATCATTAAAATCATTGTTTGATCCCCATTTTCTAAAGTGCTAGAATACCCATTATCAAAATCTTCATTTTGAACTCATGATAATTTTGAGGATATATACAAAGAATCAGTGAACTAGAACAAAATAAAGAGTGGAAACTAAGCCGTCAACAGACAGACCCAGGACAGAGACTGGTACCATAATACAAATGCGAAATTCCCCCATCATACAAATTTAGTGACAGAAATTACAGCAATGAATTCCTTTCCATGTGGATATAATAGCTAATATATGTAATTACTTTCATGCAATACTTACTCGAGCTGATCTTCTTTTTGCTCCAAAATCATCTGGAAAATTTCCTTTCTTTCTCTTTGGTGCCTTGGATTTTGACAAGCTTTCTGCTGAAAACAAATTTCTGGCAAGACTGTCTCCACCTGCTTCATTTTGTGACAAACTCTCCAAAGGAACGTTTTCTTTTTGTAGAATTTCTTGTACAGTATTGTCTTTATTTACATTTTGTGAAACACCACTATTTTCTTTGGACAAGATTTCTGGTGTAATGATGATTGGTATATTATTAACTGAGTCAAATTCCTCTGTTTCCATGGGTGATGAAGTGCATATAGGTTGTTGTAATGTTGTTGTCACTGAAAAAAAGTATCAATTCTTATCATATGCAGAAATTTATTTTAAAACAACCCTATTTTTTAAGTTAAAAAAAAACATACATAAAACCTCCTAACAATATAACGCCTTTCTCAGCAACGAAAAGATCTGTCGAAAGAAAGGCCATTGTTCGTGTATTTTTACCTTTTCAATACAATCTGGAAGGAATTTGCTTTCAACAATAAAAAGAAAATCAATTTATTCATTTGTGTTTGCATCTCCTTTTCATATATTTAATTTTTTTCACCTTGTGTTGACATTGGTGGCGTGCTCTGCAAAAGCTCTGTCATTTGTTCTTCAGGTAAATTTGACAGAAATTGTTCAAGGGAGGAAACTGTCTGAGGATCTAGTTGCTCTGCTACTTCATCCACGGATAAGTCATGAACAGTTGTTTTACTTGCAGCCACATCCAATTCCATAGGTTGTTCTTCTGAAGAAATGTCTATGTTTGGAGTTACCTCCCCATCATAAGCTGATAAATCCACTCTTCTTCCCATACTCTGTTATTGTAAAACATAATTCATTTAAATCACTTTAGTACTGGGTCAACATGTCAGGGTAGACTTTTTAGTGCTAACACATTAAAGCAAGGTCCATTCCATTAAAAAATAAGGGGCATTGGTGGCAAAGTGGTTAAAGTAATTAATCTAATTTTGATCATGTGGTCTGCCAACACTAAGGTTGTGGGTTGGAGTCTCACTACAGACAGCATGTACTGTACCCGATTCCCATCTTAATGGACAGTTTATGCAGTTTTCCTACTGCAGGTAGGGGGTTTTTACCTGGTACTCCGAATTCCTCCCCCAATAAAAACTGGACACCATAATATAGCTGAAAAAATTGGTGAATGTGGCATTAAACACCATTCAAACAATCAAACAAAAACAAACATTATAAAGTATGTAGGAATGTAGGACAAAAGTTCAAAACTAGACTCATGACCAAAGACTGATGTACCACAATTAAAAAATACCTTCCTACCCCACCAGGCATTTTAATGGAATAACCCTAACTTTTCATGTCTCCTTACTCTAACACTGCTGCTCTGCCTTTATGCTACTTAATTACTATATTCTGTTATGTAAAGTCCACATATAGACTGTTTGCACTACTTTCCAAGACCATGAAAATTTGAACATTAATTAACAGAATGATGTATATTCTGTAGATTATTACACAGGGTTTTCAATGTCAGTCCCATAACATTCTGAGACTCTCATAGTAAGTCACTGTACTAAATGGACAATGTTGCTTAGTTATTAAGTATACACAATAAAAAATAATATTGAATGTTATAGGAAATTTAATCATACCAATGGAGGATTAGAAGATTTGAGCATTCTGTACAAGGCCAATAGAGCTTCTCCCAGGCAACACCATCTGTAATAAAAATATAATTTTATCAAGTCAAAACAACAGGGCCAATAATGCTTCCCCCAGGCAACACCATCTATAATAAAAATATCATAATTATATCACGGCAAAACAACAGGGCCAATAGAGCTTTTCCCAGGCAACACTATCTGTCATAAAGATATAGCTTTACCAAGACAAAACAACAGGGCCAACAGAGCTTCTCCCAGACAACATCATCTGTAATAAAAATATCATAAATTTACAAAACATTATTTCATACTTTTAATTTTTTATATTTCTAACATTCTAGACTGGAATACTTGAGCTTTGGGCTTGAAATTCTTTTTGTTGAAAATGAACTGTTTAAAAAAATTGATTTCATATATCATGTAGAATTAACACATGTATTCATTTTGTTTCTGATTTTCCTTTTCATAGTAAAAGAACATAAAAATAAAGCAGATTTATAAAAGAATAATTCTATTCATGCTGTAATTTATTTATATCAAGTGCTTTGAATGGATAACTAGAGGCTCCCAGGAGCCTGTATCGCTCACCTGAACCTGAAATCAAACAACCCTTTTTCATATAGAATTTCGTTCCTATAAGGAATTGACCAACACTTCTGCAAAAGTCAGTAGTTTTGACCTTTTAAGGGAGATAACTCCTATAAGGAGGAGCTTTTGATGCTTAGGAGGGAGGTTAACTTGAAATTTGCTGTACCTGTTAAAATTTTTTAACTATCAGCCAAAAACTCCCTTGACCCCCCCCCCCTTTTCTATTTTAAGCCAACGTAGGTAGTCAGCTGTAATGATTTGCAAAATTTTGGTAGAGGACATCCTAAAGATGATGTGTGCAATGTTTCAAAGCAGTCCTTTCATTGGTTAGAGGAGAAGATTTTTTAAAATCAATTAAAATTCATTAAAAAAATTCCTAAACGGTTAATCAGACAATCTTGACCCTAAAGTCATTTTTGTAGCCCTCATAGAGCAGAACAATTAAGCAATGCTAACTTTTCCTCCAGTTCTAAAAATTTTCAAGATTATGTGGCAAAAATAGCAAAAATAATCAATTTCGACAATTAAAGGGCAATAACTCCTACAAGGAGTCATCATACAACTTCGACACAACGGAGTGTTTTGTAGAGCTTTCGATACTGATGAAGGCTGGTCTCTTCAGTTTTCCTGTATCTGCCATACTTTTCGAACTATATGCCAAAAACTGTATTTTGCCCACCCCCCCCCCCCCCCCCCCGTCATAAGACTTTGACCCAATGGAGTGTTTTGTAGAGCTTTTGATGCTGAAGAAGGAAGGTCTCTTCGGTTTTCCTGTATCTGTAATACTTTTTTAACTATAAGCCAAAAACTGTATTTTAACCCCCCCCGTTCTATTTTTAGCCATGTCAGCCATGTTGGTTAATCTGCGGCCATGGTTTGTGCAAACTTGGTTGAAGACATTTGACGGATAATGTGTACAAAGTTTTAAAGCAGTACTTTCAGTGGTTTCAGGGGAGACGATTTTTAAAAATCAATTAAAACCGATTAAAAAAAACAGTTCAAGTGGAATAACTCTTAAACGGTTTATCACACAATCTTGACCCTAAAGACATTTTTGTAGCTCTCATAGAGCAGAACAATTAAACAATGCTAACTTTTTTCTAGCTTTAATTATTTTCAAGATTTTGAGGCAAAAATGGCAGAAATCATCAATTTCGACAATTAAAGTGCAATAACTCCTACAAGGAGTCGTCATATGACTTTGACCCAATAGAGTGTTTTGTAGAGCTTTTGATGCTGAAGAAGAAAGTCTCTTCGGTTTTCCTGTTTCTGTAATACTTTTTGAACTATAAGCCAAAAACTGTATTTTGACCCTCCTGTTCTATTTTTAGCCATGGCAACCATGTTTTTTAACGAATCAAAAATCCAAACGATGGTTTGGTAAAGGACATGCTAAGCAACAACCATACCAAGTTTGGTTGCATTCTGTCAAGTGGTTTCAGAGAAGAAGATTTTTGAAAAGTTGAACGGACAGACGACGGACGACGGACGCCAAGTGACGGCAATAGCTCACATGACCCTTCGGGTCAGGTGAGCTAAAAACAGTTAAATGGCGTCGTCTCAGATAATTTATATATCGATATTTCCTCTGAGCGGACTACTTTCAGTATTAAACGTAAACAAGATGGCGTTCTCCTAGCGTATCGTCATGGAGATGGGACAATGTTTTCTCTGCCCCAATGACTTCTAATTAAATCGATTGAGATTTTATATAAATATACTATAAATACAATTTAGTGTTTCATTTTGTTTTTTTTCCTATCAATATTCTACAGAACCGCCATTCCTTTGGTACTATGTTTTGCATATCCCTACGCTTTCCGGCCTAGATACGTTTTGAGGTCTAGATGGGTTTCTGTAACTGTTTTTCTGTTTTAAAAATCGCAACGGTTATTTCACAGAATTATAAGGCTTAAACACCGTGTTTTAGGAAATTATCAGAGTGTAAACTCTGGAGACTCCCTCAGAAACTTGACATAAAGTCCTTCGGACTTTATTTAGTTTGTGAGTGAGTCGCCGGAGTTTACACATTGATAATTTTCTAAAACCCAGTGTTTAATCCTATTATATTCCACAATATATATTCTTAAAGCAGTCAATTGTATAAATCATGTGACTTACATGTGTATAAATCATGTGACTTACCTGTGTATAAATCACGGGCCTTACGTGTGTATAAATCATGTGACTTACGTGTGTAAAAATCACGGGACTTACGTGTGTATAAATCATGTTGACTTATGTGTGTATAAATCATGACTTATGTGTGTATAAATCATGTTGACTTATGTGTGTATAAATCATGACTTATGTGTGTATAAATCACGTGACTTACGTGTGTATAAATAATTTGACTTATGTGTGTATAAATCATGTGACTTACGCGTGTATAAATCATGTGAATTATGTGTGCATAAATCATGTGACTTATGTGTGTATAAATCATGTGACTTAAGTGTGTATAAATCATGTGACTTACGTGTGTATTAATCATGTTGACTTATGTGTGTATTCATCATGACTTATGTGTGTATAAATCACATGACTTATGTGTGTATAAATCATGTGACTTATGTGTGTATAAATCATGTGACTTACGTGTGTATAAATCATGTGACTTACGTATGTATAAATCATTTGAATTACGTGTGTATAAATCAAGTGACTTACTTGTGTATAAATCATGTGAATTACGTGTGTATAAATCAAGTGACTTACGTGTGTATAAATCATGTGACTTATGTGTGTATAAATCATGTGACTTATGTTCTAAAACCCAGTGTTTAATCCTATTATATTCCACAATATATATTCTTAAAGCAGTCAATTGTATAAATCATGTGACTTACATGTGTATAAATCATGTGACTTACCTGTGTATAAATCACGGGCCTTACGTGTGTATAAATCATGTGACTTACGTGTGTAAAAATCACGGGACTTACGTGTGTATAAATCATGTTGACTTATGTGTGTATAAATCATGACTTATGTGTGTATAAATCATGTTGACTTATGTGTGTATAAATCATGACTTATGTGTGTATAAATCACGTGACTTATGTGTGTATAAATCATGTGACTTACGTGTGTATAAATAATTTGACTTATGTGTGTATAAATCATGTGACTTACGCGTGTATAAATCACATGACTTATGTGTGTATAAATCATGTGACTTATGTGTGTATAAATCATGTGACTTACGTGTGTATAAATCATGTGACTTACGTATGTATAAATCATTTGAATTACGTGTGTATAAATCAAGTGACTTACTTGTGTATAAATCATGTGAATTACGTGTGTATAAATCAAGTGACTTACGTGTGTATAAATCATGTGACTTATGTGTGTATAAATCATGTGACTTATGTGTGTATAAATCATGTGACTTATGTGTGTATAAATCATGCGACTTACATGTGTATAAATCATGTGACTCACATGTGTATAAATCATGTGACTTATGTGTGTATAAATCATGTGACTTATGTGTGTATAAATCATGTGACTTATGTGTGTATAAATCATATAACTTACGTGTGTATAAATCATGTGACTTGCGTGTGTATAAATCATGTGACTTATGTGTGTATAAATCATGTGACTTACGTGTGGATAAATCATGTGACTTACGTGTGTATAAATCATGTGACTAATGTGTGTATAAATCATGTGACTTACTTGTGTATAAATCATGTGACT
This sequence comes from Limnoperna fortunei, assembly GCA_944474755.1. NCBI lineage: Eukaryota > Metazoa > Mollusca > Bivalvia > Mytilida > Modiolidae > Limnoperna > Limnoperna fortunei. Next base: position 19,786,664 of record OX104120.1, read on the forward strand.
TACGTGTGTATAAATCATGTGACTTATGTGTGTATTAATCATGTGACTTACGTGTGTATAAATCTTATAACTTACGTGTAAGACTGAATTGGCGTTGGCAGCTTTATCATGTCTGGCTGTTTAGTTCTAGCTAATTTTCTCCTTTCATTTGCTAAATTCAATGCTTCATTTATATACTACAAATGAAAATGATAATCTTCAATATGGTGTTCGATAATCTTCAATATGGTGTTCATAATTTAAAATTCCAAATATAACCAAATCTATAAATATGCACAACAATATAATCATTAGTCTGGTGGTCCTAATTTTTTAATCAAACCATACTATATAAATTATACAATGCAAATATAAAAAAATAAGTATTTTTCATCCAGGCTTTGATATAGTCATAAAACTGTCATTTTTCTATTGCTGGTCTTGATTTGCATAAAAATAAAAATACGTTAAACATAAGCACTAGATACAGCCGGGCAAGTCTACAAGTAACAGAAAATGTGTTTCATGTTTCTCAGCGAATACCCCGCTTGGCCACACATTGCATGTTGTAAACAGCCAAGTATTTGTAAGTTTACTCAAGCGTTTACTATTTGGCACAGCCCTACAGAATTTTGCAGTAAAAAGATCTCATAATGCATCAACTGTGTACAAAGTTTTATGAAGATGTAAAGTCATCTTGATAAAAATAATGCTTCTGGTCAGAGTAATTAAACAAATGATACATTTGTATGTAATATCAAACCATACCTCCTCTATTTCTTCTCTGTCTATCTCTACAGAATCAATTACAGGGTCACTGAAGATCAAATAAAACCAAAATAATTCATAAATAAACAGCAGTGCCATGAAGGCATGACATGCCTATCTAAAGAGATATACAATTCATAGATGCATAAATCTATCTGCACTGATGAGACATAGTCAAATCTATCAATATCAATAATGCCCCAATATTTCAAGAAAATTGATGAAACTTATTTTGAGTTAGTCAGAAAACTGAAAAATACTTTTCTACAAATGTCCATAAATTGAAAATGACACATCAGAATTTTACAAAAAATGAAAGGAGGCTTCACATCTACTAAAATAAACTATTCCTCAAAATTTTAAGAAAACTGAACAGAATGTTTTTGAATTAGAATCTGAATACTTAAAAATTAATTCTTTTTTCATAAAAAAAAATCCCATAACTCCATAAAGAAAAATGAGAAATTCACCAAATAGTTTACAGACCATTAGGCAGAAATAGAAATTAAATCTTGTAGGATCAAAATATACATGGTAGTTCCAGGCGAGTATTTGTATAGATTCAGGGTATATACTACAGGTAGTTTCAGGTGAATATTTTATAGAATCACATTCTTTAGGAAGAGTTATATTTTAATACCACAGAGCTGACACCAAAACAGCAATAAGACGTGACAGCATTTAATTGGAAAATAAAATGTCTGTATTTATATGTAATTTGCAACATTCTGTCATTTTTCTAATAGAATGAAAGTAATTCCCAAATATTTATCTATAAATAATAACATTATGTGTGCATTTCATTGACATTCGTTATTTGCATTGGTCGAATTTGGTCACATGGTCATAAATTATCAATTAAACATCAAAACCAGTGCACCATAGCAACATAACACTAGAAAAGGTTTTTACAAGCATCTTAGATTATGTACTGGAATCAACTCTTTAAACAAAATTATTACAACAGTAAAATTGATATACAGAGAAAAGGCAATAATAAACTAGTATTGGTGTGAGTTTATGCTCCCTGATGATACTCCACTCTATAACTGTGTGAAAAATGGTTACAGACAGATACGAACACACTAACACACACACACACAGACTGAAAACTGTATACCCCCTTTCCCCTAGGGTGAGTGAGGGTATAATTATCCTACCAATCTTTGAACATATTGATAGTTGTTTCTTTCAGTGAAGGTTCCTCCTTATAGATCTGATTTCTAAACACCAGACCTTTAGTGTAACCATGATCTTTCTCCAGTGCCTTGGATATGTAATACAGGCAATCTGCAAAATAATATGTGCAAAATTGAAAATACAATTACTTTATTTTTATTGTAGAAATAATTTTTTTAATGCTTTTATTTATATGTTTTCTAGACTGCAATTATTTACATGTTGATATATCAACTATTTTAAATATTTATATTTATTTATCATGTAAACAAATATTAACGTTATAAAACATGAGTGGGATATGGGTAAAGATGACTCTATCTAGTTGGTCTCCCTCTGTTTGTAAAGTATTCAGATTACTACACAACAAACAAAACACTTACACCAGTAATCATTCATAGCATACAACAATGTGATGACGTTATCCAGACATGGCCAATGGTTTGGATTACACTTCAATCCCTGAAAATAAAGATTGATTGCAGTATGTCAGCTACTAATGTATTCCCAATAAAAACAACAATCACTTAATCTGTAGGTATTAAACGATACTAGTAGATGCAAGTAGTTAAGTGGACAAATGTGACAAGGTAGTACAGGGCATAAAGGATAGAGTTGGAAATGATTGAAAGATTGATTGGGTAGGTCAATTAATGGAAATTCTGTCTGCAAAGACAACATTATAAAAACACAAGTTGTCAAACAGCATAGAGCCTCAGAATAAGCTCCCTTTAGTTAACAGCATAGAGCCTCAGAATAAGCTCCCTTTAGTTAACACAATTTGCCAAATGAAAGTTGTTTATCGATAATATTATTTCTGGATAGGCAGTGTAGATATTGTCATTTTAAATGGTGCTTCATTGTCATTTTAGCTTCTTAAAGGGTACTGCTTTTATATTTAGTTTAATTTAACAGTACCTTATTGTTTAGTGTTTAGTTAGCTTTCTAAATCATACTGCATTTAGAATTAACCTTTTTCAATATGTGCCTTTCAATTGAGTTCAGTTGTCCTATTAACTTACATTAAAATGTAATGGTGACTCATGGACATATCAAATTTCTTAAGGTGGATCATTATCTTTGGTAAAATTTTTCATAAAATACAGATGACACAGTTGCTTAATGTCACAAGTTACCTTCACAGACATGACAAATACAAACAGTGCAAGTCCCAGTAAAAGCATTGTTGACTGAGACATGGCAATCCATTATTTTAGTGATAATTGTCGGCAAACATTCCATGACAAAAATGACTGCACAACTGTTTATCATGGACTTAGCAATAAACACTACACTTGTATTAAGCATTTTTTGTAACTGCATAAATTTGTAATAAAAGTATTTGTTGTAAGAAGGCAGCAACATTTTTTAAACATTGTTCCTTTAAAGACCCAATTTTATGTTTGTTTTACAAAATTGTTCAATGGATTCTTTGATGTTGTGTACAATCAGTGTCCATCATGGACTAGGAGTTTGAAGACTACAATCGGAGTCCATCATGGACTATTGGACTTTGCGTAATCCATTCTGGCTGTAATGTAATAAAATTTAAAGCATTTAAAATTTGTTATTACCACTTCAAATCCCATCCTGGCAAGAGGGAAGTTATAAATCTGTTTAGCTATGGTACCAATCTTATACCACACTGTAACTTCTGATGTATCTATCTTTACAGCCTGAAAAAATGACAATTTGAATGCAAAAATTAACATAACTTTATGTCAATTTTGTTGGTGTATTTTAGTTTTTTAAGCCACTTTTAACCATTTTTAAACTTTCTAAGTCATATTGGAGGGCAAGCCAGATTGCCTTGTGAGAATCCTTCCAAATCAGCAGGAAGTTATAATCCCTTGTCAAATTATGTCTTGCCACAAGTCTTTAATGTGCCTCACATAAATTTTTGTGAAACTGCTCAGTGCTATTCTTTTCATGCCATTAAACAATAAAAACGGAACAAAATTTATTAAACAATGAATAAAAAAATTTCAAATGTCAAAACGTCACTTGCACAAGATTTTGAAGTTTGCCAATATTTGAAATAATTATTTGTTATAATGCTTTGTATTCCAGATAAAAAAAAATTATCTATACATCCCCAAGACATAATTTAAGACATAACCAAAGATTATTCCTTTTGACTCATATATAAACTAAGGAAGGCTTTTTTTACCTCTATATAGGAGAGGATAGCTGCTTTATGATCTTCCCTGTTTAATGCCATATTAGCTATGTTTTTGTGTATGGAATATAACAGCTGTAAAGCTGGATGTGTGGAACCTTCAACATTGTCTCCTAGCAACTCCAATGCCTGAAAACAATAAATGATTTTAAAAGATTAAACAGCATTATGCTACTTACATAAATTTTACAGCAATATTTTGAGATTGTAGAAGATGGAATTTCCCAGACATAATTGGCAAATTGCACCTAGTTTTAATTACAGTGAAACCTGTCTAAACCGACCATCATCGGGACCAGAAAAAATGGCCGGTTTGGGCAGTGAATCGGTTTATTAAGGTGTTTGAAAAATTTAATTGCGTCGGGGTTTAATTTCATTCAGCAAATAATGCATTGATGGATAATACCAATTGACTGTTATGTTATCAACCTGGTAGATTTTTAATTTTAGTTAAGACGTCTACTTTGTTTTGTAAACAAAGTTTTTATTTACGAACAGTTTTAGTTACACTATTCATTTATAAAAAGCGCCAATAGTTGTGTGTTTCTTCGTCTCCTGATGATGGTGTCTCGGTCATAGTTTTTAGTTCTTGTAATTTATTTTAGTAACGACAGTCCTTAGCGTTAGTAAAAGTTAATTATTTGATCCAGCGTTTTCAAAATATCCGCGTGTCATATCAGCTCTGAATGGTCGGCAACGATTTTTCAATTTTATCAAAATTCTCAAAGTTCAATTCCGACTAATCATGGCCCTGAGCTAACGCTCAACTGCGCAAGCGGAATGTCATCTTCATCCTCATTCGTTATCTGTGAGGGGTCCAGCAAGGAAAATCTTGCCTAGAGAAACAACTTTTGAATAGTGTAGTCTGAAGTTTCATTCCAGGATTTAACGATCCCATTTAACAAAACTGGAAAACCCTAATTTAATCAATTAAAACAGTTCACCCTATTATGTATACATAGGTTAAATCGATGTAGGTGTGCAATTAATTGGCCTTCAGGCACCCCAAGTTCAAACGATTATTGTTAAAAGTTGTGTAAACAAAGACACATGGCTTTGCATTGGAGATTTTCGATTTTTAATCAAGCCGCTTTTATGAGGGTTTTTATAGTTATAAGTTGTGTATTGGGGATTAACTTTTACTCCGGTGTTCGGAATACGCAGTGGGCCGGTATAGTAAGGTATTTTTACTTAAGAAATTGAAAACAAAACTTTGGGACCGAACTTTTTGATCGGTATAGACAGGATTCCGGTTTAGTGAGGGGTCGGTTTTTAGAGGTTTGACTGTATAACACATATACAGCTGCCGATGTGCATTTAACATTTCTTTATTCACTCAAATATTTATAGTTATAAATGGGTGTTCTAAAACTGACATTACCTCAGTAATAAATGGGTATTCTAACACTGACATTACCTCAGTGATAAATGGGTGTTCTAACACTGACATTATCTCAGTTATAAATGGGTGTTCTAACACTGACATTACCTCAGTTATAAATGGGTGTTCTAACACGACATTACCTCAGTTATAAATGGGTGTTCTAACAATTCTTTAAATGCTTCCTCTGCTTTATCATTGCTACCTTGTCGCTGTAAAGTAAGGGCTCTGTTATACAGCATAAATGCTTCCGATTCCTATAAAAATAGAGAATATATTTACACAAGAAATGCAAAAAGAAAAAAAACTTATATAATGTGAGAGTTTTTTTGTATCAATATCATAGATATCATTATGGTAGAAACATAACTATCTGTTATGTAAAGTCTTTATGTCTTCTTTGTACTAGCCAAACACAGTGGGCTGCATTTTTAAAGTGCTTGCACACTGCTGTAAATGTCGACAGTTAGACAAACATATAATACCCTGTTCTAGCATATTATATCTACCAGGACCATTCCTTGCTCTATCTTCTTAATGTTTCTTGCTGAACTTAGAAGCACAAAGCAGCAATATCAATTACACCATACTTAGTCGAATGCAGTGCCATTTCAAAAAAGAACAAATTACAAAAATGAGTCTTGATTCAGGTTTGACTAACTAATACTTGTACTTTAATGATGTGTAAACTGTTTAAACTACTTTTTATTAAATATTCAACAGCTGTTTACATGTAATGTACTAAGACAACAAACTTTGTATTATAAAATGGAAGCACATACAAACAAAAACATACATGTATACATATATATTCATTAAGGACATACATGTATAAGTCTTTTATCTGATCCCTTTTTAAAATTATTATTAATCAGATTGAATACTTAACTTGTCCTCCTTACTTACTGGTTTCCATTTCCAGAGTTTCTTGAATTTCCTAAGCCTTCTTTGTGGCTTCCTCTCTTACGGCTTTTTATTTACTTCAGCATTATTATTGGCTAATCTCTCATGTGGTTCTTGATTTTGCTTGGCTTTTGTGGCTGCTTTTTCCCGTGCTTTTTGCCTTACCTCAACCACATTAGTGGCTTTGCTCTCCTTTGATTCTTAACCTCAGCCTTCTTAGTGGCTGCCTATCCTGTGCTTCATGACTTACTTTGGTATTTTTTTTAGCTGCTCTTTGGTGTGCTTTGACTTACCTCAGCCTCCTTGGTGGCTGCTCTTTCTTGTGCTTCTTGACTATCATCTTCACTTGAACTGTAGTTAAGTGCAGCAAAGCGTATCTGTAACAAGAAACCAAGAACAGGTTGTTGTGAATAACATACTTATGGAACAAAACTGTGTTTGAAGTCAAATCCTAACTTGTGTAACATGTCTGATGTTGTTGTATAGTTGACATGTCTCAGACTAAGTTTTCATCAAACTGGTATACCAGCTGTCACTTCATGCCACAAGTAACCCCAACACTGGTGCTTGTACATGTAGTCTCTTAAGGCTAATTTGTCTTGATGTGTTTTACTGGGATACAGTAGTCAGATTTGAATTTTACAGTTTATAAATATATATGGGCATTGTAAATTTAATGAGATAATAGTCATTCAAATTCATGCACAAAATGGAGGGTACACCTTATTTAGAATTTTTATAGTGATAACTGATGCAAAACCTTTGTTGATATGGTACAACTGATTTGTATGGTAAATCTCAGGTCCCAATTATTTTAAACATTTCATATTTCCTTTGCACATTGTTAAACTTGACATACATGTATAAGCAAAATAAAATATATACTACTACTAGTAGTAATCCACCATTAACACTGGTCCAAAGAAAATTAAAGTAAAGGCTATTTTTTTAGAGTGGAATATACATAGTAACAAATCACATAAACATAACAGGGGCCTCGGTGGCCGAGTGGTCAAGGTAGTTCGTCTACTATTGATCACGTGGTCTGTCAACACTGAGACTGCGGGTTCGATTCTCACTGCAGGCAGGGTGTACTCGACTCCAATCTTAATTGACAAGGATTGCCAGTTTTCCTACCGCAGGTCGGGGGTTCTCTCCGGGTACTCCGGCTTCCTCCCCCAATAAAAACTGGACGCCATGAAATAGCTGAAAAATTGCTGAAAGTGGCATTTAAACACCATTCAAACAAACATAAACATAACATGACAGTAAATATTAAACATACATGTTCAGGTACATTGATACAAAATATATACAAGCAGGATAAGCATTTTAAACATATTTTTGGAATAGATTCATTTAAGAAGGCTCAGCACAAATTAAAAAGTATTCAAAGCACTTAAAGCAGGCAGAATAAAATGCATGCACTTTAAAGCATATATTTTAATAGATTCATTAACCAGGACTGAGCACCAAAACAAAGCACAAATAAAACAAGATGGATCTCCTGTACTTGACGATCACAATACATGTATACATGTATTGTAAACAATACTTGTATATGAATTTTGTACAAGTATTGTAGTTTTTTACATAAACACATAGATGGTTATATACTGTATTTCGGACAATAAATATATCTTCATTAGAATAGTTTTTGTTCTTAATGAGTTTTCAGATATTTCATTTCTCAATATAATGATGGCTAGGTAATTAAACATGATATAAATTGCTTCTGTAGGGTTTTAAATTAATTACCAATTAAGCTTGCTGTGAATTAACTTGTGTTTATGTAAAGGATTAATATGACAGCTTTATGGCTTAATTTCATTTTTGTTTGTGTAATGGATGATGAGAAATAACTTTTTTGTTGTCATTCAAAAAGCTACAAAAAGTAAACAAACACCAGTCAAAATCATGCCTCTCTTTCCTGATCTCCCATCACAGCTCCCAGTCTTAGAAAAAGTTAAGGTTATTTCTACCAGACACCAACATGACTACTTCCAAGGGTGGACAAGACAACAACTCACAGACTCCATCCTAGCAGACCATTTAAAACCAAGAGTACCTATCACTAAAGAAGACTTGAAAAGAGAACTCACAAGAAATGAACTAATCAGAAACAGAAAACTCAGCTACTGCATTGAAATGGCAGCAACAAACAACTCTCCAACCTGGTCAACAGACTTCATTAATGATATTGAAAATGGTACACTTAAGAGCTTGACCCAAGCCAAAGATGCTGCAACAGACTTGTGGAAACAACACTTGTCTACATACGACCAGAGTAAAGCAGTGCAAGTACCTGCATTGGAGGCAAATGGTCACAACGTACTCAAGAAGAGACACGGCACAGAAACACAATACCAATACCACAAGAGACAGATGATCAAGAAAAACCAGACACCACTTGACAGAACACCAGAAAATGAAGAAACAGCTGGGATTGCCTTTTCTGTTGCTACAAGTGTAAAGTATATCCTCAACTTAAAGAAAGATGAAATGAAAGACACACTTGCAGAAAAATCAGAGACAGTTGAAAAACTCAAGCAGTCTGGTCATGGCCAAATAAGGACTAAAACTACAGAAGACTTAAAACTTGCCTTGATTACTTGTGCTGTGTATGAACATTTAAATTTATAATATTTGACAATGTTTGATGTTGTTTTGTTTAATGTATTTTATTAATATAAGTAAAGTGCTGTATTGTTAAAATTTTGATATCTGTTGTTGTTTTTTTATTCCTAGAAATTCTTAAAATGCATTGATCAGATCTACAGTAGATAACATAAATAGCACCAACTCTAATTATCTCTGTTTTTTTCTTCTTTAATTAACGAAGCCATAAACATAAAATAAACAATTCATGTATATAGTGACAATACAGTGTGATAATACAATAAAAAACTATTTACCACTAATTAGATATATACAGGTAACAATACATGGACAATACATGGAGAAATACTTGTACAAAATTTAAATACAAGTATTGTTCACAATACATGTGTTGTGATCGTCAAGTACAGATGATTATACAAAATATAAATATCAGGATAAGCATTTAGAAATTAGCAGCATAAAAATACATGTACTAACATATTAATAGATTTGAAATGGATGGAAAGTTGATGAGCACACAGTTCCATTTTCAGACTTCATTAACTGTTTCAGTATGACAGTTTTAACCTGTAATGCATATATAAAATATTGTAATGGCCAATTTTTCGAAATTACTGAAAGCAATAAACAAATTTTGTTCACATTCAAGATCTTACCATTATTTTCTTACGGAGCTTTCTTCATTTTTGTGTTCTTCCCGCTATAACATCCCAAGGTAAATGCTAAAGGTGTTCCGAAAAACAACCCGGAATTTCCGGAAACTTAGCAGTTCTGGTCCGAAACCCAAACAAGTTTTTTTATTTTTTTATTTGATTAACTCCCCTGGATTTCACACATTACCAAATACAAAAACTGAAACAGGGTAATATTATTTCAAAGCAACAAATTTTGCCATTTCATATCAACCGTAATATGATAATTTTAAGAATAATTGACCATTTACCACATTGGATATTCCAGATGGCAACAATTATTAATTTAAATGCTGGAAAATGCTTCATTTCTACCCAAAGGCCAAATACCAATATTAAAAATAAAGAGACTGGTCGAGGTTCGACCGTTGGAGGATTTGGTCGGCAAATATTCTGTTTCTTTCGTACTGATTCCCTAGGAAATTTCAAGAAGGGCCATGTTCTTATAGGGAAAAACCGTATTGCTTGGAATTTAGATATTTATATAGATATAATCAAAGATATTCAAAATGTATTTCAAAAAATACTCTAGGGTAACTCTGGTGCAAGTTCGACCATAGTCCAGGGAAGTTTGACCAGTAACATACTGTTTGTTGATATATGGAAAGTTCAATCTGACATCACTGAGTCACACAAAAAAAGAATTTTCATACAAAAACAACACAGTTGTTATACCAAATAAAGCATGTATAATTAATTGTAGTTGTCATTTTTTTTGCATGTCTGGCAAATCTTTACAAACCAATACTAACAGTTGAATATACCCACAGATAAAAAACAACGTAAGGGGAAGTTCAACCAATTGGTTTATCGTAAATATTTCAAAAGTTATAAATAACAAAGTAAAAATGATACTGTTGGATTTATGGCGTAATTTTGTCTTATCCATATACTACATGTATGCCAAGAGGTGCAGTAACAGAGAAAGCCCTCTAGAAAGAGTGTAGCTGTGATTGATTTATTTGCAGTTTTATATTCATGAGTCTTATATATGTGAAATTGCGATTTGCGTAGTGATTAACTTGATAATCGTTATCTCTGGCATTAATTTGAATACCTGAGTCTATCATTGGTGTAGTTTATGATTATATAATACGAAGCAAGAGGTCTGTAGACATTTGCACAAAACACAATATTCCATCAATTTATGGTAAATATAATTTGCTTCTAACAATAAAGAACAGAGGTGCTTAAAAATATTTTTAGGAAAATCTCAATACATTGATTTTGGATAGAAAAATCAGCTGTGAAAAGCAATATAACAATTTTATGAATGAATTTAATCAAACTTAATTGTTCAGATTGATGACCTTATAATATACAGGTAAAGCATGCTTCTGCATTTGTAGATTTTTAAACTTATCTTACATAATTCCAATTTTGTGTTACATCTGACACAATAAGTTGTTACCAAAAACTCATCATTTTACTAAACACGCATTGCATGTATTATAGTAACATATGGTATTGATTACAATTACATATTGATTAATTGATTGATTTATTGATTGTTTATAGTAACATAATTCATTAATTTAAAGTTTCTTTAACACCAAGCAAGCCTTAAAGTAGCTATATTTTGAACAAAAACAATTTAACAAACAACAAATCAACGAGGAAAATGGATGAAACAAAATTGTGACTGCTACCTGGAAAGTATTGAGCATTGGTCAGCGATTCGATAATTTAGGGAAGATCCATTTCAATTTGGGTAAATATAGCCAAACAAATATCTGATTGTAAAGATTGCAATTATTCTTAAAGCATTTTTCGTCCAATTTTTAATGAAAGAAAAGCCATAGAACTAGTGATAGCCCATACCCACAACTTTTTGGCAAGAAAACAGATGAAGAAAAGAGATGAAGTCGAGCATGCCCTTAAAGCTATTTAAGTCGTAATTTAGCTATTAGGTCCAGAAACTTGTTTTAACATTGAATAGAAAGTTTTTTTGCATGGTATTTTAATAATTTCTTCACTGTCCTCTGGCTATTTTATTTTATTTTACCTTCAATGTGTCTTGTATTTCTATGATATATTTTTATAAATTTTAATAAAACTTGAAAAGAATTTAAATAAGCAGGAGACCTTTGTATCGTTATGCACTAGAAAGTTCGTCGGAAATATGGAAAAGTAATTTTATTGAAGTGTATAAAATTGGTTTAAATATGTAAAGAATACACACCTAGACACATGTCTATTTGACATTTATTTTAAAGTTAGCCGCCTTTTTAACTTTGAAACATAATATTGCTTATTCTCACACATATATTTTAAAGTTAACCGAAACATATTAATATCTTTCCTGAATATGCGTTGTTTAACATATCACCTGATCGTTTACATCAGGTTAACTTAAAAATTGATATACTTTACTTTGATTACAAAATCTAACGTTGAGGTTAGATATATTTGACTGGTCGAATTTACCAGGCCGGTGGAATTTGCACCAGCCTCCCGTAATAGAGATGACCGTCAATATTTTATGCTTGATGGTAGAAATGTATTAAAGAGACTTTGTACCATGGAGAAGTCATACCAGGAGACTTTGTACCACATTTATACAAACACACTTGTTATCATTTCAATTTTGTAATTATTATCTTGACTTTTGCCAGGAATTAAGTTTTTGTGTAAATATTTTTGTGTTTTGTGTATTAAACCTGTTCTTTATACAGCCATAATAAAAATGAATGTTATTGACTGCAAAGAAGTTACCACAGTATTTAAGGCTATATTTGCTTCAAAATTATTCTCCACTTGTACAATTATCATAACCATGCCAACAATTATAAAAATCAAATTTGTTAATGATCTTCAAAATATTCATTCTAAAAATGGATGATGCAAGCAAATGTATATTTGCATGTGGGAACAAAGTTCTACCAGTGGAACAAGCAATAGAATGTGAGAAATGTATGCATTGGCAGCACAAAGTATGAGGAATTGGCACCAGCCAAGAGGCGTATAGAAGAATTGTGAAGGCCCTGCATTCCATGCAATGCAGTTATTCCTAGAAGAAGCAATGGAAGTCGAAGTTCGAGCCATTAAAGAAACGAATGCAACTTATATCATTGATGCAGTCAGTGAAGAAGCAAATGAATCCTTGTTGACCACATTCGTATTGATAATCTGCACCTAGCTATAGTCAACTGCAGCACCTGAAATTAGCTCGCAGTTGGTTCATAGACAGCACTTTTGTATGTTTTCTGTGAAGCGTTTTCGCACACAATTGCCAAATTGTGTGCCTTTCACTGTATATATCAAAAGGTGACTCAGCTGGGCCACAGCTTACATGTAAAAGCAGGGTGTTTATCACTTCATGAGAAAGATCATTGCACTTCCATATCTTCTGGCAGAACACATCGTGACATCATAATTCAAAATCTTACGTCATATACTAGTACGCTCAACTAAGAATTTCATTTTGGAACAAAGCAATTTTGTTAAGATTTTACTTGTCCTCTTGGAGCCTCTTCAAAATTTCAAAACATCAGCCATATTAGAATTGAAAAAGATTATTGCAATTGGGCTCTATGTGAATTAGATTATGATCAGACCTTATATTTGTCTTAATTTTATAACTCGCTATTGCTTGACAAATATAAGGTCTGGCCATGTTCTAATTCACATAGAGCCCATTCCCAATAATCTATTTCTCAAATAAAATTCACTAACTTCTATAGTTGGAAAACCTGCATGGTTAATAATTTGTACCAATTACATGTATAACAATCTAAACACATTGTGTAATCATTGTAATGAATTTTTGCTATATAAATAATATAAATTTATATGTAAATAAATAAATAAATAAATCATAAAATAATAATATACAAAAGTTATTACAGTAGAGATTGTTTATAACGTACAGGCTTGTAATAAAATTAGGTTAATAAGAAAGTAAAATTGAATCCCCAGTCCCAATTTCAAAAATAATACTTACATTTGCTGGTATTTAACAAATTTTTTATAACAAAATAAGGGCTATAGCGAATACCTCTAATTGTCATGAATACAAGACACAGTTTTCTTCCGTAAATGGCAGATTTCTGGTACAGACGACCGAATACAGATGAGCTCACAGGCACACATCTGTACTTGCTGCATCATCCAATCAAAACACCAGAAACAAGATCGTTGTTATTCCAGCGTTCTGATCGGACGTTAGAGACAATGGAGTATAAAACAATGGAGTGTCTATAGGATATAGCAATGTGAAAGTTGTTGGTTTACGGAAGAAATAGGTACTTTCATGCGCTTTTGGGAAAGCCCATGTAAACTTTCACTCGTGATAGAAATTTTTATGTCTTTTGGCTCGTTCCGCTGCGCTACACTCGCGAAAAGACATAAAATTTCTATCAATTGTGAAAGATCAACCCGCCTTTCCCAAAAACGTATGAAAGTACCTATTACACTGTAGATGTCTACTAAACCATTCATATGATACACAAATCCTAGTTACTCAGACATCTGCAACTGACCCAGACGTAGTGGTTTTGTCGAACAGACAGATGAAGACACTCACGACAGCAATAACAACATTCCACTTAAACAACTGAGAATCAACAGGCAACAGCTTACCAGTACAACAGATGTTCCTGAAACAGTGGACTTCGATGCCTTCACAAGTGTTGACAACAATCTGCAGAATTGCCCACTGAAGACAACATTGTAGTCAGAACCCAAAAGACAAAGACCAAGTGGTGTACATTGGTATTAAAATCAACAAACAAAAGTTTTTTTTAAATTTATTTCTTTAAATTTTGGCAAAATAATATAAAGATACATAAACGAAATACAACAGGTTAAAACATTTATGGATTATTGCGATCATGGACATACAATTAAAAAAAACCTGAAAAAGAAGGGAGATAATCTTAGTGAAATTAATACTCTATTTTCATTTCTGATCTAACAAACGATGTAACAAAGTCGCAACACATTCCCCTGAGATTCGTTATAAATGATCTCCACTGTATTTATAAATTAACTTGACATGTGTGGTACGAAATCTACTTGGTACGAAGTTGTAATGGTTAGAAGTCTCCAACATATATAGATGAAGGTAATTACCAAATTACCCAAACACCAATGAGGACGATTTTGGTGAAAGTGGGGGCTTTGTATAAAGAGTGATTTGATATGATTTAATAAACATTGTATATCTATTTCAAGTGAGAAATTTGAAAATAATTCATGTAAAACAATGTTTGACATGAACATAATCTGGTTTATTGATTAACTACATATAAGTATAGATATTTGCTTTTTTAACAGATAAAACAACAAAATGACCAGACATTCCAAGAACAACACTGCTGGTACTGTTTATACCTACCATGAGAGACAGAGGGATACAAAAGCTTCTGGATATGGTAGTAAAAGTGCACGATTTGGTAAAGATTCTATCAAGGTATGTTTACAGTATGATGGTTT
This sequence comes from Limnoperna fortunei, assembly GCA_944474755.1. Classification (NCBI taxonomy): domain Eukaryota; kingdom Metazoa; phylum Mollusca; class Bivalvia; order Mytilida; family Modiolidae; genus Limnoperna; species Limnoperna fortunei. The sequence goes on from OX104120.1 coordinate 19,801,803, forward strand.
CTAAATTAACATGGATTCTCGCAACATGTCTAGATGTACTAGTATATTATGCATGTGTTTTCAGTTCAGGACACACCAATTTTCACACTGAGTTTGAAAAAATTAGCAGGCTACTTTAACTGCTGATTTGTTATCACAGTAGAGAATAGTTTTTTGACCATCTGGATAAATAGGGAATAAAAATTCTACCTTGGTTGTACTGTAAATTTGATAATTTTGGAACAGGCTGCACAAAATTCCAACCTTTATAACAGTTTGATTGTCATTGAGATGAGGAACACAGGATAAATAGTACCTATTTGTGTAATCAACATCTTTTGGGAGGGTACACAGTGCTGCCCATTGTGTCCCCAGGTGGCGGATAGGGCAGGCCCTCTCATTGCAGGTGAGGACATGTAACTGCACACTGTCTGCCTTTAGAATTTTTAAATAAACTATTATATTATATTTTTCAGGACTTTGACTGTTGCTGTCTGACTTTACAACCATGTAGAAATCCTGTAGTCACGTAAGATATCATTTCCTGTAATAGTTTTTCATATTTTTTTCTTAAAAACCAGCATAAAAAAAATTGCTCATGGCATAATTTAGCAGTCCTGATATAAGTAAAGAGTAGCAATAAGGCATGTAAAGTTTCAGGACTTGTATTACTATCTGTGAAACTGTTATAGTCTTCTGCTATACAACAAATGTGTGACCCCTTAAGAACATAATGGCCGTTGCAAGATGCTCATGTAATAAAGTATTCTGCTTTTATAATATTTAACAAACATTTCAAATTTCTGAACGGGTTATTCAATATTTTCTCTTCAGAGTTAAAATATTCTTTAAATTTGATTTTTTACTATAGTACTTGAAAATTTAAAAAAGAGAGATGACATCATGGAACTATCTGAGTTTTAATAGCATAAGAATGTGTCATGTGATCAACACAATCTATATAAAATAACCTAGGTTGCTACGTTTAAATTGGCCAATCAGATTCTAGTTCTTAAACATAAACCTCCCATTTCACATTTATATTTATCATTTTTATTGGTCTTTTACATTTCTTATTATTATTTGGAATGCTGACATTTCACTATAAACAATATATTTATATCCGATAAAAATGTTGAAAGTAAACATGAAATTGGAGGTTTTATTAGGGGCCATCCATAACTGTCAACATTTTTCACAAGTTTGCAAAGAGCACTCTTTTTGAAACCCCCCCCCCCCTCCCTTCAAAAGAGTATGTCAACATTTTTTGCAAGTGTGCACATCCACATTACCGAAGTTTAAATAACGTACCGAAAAAATGTTGAAATTGAAACCCCCTCCCCTATAGTGCTCTTTGCAAACTCGTGATAAATGTTGACAATTATGGATGACCCCTTAATGGAACTAGTCAGATTCCAGCTTTTAAGGCAAATAAAACTATTTAAAAAAATAATCTTTTAATAATAGTACTAGAGATGTGCAAAAAACAATGTATAATTGACAAAGATAGAAGTAAATTTTTTCTGCCTATTTTATGTGCTTTTATATGTAAAAAAAAAGATCTTTGAAGTTAATTTGTTGGTCTTTAGATATAAATTATTTTTTTATTTTTGTATTAAATGACAGTAATTGTTTTATAACAGACCTGATGGATTCCTTTATGATAAAGAATCAATCTTAGAGTACATCATACAACAAAAGAAACAGATTGCCAGAAGAATGAAAGAATATGAAAAACAGATGAACAAATCAAATGTAAGTTTAAGTATAGAAAGTGATCTAGGTTGGTGTTGTACTCGATTTACATTAATGCTATGTGGTTCCTATTTTGCTGTTCCTATAAAAGTCTAGTTGTTTGTAACAGAGAGTTTTGGTATTAGATTTAAACGGTTAGACTGTACCACTTCCTGTGAAAAAAATTTCAGCCTCCTCAGTGTTAACTTTTTTGGTGTTTATTCAAGAAGTTTAATTCTGTCCTTTTTAATAACTTATTTTAATTGAGGTTGGGTGTGATTTTGTAAATTTTTGACTGTTTTTCTCTTTTACAATTGCAGTTTTAGAAAATTAATAGAAATGTCTGAAATAGTGTGATTAATAACCAGAATATATTCAGTAGATCTGTCTGGGTGGTGGTGTTAAAACTTGTCATTTTGAATTATACCTTTCTAAGCTTTAGCCATAGGTGAAACCAAATTTGGTAATGTGGTGGCTTATGATGAGTACTTGTCAGTCTGGTTTAGGTTTGACAATATTTCGTACGTAGGTTGCTGGTGAAATGTACATGACAGTGGCACTGTTAAGTGTGACATGACTACGGTACATAAAATGCAAGTTATTGAGAAAATGAAGCTACATGTACTTATTTAAAAATATAGCATGATGCACAAAATGTTTCTATTTTTAAGCATCTATTTATTATTTGTGTAGATTTCCATGTTATGTTTTTATGAGTAGATTTTTTTTGTTTTAAAGGGGTTTTATATCACGGTTTTCAGTTTTTATTGGTGGAGGATACTGCAGTTACCTGTGACATTCCCAGATCTTTGGCAGGAAAACTGTAATCCTTTTCAATAAAGATTCGAGTCAAGCACATCCTACCTGTAATGCTCGAACTTGCAACCTCAGTTTTGACAAGCACATGATCAATGACTAACTACCTTAAACTCTTGGCTTTTTAGGAAGAGCTGAAAGAGTTGGCCAAAGCAGAATTAGAGACAAAGAAACAGAAACTCATCAGTCATGTTGAGGCCCCATCAGATATAAGTGGTAACATTTCTTCTAGAAATAAAATGAAAGAGTTGCAAAGATACATGTATGCTGGTGTCATACAATATTGTGACCTCCCATAGAAAACTGATTAAAATCTTATATGAACTTTTACCCCAGGGTCAAATTTTTTAGATATTGTTTTGAACTTATCTTGAAATATTGATTCTATGGTCTGTATATAGAGAGAGTCAAAATACCATATGACACCAGAACCCCAGTGGCAGTAAGTAAAAATTCTGGAAAACTCACAGTAAATTATTGGGCTTATGTGTATCTGGAAGTAAATAAAAAAAAATGATGTTGCCCATTTCTACATCTATTTAGATGATCTATCACTTCTGATGAACACTTGATGGGACCAGGGTGACGACTTTAACAAGATAAATGAATTTCAAAGGATCATGGTTAATAGTGAAAAAGTATAATGTAACATATATACTATATATGAAAGCAAAATATTGACAAATTGGCGTTTCATTTTTGATGCTGGTTTTTTTGGATCAGTGTATTAAACTGATCGAATTGTGAGGAGCTGACCATGAGTGTGGTTTGTATGTGGTAGGGAATTCCAGAGCATGATCACAGGAAGTAACTACATTTAGTTCTCTTGTGTGCTATTTTTTAAACAAAACATAAAATCCAGTTGAAGATAAGCATAAAAATAAATTCAAAATCAGTTGGTTACTGGTACTGTTATATACTTTGAACAAAATTGCAAAAATGGGATTCTTTGTATTGAGATGTACCTTTAGTTATCATAAAATAAACCTTAATTACTGTCAGTTGCAGGATTCAGTAAAGACGACAGTATCAATAATATGAAGAATGGTAAGAATAAAGTACTACCAAGTTTCTGGGTTCCTGCCATGACACCTGCAGCTGCTCCTACCAAAATAGAAAAACCAGTAAGTGTTCGATTACCAGTATATGCTTCTGCACCTGTAAGAGGTCTAGATTTGTTCCTCAGGATGCATACTTGAAAACACAGTAGGTAATTACCAGAAAAAGAATTTGTGACATGTGACCCAATATAGATTTTGCTTGGTACCTAATTGCCCAGAAAAGACATGGTAAAAAGCTCATCAGAGCTTCTGTTCTTTGTTAATACTGTACCGACTTTAAATAAAACTTTTGTCTTGTTTTGTCTTATCCTGTTAAAGGATCACAAAAAATTGCCTTTGGCAAAATCTGTCATAATGGTTGTAATGATTTTGAACAATTGTAATGGTCAGTATTGGTGGATCATCTGTACTTGCCGATCACAATACTGGTAAACTGGTACTAACACTGGAAAAAAAAATGTGTTCCAGTATTTAAAACAAGTGTGGACACAGAAAAACGTCTCGCCTGCATTCCGCATCAGTAACAAAAATAAATTTCGTCATAAGCATTACGTAAATAGCATTAAATATCAGCAGCGGCCTATATACCAAATATAGTCACCATACCATGCATAGTTACAGAGGAACTGTCCTAATACAAAAACTTTAACATAGTTGCTGGACCATGAAATTGAGGTCAAGGTCAGGTGACACCTACCAGACAGTCATGTACTATTCATCAGCAACCTATATACCAAATATTGTCATCCTACCATGCTTGGTTACAGGGGAACAGCAGTAACCCAAAAACTTTAACGTAGTCGCTGGACCATGAAATTGAGGTCAAGGTCAGGTGGCACCTACCAGACAGTCATGTACTGTTCATCAGCAACCTATATACCAAATATTGTCATCCTACCATGCACAGTTACAGGGAAACTGCAGTAACACAAAAACTTTAACGTAGTCACTGGACCATGAAATTGAGGTCAAGGTCAGGTGACACCTACCAGACAGTCATGTACTAGTCATCAGCAACCTATATACCAAATATTGTCATGCTAACATGCGTGGCAACAGAGGAACTGCCCTAACCCAAAAACTTTAACATAGTCACTGGACCGTGAAATTGAGGTCAAGGTCAGGTGACCCCTACCAGACAGTCATGTACTAGTCATCAGCAACTTATACACCAAATATTGTCATCCCACCATGCATGGTTACAGAGAAACTGTCATAACCCAAAAACTTTAACGTAGTCGCTGGACCGTGAAATTGAGGTCAAGGTCAGGTGACCCCTACCAGACAGTCATGTACTAGTCATCAGCAACTTATACAGCAAATATTGTCATCCCACCATGCATGGTTACAGAGAAACTGTCGTAACCCAAAAACTTTAACGTAGTCGCTGGACCATGAAATTGAGGTCAAGGTCAGGTGACACCTACCAGACAGTCATGTACTAGTCATCAGCAACCTATATACCAAATATTGTCATGCTAACATGCGTGGCAACAGAGGAACTGCCCTAACCCAAAAACTTTAACATAGTCACTGGACCGTGAAATTGAGGTCAAGGTCAGGTGACCCTTACCAGACAGTCATGTACTAGTCATCAGCAACTTATACACCAAATATTGTCATCCCACCATGCATGGTTACAGAGAAACTGTCATAACCCAAAAACTTTAACGTAGTCGCTGGACCGTGAAATTGAGGTCAAGGTCAGGTGACACCTACCAGACAGTCATGTACTAGTCATCAGCAACCTATATACCAAATATTGTCATCCAACCATGCGTGGTAACAGAGGAACTGTCGTAACCCAAAACTTTAACGTAGTCATTGGACCGTGAAATTGAGGTCAAGGTCAGGTGACACCTACCAGACAGTCATGTACTAGTCATAAGCAACCAATACACTAAATATTGTCATCCTACTATGTGTAGTTACAGAGGAACTGCCATAACCCAAAAACTTTAACGTAGTCGCTGGACCGTGAAATTGAGGTCAAGGTCAGGTGACAGGTGACGGACTAGCAAGTACTCATCATAAGCTTCTTCTGTACCAAATTTGATAGACCTAGGGCTTGGGCTTACAAATATATGAAGCAAGATGTCAAGTGTTTACGCCGCCGCCGCCAGATTCCCATACATATGTCTTGCCTCCAGCGACTTTCGTCGCAGACGAGACAAAAATATTAAAAATCTAAGTAAGCAACAAGTCTTGTTGAAATATATTTAATAATACTCTAAGACCATTAGTGCAGTGTATTATTTTATTGGCAATAACACAACAATCAAGATTGATTAAATTGAATTAATTTTAATGACCATAAGTAATCAACTGTGTATCATGGCTGGTATATTGTCTTTATTCCATAACTTCCTTTAGCAGTTGTCCATTATATAGGTAGAGTAAGATTATATCATACAGCAACACAAAAAAATACTTTAAAAACTGGTGTACTCAAAAACTAGATGATGATAAGATAAGCGACATAGCATGTCACCAGTCCTTTACAAAATAAAACAGATATTTTAATTGTTATAACTCTTTTCTATTTAATTTAAACAACACATTTTGCAGTCTTGCATTCCATGTCATTAGATTACTTAAGAAAATACCGATTACAATACTAAGAATTAAAAAAAAAACCACAATACTGGTATACTACATGTAGTATTGTGATTGCCAAATACAGACCCGTACTTGCTGTTGTACAGATGTTTGTTTATCCTTAGTTTTCATATACATGTATTGTATAATAATAATTATTATGTATCATATGTGTGTGTGTTCACACTTTTTTTGAAATCGTACTTGTATAACGCATACATAACCAATTTGTATTACATGTGTACATTGTAATAGGTGTATACTACATTCAGTTGAAATTGCATGCTTAAGTTTATAATACTGGTATTCAATGGGGAAGTGAATGATGTACTAGTAATTGTTTTTTTAAATTATAACTTCCTGGACTGAGAGCTCTTTGTTTCTCGTTCAGTGAATTTTTTAGCACTTGTCTCTTTTGTATTTGACAATAGATTTGTTACTTGAATCTAAACAAGTATAGAAATTTTATTGGTAAAAATCAATTCTGTGCATGTTAAAATGACATATTTATGACCCAAACTAATCAACAGAAAATTGAATGATTTCACCTTGATCCGGGATCACAGCAGGTGTCAATTCTATGCAGTGCTGTTGGTCAATGATAACATGCCAAAAAAATAGTATGCTCCCATCAACGGACCATAGAAATACCCAAGAATACCCAAGAATACCTCATAAAACTATAAAATTGACATAAAACGAAAAACTTTTAATACCAAAATGTGTTATATACATTTAAACCATTAAATTTGTTTTAAAAAGGTGCCTTTGTGTGTACCATAGGTCGATCTTATGAAGCCCCTTATGATCGTGTAAAACCCAAGCTGTACCCAAACACTTTTAAAAATAACATTTTTTTTGTAAATAAACAGCATTTAGTTAACTACGAAAATTCACTAAAAAGGATTATTTATTAGATATAACAATTGTAAAACAAAATAATCCCAAAATAATTAAAGATCGAACATATTATCACTTGCTGCACTCCATTGATATCTTGGTTGAAATAATATAAAAAGGGTAATATAAAATGTTTCCAAAATGTGTTTCTTAGTTACAGTATTTTATGTTATATTAATATTTAGCATATTTGCGGACTTTAGTTGTAACATTTTCCACCAGAAATAGAGAACATACAACCCTTATTTAAACAGGCTAAGACTGCCAAACACTGTCATTATAACCAGTGTCTATGACAACAATTTCGAGTTTTTCTATATTAAAATAATATTTTGCTCATAAAAAATAGTTCACATCTTTCGTGTCAATTTTGTAGTTTTATAAGGTATTCTTGGGTGTTCTTGGGTATTTTTGGGTATTCTAAATGCCTCTGACGAAAGTGCCCCACTTTTTGCAAATTTGTCCCCACTGTAGAACCTCCTTCAAAAACAGCCCAAACTTGAACAAAATTACCCTGCTTACAAAAATTAATACAGTATTAAAAAAAATTTTGTTTTGACCATGCCTTAGAAAAGATAGCTTTTCAGATTTTTATTTAATTATCAGTTTGTGGGATTGTATTTTCTTTTGATATTCTAACACACAAATAAATTAATTAGACAACAGAAAAATGTTTGATTATTTAATCTAAACTTAATAATAACAAATCCTTGATCAGTATTATTAACTTTTTTATAAATAATTATTCATTCCAAGTGACAATATACATGTAAAATAATTAAATATTAACAAGCAACTTCAATAAACAGAAAATAGCTTTAATTTACTCAAATAGAGATTCCAACACATGGGGCGATTTTGCTTTAAATGGACCAGATTTAAAGTGTGGAGCAATTATTGTTGGTGTGTTTTTGCAGGTAGTGATTTTACTGTGGGGTAATTTTAGTATGTGGTATGTTTATTTGCTGTTAAAAATGGTACATGAACATGTACTGTAATATAACTGTCGTGTATTACATGTTCTACATGTATTGAAGTAGGATAGTGGTAAATCCATTTGATTGATACGTGTAGTTTGATAACCTGATTGGTAAGTTGCCCACTTGGTATTATATAATAGTACCTGTTTTCTAGTACATCCAGGGGAATGTATTGCTCCAATTATAGGACTTGTGTATATATTTAAATGGTAAACATGCCAGCATCAGTTTTGCAATACATTGCAGTGGATGCTCTACAATGTTTTGTTTTGAAATGGTAACCATGGTAATTCAGAAAAGTAATAAATTGTAATGTTTCCATCAATGCTGAAGAGTAAACTAATGCAATAGTTATATTTTAATGGTTGTCAGTTTGGAATTATAGTAATAATTATAATACTTATCATGATCAAAAATGGACCTGAAGATCTGGTGCCATACTGGCTCCTGTTAATCCAGTTGTAAGCATAGAATATGAAGGATTAAAATGATTAGTCAGCTCAGATTTGAGACAGTATTTACCACAGGCCAGCCGCCATGCTGAGTTTTTTTTCCCCACTCTTCGTATCAAGCACAACTTTAAAAGCCATGTTATATGTTAATAAGTGGTAAAAATATAGGAAATTTAGACATTGTGTCAATTTTTCCCATTTCATTCTTGTAACCAAATGTTTATTCCGAACATTTACCATCTACCTTATCGATTGTTACCTGTGAAGAATCAGACAAAACAGGTAAAATTTCAACACATCATAGTCGGAACTTTCAAGACTTAAGCAGGTCCAGAAATGAAAATATGCCTACAATATACATCTAGAATTGTGGCAAGTATCTCTGATCTACCAAAAAAACGGATGTTATTTGGAATATTACCTGTCAATATTTAATTTTATTCAATAATATATAAAACATTTTGTATAAAAATAATGTGACTGAAAAATTTGAATAAAAAAGGATATTCACTAAAAATAAAATGGTTATTCACAGCGGGAAAATGCATGCGATTGTTATTTATAGAATCCCGGTTATTCCCTTTTTAGCTCACCTGACCCGAAAGGTCAGGTGAGCTATTGCCATCACTTGGTGTCCATCGTCGTCGTCGTTAACTTTTCTTCAAAAATCTTCTCCTCCAAAACCACTGAAGGGATTGCTTTGAAACTTTGCACACATCATCAGTAAAATGTCCTCTACCAAGTTTGCCCAAATCATGGCCTCAGACCAACCAACATGGCCACCATGGCTAAAAATAGAACAGGGGAGTCAAAATACAGTTTTTTGGTTATAGTTCAAAAAGTATAACAGATACAGGAAAACCGAACAGACCTTCCTTCTTCAGCATCTAAAGCTCTACAAAACACTCTATTGGGTCAAAGTTGTATGATGACTCCTTGTAGGAGTTATTGCCCTTTAATTGTCAAAATTGATGATTTTTGCCATTTTTGCCTCAAAATCTTGAAAATTATAAGAACTAGAGAAAAAGTTAGCATTGCTTAATTGTTCTGCTCTATGAGGGCTACAAAAATGACTTAAGGGTCAAGATTGTCTGATTATCCGTTTAAGAGTTATTCCCCTTGAACTGTTTTTTTTAATCGGTTTTAATTGATTTTTAAAAATCTTCTCCTCTGAAACAACTGAAAGTACTGCTTTGAAACTCTGTACACATCATCCGTCAAATTTCCTCAACCAATTTTGTATTGTACCAACCATGGCTGCAGATTAACCAACATGGCCACCATGGCTAAAAATAGGACGGAGGGGGGGTTGGGGGGGGGGGGGGTAAAATACAGTTTTTGGCTTATATTTAAAAAAGTGTAACAGATACAGGAAAACCGAAGAGACATTCCTTCATATGCATCAAAAGCTCTACGAAACACTCCATCGGGTTGAAGTTGTATGAGGACTCCTTATAGGAGTTATTGCCCTTTTATTGTCCAAATTGATTATTTTTGACATTTTTGCCTCAAAATCTTAAAAATTTTTAGAACTAGAGAAAAAGTTAGCATTGCTTAATTGTTCTGCTCTATGAGGGCTACAAAAATGACCTTAGGGTCAAGATTGTCTGATGAAGCGTTTAGGAATTATTCTCCTTGAACATTTTTTTAATCAATTTTACTTGATTTTAAAAAATCTTCTCCTCTTTAACCAATAAAAGGACTGCTTTGAAACATTGCACACATCATCTTTAGGACGTCCTCTACCAAAATTTTGCAAATCATGACACCTGACTACCTACATAGCTACGTTGGCTTAAAATAGAAAAAATGAAAAAAGGGGGGGGGGGTGGGAGTCGAGAGAGTTTTCGACTGATAGTTTAAAAAGTATAACAGGTACAGCAAATTTGAAGTGAACCTCCCTTCTCCCTCTAAGCATCAAAAGCTCCTCCTTATAGCAGTTATTTCCCTTAAAAGGTCAAAATTATTGATTTTTGCAGAAGTGTTGGGCAATTCCTTATAGCAACTAAAAGCTGGATAAAAAAGGTTTGTTTGGTTTCAGGTTCAGGTGAGCGATACAGGCTCCTGGGAGCCTCTAGTTTAAATAACAATCGCATGCATTTTCCCGCGGTGAATAACCATTTTATTTTTAATGAATATCCTTTTTTATTGAATAAAACAATATCTGTCATTTGATTCGGTAAATGTGTGGAGTTATTGACTTTTGAAAAAACTCTTTGTTATTCACCTAACCCGCTGGGCTTTGTGAATAACAGTTTTTTCAAAAGTCAATAACTTCACACATTTACCGAATAAAAAGACAGCAATTGTATAGTATTGTAAACACCTCGATGGACACTTTTATAAAATTGACATTTTGCATAATTGTAAAAACATGAACAATGTTTTATTAAAAAATATACGTTAGACGATACTTGTAAGGCTGTTGTTTAAAAAAAAGATAAAACATTTGGTCAATATCTATATTTGGCGTTCATTTGGTATTAGGAAATGACAAGTACGACCCTCCCCAACCTTGGCAAACCCGTTTGTATGATCCTCCCTGTTTGAGATTGTTGCCTGTATTAAATGGCACTGGCTATTACACCAATAGATTTATGAAATTTATTTAAGCAACAAATAAGCCTCTTAGGCCCACTGGTTAAGGTAGTTAATTTACTAATGATAACATGGCCCTCAACATTGAGGTTGTGGGTTGGAGTCGTTGTACAGGCACTGCATACTTAACTCCAATCTTAATTGACAAGGATTGCCTGCAGATCTTGGGTTCTCTCTGGGTACTCCTGCTTCCTCCAGCAATTAAAACTGGACACCATGATATAGCTGGAAAATTGCTGAAAATGATGTTAAACACCATTCATACAAACAAACCATGCATTCTAAAATTGTTATGATCAAAGGAACCTTTATTTGTCTGTATAAAGTATTTATTTCTGTGTTTTAGAAGTTAATTTAATGCAGTTTTCTATGTATTTCTAGGAAGAAAAAGTCAAATGCCCTATGAGTGAGAAGCCAATCAAATTAAAGGATCTGATTGATGTGAAATTTACACCTATAAATGACAGAGATTCTAAAACAGCACTTATATCAAAACAGGTAAACATATGAAGATGGGTCTCTTTTTTCAAAATAATATTTATATTCTGTAAGTAATTGTGCATAATACTCTTTTTTGCTAAAAATAATTTAATTATGTAATGTGAGCATTAAACACAAGAAGTTAGATGTTAAATTAATTGAACCAGTTGTATGAACATTGGATTGGATTCGAGAATCTGTGGGTTCGAGTCTCACTGTGGGCAGGGTGTACTCAACTCCAATCTTAATTGACAAGGATTGCCAGTTTTCCTACCGCAGGTTGGGGTTTTTCTCCGGGTACTCCAGCTTCCTTCCGGTATAAAAACTTGACGCTGTGATATAGCTGCAAAATTGCTGAAAATGGCATTAAAACACCATTCAAATAATCGAACAAATATGGATGCCATATTCAAGATTTATTTCAAAGAAAGCTCTGGCACAGTGTGCAATGTGAGTGATAATTGTTACAAACAATAGATAAATATATATTACAATACAGGTTATGAAAACAATGCAAATAATTCAGAGTTAGTTACTGTATTAATATATAGTATCCATAGAGATGGATGACATTTTTGTTTGATGCATTTTCTTTTTAATTCATTATTAATCATGTGATTCTCATTTTCATGAACTTTGTGTGGACAGGCAAACCAATCATTTTAGTGCTCAATGGAATACAATGTCCTGGTTGTTCTGTTAGGAGCATATGATCAAACCAGGAAATTAAGAATCCTCAAGTCCTGGTTGTTCTGTGAGGAGCACATGATCAAACCAGGAAATTAAGGATCCTCGAGTCCTGGTTGTTCTGTTAGGAGCACAGGATCAAACCAGGAAATTAAGGATCCTCAAGTCCTGGTTGTTCTGTTAGGAGCACACGATCAAACCAGGAAATGAAGGATCCTCAAGTCCTGGTTGTTCTGTTAGGAGCACAGGATCAAACCAGGAAATTAAGGATCCTCGAGTCCTGGTTGTTCTGATATGAGCACAGGATCAAACCAGGAAATTAACATTAACTGTTCCCAAGAAAATTAATATGCACAAATTTATTTGAATGATTCCACAGAAATTGTGATAGATTGAAGACTTGTGTGAATTATGAAGAATATTTTGTTGATAGAAGAATCAACATTGATTTTTTTCTGATTTTGAACAAGGTCAATGCATAATAATAAACATGGTTGATATTTGCTGATGGACATAACAACCTTCTTTTAGCTTTCTGTTTATTTGATTCAATCTGGCTAAGATATTGTTGTAATATTTTTTCTGCTATAATTTATATTTCAGGCTCGATATGTGTGTGCAGTTACAAATGATGTCCTTGGAAACTCAATACCATGTGCAGTTTTGAGAACATCGTATGTTAATAATACTAATTAATATATAGATTATTTCTACGGTTAAGGTTCAAAATCGAATTAGAAAAAAAATGAACTCAGTTTCCAATTCTAGTCATTGAAAAAAAGTGTGTTAAGAGGATAATACAAGCTATTAAGCTTGGAAACTTTATGTAGATTGACTCTTTATTATGTTTAAAAAATGTATACGTCACCTGTTTTAATAGTTGGAACAAGATACATTTCTGTAATAATACCATCTTTTATCTGGGTTTTATGTTCTGGGTATATGGTGATTTTTGTCTCGCCTGCGACGAAAGTCGCTGGAGGCAAGACATATGTATGGGAATCTGGCGGCGGCGGCGGCGTAAACACTTGACATCTTGCTTCATATCTTTGTAAGCCCAAGCCCTAGGTCCATCAAATTTGGTCCAGAGCTAGCTTATGATGAGTACTTGCCAGTCAGTCACCTGTCACCTGACCTTGACCTCAATTTCACGGTCCAGCGACTACGTTAAAGTTTTTGGGTTACGACAGTTCCTCTGTAACTACGCATGGTAGGATGACAATATTTGGTGTATAGGTTGCTGATGACTAGTACATGACTGTCTGGTAGGTGTCACCTGATGTTGACCTCAATTTCACGGTCTAGCAACTACGTTAAAGTTTTTGGGTTACGACAGTTCCTCTGTAACTACGCATGATAGGATGACAATATTTGGTGTATAGGTTGCTGATGACTAGTACATGACTGTCTGGTATGTGTCACCTGACCTTGACCTCAATTTCAAGGTCCAGCGACTACGTTAAAGTTTTTGGGTTACAACAGTTCCTCTGTAACTACACATGGTAGGATGACAATATTTGGTATATAGGTTGCTGATGAATAGTACATGACTGTCTGGTAGGTGCCATTTGACCTTGACCTCAATTTCACGGTCCAGTGACTACGTTAAAGTTTTTAGGTTACTGCTGTTCCCCTGTAACCAAGCATGGTAGGATGACAATATTTGGTATATAGGTTGCTGATGAATAGTAAATGATTGTCTGGTAGGTTTCACCTGACCTTGACCTTAATTTAACGGTTCAGCGACTTCATTAAAGTTTTTGTACATGTATTAGGACAGTTCCCCTGTAACAATGCATAGTATGGTGACAATAATTGGTATACAGGCCGCTGCTCATAATTAATGCTATTTACGTAATGCTTATGACAAAATTTATTTTCGTTACTGATGCGGAATTCAGGCGAGACATTTTTCTGTGTCCACACTTGTTTAAATTCATGTGGTTTTTTTTTCTTTATTTATTTATTTTTTTAGCACCACCTATTGAAAAATTGATCAAAAAAAGTAAACAAAATATGTGTAATTTTGTTATTATTGAATTATCAACTCATGGCTTTCCATTGATATATAACTGTTTTTTTATAAAAATGTTATGTTTAGAATAAAAAATACATGTACTACCCAATATTTTGCACTTAAAAAATAAATTGTGAAATAATGACTTAAAAACATTAAAAATATTTTATGTTACAAATGTGAAATATAATAAATAAATCATAAATAGATAAGAAAAAAATCACATGAAAAAATTGTCACCTGAAGAGCTGTAGGAAGCAGTGAAAGTACTAGCAATATGATGCAATATACAGAATTTTTTATGTGTTTTTTTTTATTCCCCCGCTCAGGGGTATATAGTGGTCCTCATGTCCATCCATCCGTCCGTTCGTCCGTCCACATTTGGTTTCCGGATGATAATTCAAAAAGTTAACATCTGATTTGAATGAAAGTTTGGGATATTGTTATATATCAGATCGGTAAGAAGCCTATCATTTTTGGGGGAAATCCGTCGAATTTCAAGGTCACAGTCCACGAAAAACGTTAGAAAATTTAACAAAAAAGTTGTTTCCAGATAATAACTCAAAAAGTTTGCATCCGATTTGAATGAAACTTTGGGATATTGTTATATATCAGGTTGGTAAAAAGCCTATTGATTTTGGGGGAAATCAGTCAAATTTCAAGGGCGCAGTCCACGAAAAACTTTAGAAATTTTTACAAAAAAGTTGTTTCCGGACGATAACTTAAAAAGTTTGCATGTGATTTGAATGAAACTTTGGGATATTGTTATATATCAGGTTGGTTAAAAGCCTATCCATTTTGGGGGCTATCCGTCAAATTCTAGGTTGCAATCTGCAAAAACATTTTAGAAAAAAAGTTGTTATGGACAATTACTCAAAAAGTTTGCATCAGATTTGAATGAAACTTTGGGATGTTGGTAAGAAGCCTATCGATTTTGGGGGAAATTTGTCAAATTTCAAAGTCAGAGTCCACGAAAAACATTAGAAATTGTAACAAAAGCGGGGGTATCAGTGATCGCTAGATCGACTTTGTCTAGTTTCTTTTTATATATTAATGCCGACTTGTGGACTTTATCTTGTTTGTCTATATATATATATATAGACAAACAATATATATTTATATATATATATATTTCACTCAATAAGTTCATAAGAATAAATGATTGGTTTTATTTCAGAGGAAGTGTTGTAACAATGGAATGCATAGAAAAACTGATAAAGAAAGATATGTTGGATCCAATAAATGGTAAAAAGATGACAGAAAAGGACATCATACCATTACAGAGAGTAAGGCTTTTGTTGCTTTTTGACCCCCCCCCCCCCCCATGTCCAGTGCAACATATTCAGTGTGGCCTTGTGTTATTGTCACCTTTTAACGAGGCTTAATCATGATGATAAAAGAGGGTGGCAATTTGAGGGGGAGCACCACTTTACAGGAGGGATATATAAGCAAGGAAAACAATATGTAAAATATGCACCAATAACTGATTATGTATCATGTGTTTCCACTATACATATATACATGACATGAAAGTCCTTAGATTGCATAAAATCCTATAATGTATGATGCAATCAGAGTTAACTCTGATAGTTCGATTGCTATAGATTACCAAAACTACTGACCTGGTAATTTTAAATTTGTATTTTTTTTTTAAAGATGGTGGTTTCTAAATCAACATAATATTTAAGTTCCTAAGGATAAAAGTAATTACTTGATTTTATATTTTAGTTCAGATCTGTTTTAGACAATTTACTTTTTATATAATAAACTATGTGAAATTAGCAAAACTTTGACAACGAACTCGAAGGAGTTGCTAAAAACAGTTCAAGATATTAATAGTTTGATCCATGGACATCATCCGGAAATTTATCATATATTGTTAATTAAAAGTAAAAGATGTACACAATACAAAATGCACAATGTATTATACTTAAAACAACTTATATTAATAACAAAATTTATGTAATTATAATTTACATATATTCAAAATGTATGTCCCACAAGCATCTATACAGCGTGTAGAAAATAATGAGCAAACCCAAAAACAACAACTGTCGTTGTACAATAAAGATAAATTTCATTAACATTTGATATAATTATTGTTTAAAAGAATATATATTTCACATAAAAAGACCATTATTAAAATATATATAATGTTTTATTAATTTACTTTTAATATTATAATAAGAAAATCTTTGGTGGTTAAGTCCTCCGAGTTCAAGCTACTAAAGTTTTATTGTAATTATATCCGAATAGAAATTATTGACTGGTTTTTGTTGATGTTAACAATTCCAGTTTAAAAATAATATATATATATATATTTTAATAATGGTCTTAATTTGAATATTAATTATTTTGATATTGTATACCTTTTCTTGCTTAAGTTTTCTTTTTATCTGTATATATGCTCTTATTATTGTATGAGATCACATTTTAGAATTAAAGGAGGGATATTGGATATTCTTTAAATGGTTTTATTGGTTAACTTTGGAATTTTCACAGCCTGAATATAGCTGAAATATTTCTTGCTGGACATAAAAAAAATCTGTCAATCAATCTTTGTTAGTTAACATATTCTTGCCAGACAAAGTTGAAATAAAGCTCACTAGGCATTACTTAACACTCAAGTCAAACCTACTCAAAGCTGATCTATATAACAAATTATTGTTTGTAAACAGGCAGAAATAAGATTTGTGTTAATCTGTATTTACAGGACACCTGCTCATAAATGGGTCATTTTAAATAATTTATGCCAATAACATCATGACTTCTTGTTGTTCCCATGGCAGTCCTTTATGACTTCATGCAATAAAAATAATATCTCAAACCATATAGCTGCCAAGCAGGTCTCTGGTGCCAAAAAGGCATGTCTTCTAGCTTATCAGGTTATAATAAATCAAGCCTGGTTGTGGACAATATTGTTGTTGTGTTTTCAGTTTCTTTTTGTGCATCTAAATTTATTAAAACAAGACATCCAAAAATACACGTAATAAATTTCTTTAAATTCATTGTTCAAACATTCTAGAATGAAAAGTGGTTATTTGTATAGTAAGTTGGTTAATATAAGTATTAAGAAATGGGTGTTTTCATGACCCTGTAATAATGGCCTTGGAAGGCTTTTACCGCTGTCGGCATTGCCTCAGGTCATTACAGCCATCCCCTCCCTTATTATAGACATAGGACCTATAACTGGGCCATTATGAAAAACACCCATTAATTAATTATATAATATAGTCCATTTATTGTTACAAAAGCTTTACTCTGAACTGACAAAATAATACATACAGTTTAACATTATTGAAAATCACATTTCAGACACAAATGCTTGTTTGTATAAAGCAGCTTTGCTAAATTATAATAATATTAAGGGGAGAGAAATCTTTTTTATTTTAAAACTAAACTATTCTTTATTTTCAGGGATCATCTGGATATTCAGCATCAGGGCATACACTAGAGGCTAAAAAATATGGTCCATCAGTGATGGCATGAATTGTTGTGAATGGGAAGGAATCATGGCTGCATTGAACACTTTCATTACTGGATTTTTTTAACAGTGACTTTATAGCGCTGATTTAAATTTCCATGCGCAGACATGTGCGCCAAAAAAAATCAAGTTCGTAAAAATAATATCCGTATCTTGGTAGTTTATGCCGATGTTTGTCAGCTAACATAATTTTATTTATTTATCTGACATTCATTACACATGTACATGTTCTGTATATCCATTTTATGTTCAAATTATAAATGAAAAAAAATATGAGAACTACATATTGATAAACTTGTGGTGAAGTGTATCTGACCTTTGAACCATATCTGATCATGAAATGGGACAGTATTTTTTGTCTTTTGAACAATTTCAGTTATATTTTAAATTGTTTAAATTAAGCTTCAAATATTTTGAATGAAGGTAATAGTACTATGATGACCATAATGTACATTACGAATTGCTTCATCATCTATCAAGTCTTGCATTGAAGACTTTGACATCGTAAATTTTCAAAATAGATTGCCTAGGTAATGATTAAGACATTTTAATGTGGTAAGAATTTTGGTTTTAGTTTTTTTTTAAAATAAACATTAATGAAAAAGTTGTGATTATTGGTATTATTCTTTATTATCTCTGAAATTGAATGCTTAATATACATATACTAGTATCAAAACCATTCGTCTTGACATGTTAGTTCCATTTGCTTTGCATTGCAGTTTTCTATGCTGAAATGTACCATTTACGTCAGCTCAACAGAACCAAGGATCACTTGCCATCACATTCCATGATCTAATGTTTATCACTGGCAGAAGTTACTATCCAAATTTTTGATTGGTTGACGATTTTATTTTTCTCTTGTCAAATGATCTATGGGTATAGGTCGTTGCAGGGGCATTAAGTTTTACTCATGTCCATCCGTCAGAATCAGATACAAGGTACACCTGGCAGAATGATTATTGAAGGTTGTAGAAAAGTCATCAGATTATCACATTTATTGGATATAAATAAGAATGTCTGGCAATGTGCCTTAGTGGGAAACCTGTTCATAGAGTGTGATTTTCTTGCACAATAAGGATCTACCCCTTTTGTAGGTTTTGAAAAGAAGTATTGCATTTTTTGCATAGGTTAGTATAGACTGTCCCTGTCCTAAACAAATCATCATTTATTGTGTAGAATTATGAACAATTCCTTGGTAAAGATAAGTCACTTCCAATGAAATATTAATATTGAATCAGCAGAAAGCTACGAAATCCCAGAAGGCTCATTCGATATTCGAGAATCGAAATTCATATTTTAAAATTCGAGATTTGAAATTCGCAACTCAAAATTCAATATAGTTTTAGCAAATCAGATTCATGTGACATAATCTCTACCAATCAGAATAGTTCTTGTATGAACGTACCCACCAACAGTATATTAATATTAATATTTATTTTTATATATAAATTATACTATATAAATAAGATCTATATACAGTTGTCTAATAAAAATAATTATAACAACAGTTAGTACAAATAATATATAAGTAATGCAATATTTCACTCTACCAAAGAGCTTCATCAGGCATTGACTGAATCAAATATTCAAATAATAGAAAATATTTTTGTTGTTCACTATATACAAAAAATGTTCTGATGCTGAAGGACCAAAAATATTTTTGTTGTTGATATTACTGTGGGGGTCATAAATATTTAGTTTTCTACCTGTGGATTAAAATATTTTTGTTGTTCATATTACTGTGGGGGTCATAAATATTTAGTTTTCTACCTGTGGATTACGTTCGTTCAATCCATCAGGTTCTAGCGTTTTTAATGATTTCTAGACGATCCGTCCCCAAGTCGATTCGTCCCAGGACGATCTCTCCCCTGGTCGAGTACACCCTGCCTGCAGTTAGAATCGAACCCACAGTCTCGGTGTTGACGGACCATGTGATCAATAGTTGACGAACTACCTTGACCACTCGGCCACCGAGGCCCCGGTACGGTTTCATGTGTTCATGTAATTAAATTGTAATATTGTTATTTAGTATTGATCTTTTTGACACCTGTAAATTATAACCAACAGTAACAAAACAGAAGAGACAGTTGAAATTATTTTATTATATTTAATATGATAAAGAATGAACACACATGTTGCAAACCATTTTATACATCCAACAATTTGGAGTCCCAATTAATATTTTCGTTTTGAGAAATTCTGTGAGCTTACTGTCTGTTTTCTTCAAAAATCACTTAAAGCATAGCCTACATTTGTTAAGAAAAAATTTAAACACAATCAAAGGTAAATACCTCTTTCCGCACTGATCAAATCTGTTATCATCATTAAATTAATTAAAAGCAATATTGTTTATTTAATCATTAAACTAATTTCAATTAACCCTTTACCAATTTCCAATTAAAAACAATTAAAATTAAATTAAATTAGTAATATGCTTATAATTATTTACTGGGGTCGGATCGACCAAGAGATAGGGGAAGAATCAACTAGGGGACGGGTCGTCTTGGGACGAATCGATCGGGGACGGATCGACTAGATGTATCCAAAATGTTTTTAGAAGTCTTCTGGTTGATGTATTCCACTTTGGGTTTTGATCAATAATTTGGAATTTTACAGTATCAAAAGAGTGGCCTGTAGTTTTAAGGTGGCGAGTTAGTGGACAATTTCAGTTTTTCGTGAAAAAGGAGCGATGGTTGTTAAGTCGCATAATGAAAGCTCTCTTTGTTTCTCCAGCATACTGGATGTTACAAATTCCACAGGTCAGTATGTAAATACATTTGCTGGATTTACAGGAACAATTGGAGTAATTGTAAAGCTTTCGTTGGTTGTTGTGCTTCGAAAGGTGCTAGCAACGTTTGCTGCTTTACAGCATGTGCAGTTCTTGCGATTGCATGGATTGTATTCACCAGGTTTTGAAGGAGGGTTCATTTTGACTCGAACAGAACATTTACAATAATATCTTTTAGACTGTTTGGTCGACGGTATGCCATAATATAAGTGGTTCATGGAAAAGCTTTTTAAAATTTGGATCATTTTCGATTAGATTCCAATGTTTTCTTACAACATTTGAAATGTTTTTTTTTATGTCTGGGTGGTATGTGACGACTAATGGTATTCTGCTGTTTGTTATATTCGTGTCTTTGTAATTCAGCTACGAATCTCTTGAAATATTGTGAGCTTTTCAACTACAACGCTGACACACCAATACAAAAATTTAAGAAAAAAGCAACTGGAATCCACCTAAAAGCAGGAATGTCTACAATTCGTCTACAGAAATAGTCGACAATTGTTCGTACGGGATGTTGGATCGTTACGGTAGATAACGATACTGTACAGAATTAAATAATAATATATTCGCTTAAAAAGTTACATACATAATTAAACTTTTAAACTTTAAAAAATTGCACAAATATTTCGCTTGACCAACAGGCTTCGTCATATATATATATATATGCCACAGTGTCACAACGGTGTGAGTTCGAATCCCGCTGAGGGAAAGCAAAACTTTGACAGTGTTAAAAATCTAATTCAAACAGTGTTGGGCTTAATTTGTAGACGTATATATAAATATTTGATATTAACCCTGTATTTCTGATGTTTCAGAAATCCGCTGGATATATATATTATATGGTTGTCACAATACTTAGACGTTTGTATATATATATATAGCGGGTAGCGGACTGAGAAGCAACTATAAAAAAAGTTTTGGTCTCAGTTGGAGTGAGAAAGTTTAAGATCGATATGTTATGATTGTTTACGTTGTAAATTTTTGACAGGAAACACCGTCATTTGTATCGTTGCATAATCTTCTAGACTTATATACTATTATTTTACACGACCCCAGTGGACTTATATTATTACATCTCCCAATGAAAAAAAAATATTATTCCATTTCCCAATAAATAATATCTTAAACATTTAGAGTTAAACACCACCGATGAGTCTTAAGTAGACGAAACGCTCGTCTGGCGTAATGAATTTGTCACCCTGATAATTTTGATTAAATCTTGTTGGAATATTTGAGCAAAGCCAAGTAACAGCACGGCACGTCCGCGGGCAGCGGACTGATAAGCAACTATAAAAAAAGTTTTGGGTTCAGTTGGAGTAAGAAAGTTTAAGATTAATATGTTATGATTGTTTATGTGTTATTGACAGTCAATGTCTAAGGCCATTCGTTAGTCAGTCTGTGTCTAAAGTTTGACAAGAAACACCGTCATTTGTATCGTTGCATAATCTTCGAGACTTGTATATTATTATTTTTTGTTTACGTTGTATCGTCATGTTTGTTGATTCGATACTAAATAAGTGTACTGGTTTAGCAGCTTTCTTTGAGACTAATATTTTGATATTTGTATTGACACGATCCCAATGGACTTATATTATTCCATCTCCCAATGAAAAAAATATTATTCCATCTCCCAATGAAGAATATCTTAAACATTAAGTGTTAAAAGCCACTGATGAATCTTAAGTAGACGTAACGCGCGTCTGGCGTAATGAATTTGTCACTCGGATAATTTTGATTAAATCTTGTTGGAATATTTGAGCAAAGCCAAGTAACACAACGGCACGTCCGCGGGTAGCGGACAGAGAAGCAACTATAAAAAAAAAGTTTTGGGTTCAGTTGGAGTGAGAAAGTTTAAATCAATATGTGATGATTGTTTACGTTTATTTATTTATATTGGCACTCAATGTCTAAGGCCATTAGTGGGTCAGTCTGTGTCTAAATTTTATACAAGAAACACCGTCATTTGTATCGTTGCATAATATATATGCGGTGTCGCGTGAGAAATGCAAGTCCCGTAAAAATTGCAAGCACGCATGTGCAATATATTTTTTCTTTAACAGTCACTTCCGCCGTGAGAAACGCAAGTTTGCCTCCTTTCTATTCAAAATTTCCGGTTTTATAAGAAGGGGGTAAATAAATTACATGTATTGTGGTTCTGTCAACACAGAATAATAATAAGAAAATTGAATATGTTTATTATATGACCAATTTATACTTTTTATTTCAAAAAGATAATTTTAAGTAAAGTTATTAATCGTAAACTATTAACACCCCGTGATCATATTATTTAATTAAAGGGTACAATTGTTATATTATATGATATTAAACTCGAGTAAAAATTGTATTTCAACTAAAATGAATATTTTAAACAATATGAAATGTAAATGACCAACACCTTTAATCCATAAAGGCCTCGATTTGACTTCAAGTGCAATTCTCATGCATGTAAAATTATTTATAATTCAGTAGGCCATTATAGACAATCAGTGCTTTGGTTTGACCAGACTTGTCATTATCATGGCTGTCTTTGTGCGATATATCACAACTCTGCGTCAACTGTCGTAAATGCAAGATGGTTGATATATAGTGTTTACATATAAGTATCACTATTTTACTGTGCATTATACAATAAACTACTTACAGAAACGAAAAGCGTAATTTATTAGACATTATTAGTTTGCTATTTCTACTTTTACTTTACACAGGGACAGTCTATACTAACTTAGTATACTTAGTATAGACTGTCCCTGCTTTACACAACATCAAACTTTTGTTACGCCAAAGTAATTCATAAAACCACGTATTTCTTTACATACAAATGTTCTTTTATTTATATAATGAAATAATGACTTGTTTTATTGTTACTAAAATGTGCACAGTTGAATTTTTTATAGCAGACTTGCGTTTCTCACAACCTTGTAACTCTCACGATGCCCAACGTGAGAGTTACAAGTTCTACCGCATACCGGAAGCGGAACTTGCAATTTTCACGGGACTTGCAGATCTCACGCGACAACGTCCACAAATTAAGCCCAACACTGTTAGAATTAGATTGTTAACACTGTCAAATTTTAGTTTACCCTTAAGCGGGATTCGAACTCACACCGTTGTGACACTGTGGCACCAAATCGCCTGCACTATGTGCAACGGTCTAGACCCCTCGGCCAAATCCTCTATATAAAAAATATAGCTTCATTAACCGGGGTGAATCATAGACATAGTACATGTGTACTAGCATGTGACGATGGAATTTCGTAACCAATACGTATTAAATTGACAGTAATCTAATTCAGCATTTTTGTATATATTATATAGGAGGACAAAGTTACTTGTCATACAGTCACAGTAAGTAATTAATATACAAACGTTTGTATATAAATTACTTACTGTGCCTGTATGACATACAGATATTTTAATATTCTTTAGTATTTGTGTGATAATTAGAAAGATTGTCTTAAACATGTACCTAATAAATCCATGAAATTGAAATTTTGCTGACAGTAAAAAACTACTATATAGTTTATGCTGCTTTCCTCATTCCAAATCTGATTGAAATGATTAAACACGTTAACAAAAATCTGTACGAGTGAAACTGTTGACAAGGACAAAAAAGTTGCCAATATTTCGAATTTGTCATGGCTGTATTGAATATGAGAAATTGCTGATATATTCGTACCATTTTTGGGTGCCTTTTAAAATGTACGATGTGAATAACAAATGAAACATTCAATTATAAGATCTATGTCGATAGACTTGGTTTTGATAGACAGTAATTTGTTCAGTTAATAGGTACAACTTATTATTATCTATAACTCTCATTCAAGTCTACATATATTCAAATTTAGATAAAAGAATGTTTCGTTTGTTATTCAATATATTCAAATTTAGCTTTCGTTTGTTATTCAAGTGAATTTTAAAACGTGTCAGTTAGTAAACCAGTTGTGTGTGATATAAATCAGACAAGAACGAAATCATTTGTTTACACCGAATAGCTGCTTAGCGTTCAGTGAGCAGTATTGCAGTACATTGTAGAACATCAACGAGCTAACAAACTTTAAATCAAACGGGGAAATGTTATGGGTCAATAAGTATAGAAACGTTGAATGCTACATACTGAAAAAGTATGAATATTAGTATATCATACTGTATTCAATGGAAAGACAAGTTTAAAAAAGTCAATACTCAGTTTCAATATAGCATTAGTATATTTTTAGCCATCCTTTGTGTGTACGTTAAATAATTTCAATTAATTTATGCATTTTTACTGGATATAGCCTCAATCTTTTCAATACTTTGGTGTCTTTTCCCAAAAATATGTTAGAAATAAATAAATAAATAATCGCACACAAATCGTATTGAGCAGAAAGTTTAACAATATTGATTCGAATGAAATTGTATTCATTTATATATACAACTGAATAGAAAATTGATAATATTGATCCTATAGTACATTCAAAGTGTATTGTCGTAAATGTTAGTTTTTATTATATTTATGTACCAGCCTTATGCAACTGAATGTGCAAACGACAGTGTTTGTTTCATTCAGAGCATGACACACATTAGCAGCAAAACAATTACTTGTTTATGTGTAAAATGACTAAGTTTTAATCTAAGAATCAACGTTATCGTTGTCTTAGTTTTCATGTCTAGACAAATTGCAAGCAAACCGACGAAACTACAGAGCCAAAATCAAGAAACAATTACAAATCCAATATTACTGACTTTAAAGTAAATATTTTTAAAAATAAATATCTAGTTTATGGTAAAGTGGTTGGGATCTCTACCTAGTTCTCGTAGCCAACACGTAACCAGGTGTTACTGTCTTGAGAGTGTAAATAGTTTTGAGGTATACACATTTATATATTTAAGCCTTTGTGTGGTCGCGTCGTAGTCCATTTGTATCATTAAAATTATTCAAATCTTTGGATTACTATTATGAATCTGGTCTGTCTGGTTTTTTTCCATAAGATCGTCGACATTGACTTTGCTGAAAGACCGATCGATATACATTAAGTACAAGAGGCTCCCAAGTCTATGCACTCACACCGCAAGTCATAAGAACAGATATTGTCACTGTTGAGCTTGGACTATGCTGGAATCGTTCCAGTTATCCACCAACAGTGCTGAAACGTTTCGTCCACACCTGGCAAACAGGGAAGCCCTGTTCCTTTGGTTTATCGTTTCTTATTTTTTTAAAATCATTTAAATGTACAATTCCTTACAACTTAGGGTAAAGAGGTTGTGTTTTTGTCTGAATTGCAAATAAAGTGGCAATCCATGAAAAACGAGTTGTGGACAAAGATGCTTAGACTCGTAAGCACAATAATTTAATGAAATGTAAACTCCTTTCACTGATGTTAAAGTATATAGTTTAAAAAAAAATTCTAGTCAAGTGGCAAAGTGGTTTGGATCTCTTTGCGTACCCAGCGTATGGGGAGAACCTCAGTTCTGCTGTGACATACATTCTGTCAGTGTCCGCAGGCAAGACACATTTTCCAATTTCTGGAAGTAATATATATGTAACACTACAAAACGTGTCCCCCCAAACATGTCCGATCTGCCCAAGCGTGTCTACCGTACGCCGGAACGTGTCTAGAGCGGTCACACGCCAAAACGTGTCCGAATTCAACAACGCCAAAACTTTATTGTGACGTTAATGGCCTTTACAAACTCTTTGACGTCAACGAACAGACAGTGTAATGAAACGGTAATGGGACGGTTGAAGACGAAGGTTTATAAATATCCTGACTGAAGAAAGTAAGAGTTCGAAGCCCTTGTCTAAGGATGTCAATGATGAATTATTGTAGTTTCAAATGCCGGATATACAAAGCTTAAAGAAGAAAATCCTGAGGGCAACTAGGAAAATAATACAATGTAGTACATTTAAAAGAATGTTTCTGAGAGAATGATTACAAAATATCTGCTGCTGTATTTCTTAGACAAAGAAACTAAAAAAACGTTCCTAAAAAGTGCAAACGAACACATAAGAATCCTTGTTTAGAAAGAAGTAAATCAAACCAGCCGCAGTCTTGGGTATTTATACTAGAAAATTTAATTTATAACCGACATTTTTAAGAAATTGGTTTTAATGCGACCTTAGTACTGTCAGAGAGTAGTTCTCGCAATTAAAATGACAGAGGCAAGTCTTGCCATTTTGGTGGCTGTGTCGTTATTTTTCCATCAAAATCGATGGCAAAGGCTTCATTTGAAAGATTTCACTATCGTCCATTCCAAACAAGTTATGTTTATCACTTTTTAAAAGCTATTTTTTCACAAAAACTGTCAAAAGATCGGGTGGCGAGAATTACTTGCCTGCGAGAACTAATCCGTTACCAGTATATCCTGAAGAGATGCTGAAAAACACGGAGAGCAATAGGTGACTTACAATCCCAGAGATGGGGAAATTGCAATGCGCGAAGGAACAGCTGTATTTTCCAGTGGTTTCTTGAGAATATAAAATATAATAAGAACAAAACAATGTCAAACAAAGGAGAAACATTGTACATAATAAAAAATATTAGATTTGAAATAAGAAAAAAGAATGTATAGGTTGTTTTAATAAAAATGATAAATTTTCAGTGTATTGTTTAATCAGATGTAGATTTTTGGTTCACTATGGTTCTTGACTTTTGCTAAACACAAACCCATGCACACATAAAAGGTTCGTACAGAAAACAATCCATTATAAAATTTGTTTATGTATAGTTCTTTTGTTAAAACTTAAGTAGGAACCTATACAGAAACCAGTATACCTATACAAAAAGTACCGCATACTGAAATATATGTTTTTAAATGGTGTTTAACACCACTTTCAACAATTTTTTATCTTTATCGTGGCGTCCAGTTTTTAGTGAGGTATACAACTGGAGTGAATTAAGATTGGAGTCGAGTTCACCTTGTATAAGAAACAAACTATTATACAGAAATCAAACCAATAATTTTTTTCAAGCAGCCATTTTCGAACAGCACCGCTGGCAGTTAAGGCTAAGTTAAACTGGACACGTTTGGGTGTACAATAGAGAATAGACACATATAGACGATACGAATTGGGCGCATTTCGGCGTAAAGGAGTCAAGCGGAATCGATTGGGTACAACAGAAAATAGACACGTCTTTATAAGCGATACTAATCGCACTTTACTTTTCGGCATGCAGAAGTTGAACGGACACGATTGGACATGTTTGGGCGAATGTGACACGTTCAGAGGGAGGGACACGTTTGGGAGTGTTACATATATATTAAAGCGACTGGCTGATAGAGGCTAAGTTCATTTTAGTCATTCTAATCTTTGGATTACTGTTATGAATAAGGTCCTTCTAGGGTTTTTTCCATGACTTTTTCGTTCTGGACAGTGCTGAAATACTTATATTGATGTATATAAGTAAACATTTAAACAATCGATTGCATTCAAGTTTTAAGCAGGAATGATTCTCAATTCAATGCACAGACACTGCAAGACATAAGAACAATCGACGATTATTGGGGCTGCGACCATGCAGGAAGCGTTTCCAGTTATCGACCCAGTGCTGACAAGTGCGTCTACAGCTGACCGACAGGGAAGTCCTCTTCTCTGGGGCTGTCGTGTTTTATTTTTTTTTTATTTAAAATCATTTCAGTATACGAATTCCTTACATCTTTGGGTAAAGAATTTTCTGAGTCAAATGGAAATCATAGAAAGAGTCTTGGACGAGTAGGCACAGGATATATTATTACATGGTCATTTTCTAGACCAGCATGTTAGTCTCGAGGCCTTTACCCCGAGGGTTGATATGGGTCGAAGGCTGATAGCAGGGTCAATACGAAAATGACAATGTAATAATCTATTTATCACATTTTAAAATGAAACAGGAAAAGGTTTGTTTGGTTATTTCCTTTATTAACAAGCACGTGGTAACATGCCCAACTGTGAACAAAATTACAATCCAAAGTTTACAAAACTGTATCTGATATATTACACTACTTTTCAGAAGACTAGATGTTTATTGCAAGGTTTCCTTTTGAAGCATGCGGCAGTATTGCAAATTTCGATCAAATACAATTGTTAATTTTCACATGTGCAGTTGCAAAATTAGATTCATAGTTGTCTGTTTCCTTAATGGCATCATTAAAATCAATAGTTTCAAAAATGAAGTAATCGCAATCATTAGGAACTTCAAAATACTTCTCCACAACTGTTTTTTCAACACATTTGGAATTTGGCTCTTTAATGGTATTCTCACTGTTTACTTGAGGTGCCAAACCTCTATAGTCAGAACTATTATCCGTCTAAATATTTGGTGTCTTCAGTTGAAAATTCAAGAAACCTCAGATCGTCTGCCATTCGAGTGGCCATTTTTTTACTTTTGATTTAAATGACAGAAAATATGACTCAATACGAGTTCTCCAGGTTTAATATTGATACTCGTCATTAGGGCATATAACTAACGCAGAATTTCCGCCCTTTTCACATACAGATTTCCCAATATTTACACTGAATATGTTATTATGAAATGTAAACTCCTTTTACTGATTTTAAAGTAAATATTTTAAAAATAAATTACTAGCTGATGGCAAAGTGTTTAGAATTTCCTTACATCTTTCTCGTACACCAGCGCGTCCCAAGGTGGCGGATAGGGAGACCCTCAATTCTGCTGTGACATACATTTTGTCGTTGTACGCAGGCAAGACACCTTTTCCCAATCCGGTAAGTTACTGTCTTGGAGAATCAATTTTATAGTTTGGAGGAATTTTAGCGCCCATAGAGAGCTAAATGTGTCGAAATTAAAATAAAGTATAGCACAACTGTAATAAAAGCTGTTGATTTTATATAAACTAAATTTATCCTGACATGAGATAAATTTAAATCTTGTTGTAGGATACAATTTTATCATGCAATTAGAAAACATTTATCTTATTATGTGATAAACATGTATCTTGCATATAATAATTTTTTTCTGCCTTAGGATAAAATGTTATCATTTGATAAAATTTTATCTTTCTAAGTCAATTGTTAAGCGTACTTGTTTGTGATAAAATTTCTCTATTCTACATTAGAAGAGACAAGCATTAATTTTTCAATTATCTTGTGATGAAGCATGTAGTAATTAGTTCAAAACAAACCCAACAACTCAAGTTCTGATATGTGAGTTATGTGTAATTTTCTGCAGAAAGTTTGACGTACAAGAAAATATACAGAACTCTAATCGATGAGACATAAAATTGAGTAAACTCTGCTTTTTCCAAGGAAATTTAGTTTTGAAATGAAAAAATCGTGGTTGAGAAAAAAAAAGACATTCTAAAAAGTTATCAAACCCTTTGCGAAAAAAATTGAAAAGATTTTGATGAAAAGAGTCGTGTTGTCATTTAAGTAGACTCAGCCCTCTAATCTATTGAAAGGGTTAACCACCAAAATAACACAAATCAATGGAGGTCACTCTGGTCCAGATATCGACAGACTTTTAAAAACAAGTAAATTCCCTCCTGAAATATATTAGAAATTTCTTTCTTTGCTATTTTTTTATATCAGAAATCAATTATAGACACCATAAATGACTCCGATATTAGTAACTCAAGCCTGATAGATGCACTAAATGTCTCGGTTCTCGAAAGTGACATTTCTAGTATGAGCAATGTCTCTAGTATTCGTGTCCTCCTAAGGGTAAATATAAATTTAGTGCAACAAAGCAAATCAACAAATTAACTCAAGACATGAAAGCTATAAAAGAATATATGCATAAAATTGAATTGAAAATAGTTGAAAACATTTCATGATAACATTGTGTGACACATTGGTTGATAAATGAAAGAAAATTCCTGAAATCCAGAAAAATGTATCAAAGTTGAAGTTACAGCCAAAATAAACGTAACAAAATCAATAGATTCTCAACTTGTGGATAACAATAACGAAATAATAATGCAATGCCATTAATGCAACCAATAAACTTAAGGTCAGTGTTAATAAAAGGAAAAGTGAAATCTCTCATTTAGGACCAGATAAAGATACAAAAAGCAAATATAGAAACTTGAGGTAATCTGTCTTCTATGGTAAAACCCATCTAAACCAAAGAGGCATATCATGTTTTGTGCGTTATATAAAGCAACACATTAATCCTAATAGAAATAAAAAGGCACCGACACATCTTATTGCAACTCTATCAGAACTCTAACTCTAGCAGAACAATCATCATAACAAAAAATCTGGACTAATAGAAAAGGCTACCAATTTTTTGCTCAACGGTTAAAATTACCCAATGTTCAGTAATCAAGAACACCCCTTATGAATACAAGAGTCAAAGAACATGTGAATTATATACAATTATGCAAATACAAATACAAGAACTAAAAAAATTAATTTCATTCATAACTGAAAATTACTGTTTATCCATTCATTACAAGAAACTTTTTAATTGCATGGTTCATTTTAATTCAAATTTCTTAAAAAAGAAACAAATCTGAATTATGTATGTCAAACAATTAGTTTACCAAGCAAACTGAATTATTTCCTGTTGTACAGTGTGTGCAAGATTTCAGTGTTATCTCTGTTTTCATTTAAACAACAGTGGTGATGTTTAATGATAAAAATAGTATATTATTGAATCAACTCTCCATATCTGCCCGGAATATTCATAGGCTTGGGTATAAAATTAATGATGATCAAGTTATTGAGAAAATCAATAGTGAAATTAATACTCTTCTTAAAACTTGGACTTATATGGAGATTTTAATTTAAGGACTAGAAAAATGATTAAAAATATGTTAAGGGGAAAGTTGTTCTAAGAAAATTATTCCGTTGACACAGAGTTAAAAAACAATCAAGATAATGTATGTAACTCTCAGCGCAAGAATTTATTAGCTTTATGTATAACATCAAAATAAAGAATCAATAATGACAGAATTGTGATTTTCACTTTTATATTTTACTTTTTTAAATGTGAATTATTTAAGTACTGTTGATTATGCTATTTTGAGTAAGAGTCTTCTACCCTCATGTCTAAATACACTAAGTTTGAATTTAATTATCTTTCGGATCAAGCACAAATTCAAGTGACAGTGAAATGTAAAGTTAAATAAAAAAACAGAGCCATCTTATATTTTCAAATTGCCAAACACTCAGAACTTTAAATGGAATAATATGTCTAAAGATAAACATTTCTTCGTTGGAAGAATGCAAAGAATTCAGTATAATAGGAAAGTCAACACTGCCACAAAGATCGTCATGGAGCTCCCATAATCAATAGGCAAGAGAGAAGGATCTGCTATCGTAAGATCAATTGCCAAGCATGATCCATACCAAATAAGTATTCGTACTCTCATTAAAAATGTACAAGTCCTCCTGATTCATTAAGCCTGCAATAATCTTACCTTTATCGTTTATTGTGTTAGTCCCCCAATAGACGATTGTGGTGGCTCCAAGCAACATATATATATGGTAGCTGAACAGTAAGGTGTTTCAACTGATTTAATTTTGAAGAAAAATTATACACAGTGCACAAAGTTATCGTTTTGTATAAAGATATTCTTACAGCAATCATTCCGTCAACATATGTGATGTATATAGAGCAGTATTTAAGGATAAAGCATCACTTCGGTTTAGGTGAGATATTTGAAGACAAAATGCAACAGGACGAAAGGCTTGAACTAGTAATGAAATTTTAAAAAAGTAATCTTAAGACCTCGACAATTTCAGCGCACAATGTTATCTATTAGTGGAAGAGACGGATTGGAAGATATTAGATTGGAGTGCAGTCTAACTCCGCCCGTCTACATTTGCTGACTGGCTTGGGGATAGTGTATCCATTATATCGCCCCAAATGGTCTCGTATACGTTATCATTCTAGATTGCAGATTGTATAGTGGACCTGAAATGGATCTTTTACCACTTTGAAAAAGACGTGGATGGGTTACATTGATTAGATGGCGAAGATTAAGAGGTTTGAGTTGTTGATTGATTGATTGATTTGATGTCTGCTTTACGTCCAGCTAGCAGTATTTCAGCTATATTCAGGGTAGGAACAAGTTAACAAACAATAAATCAACGGAAATGGGGGTGGGATGGGTCACAGGGAATACAATTTGACTGACACTGGAAAAGCATGGAGTTTTGAGTAGGGGCAGAAAATTTAACCTTTTGTAGCGGCTACAAGAAGCCTACTCTTTTTCGAAATCAACAAAAGGGGTCTTTATCGTGCAAGGAGCGTGGCACTCTCCAAACACGTTACCAACTACTGTCCGCGGTCAGGCTTTCCGTATTATGACCTGACAACCCCCCAACGAAAGGGTCTCCCCTTTCCGCCAACCGGGACGCGCTGGGCTGCTCTGTGGGTCGAGCACTGGGAACCATCCCTGTATGGTCCCAGTTGAGTTGTTGAAGATATCGGGTATGATGATATGATTTTGTTACTAATTTTAACAGGATCTTATTTATCAATAGGCAAGGTGATCATTGTTTGTGTCTCAATTATAGCATAGACGCGCTTGGTCACAGCAGTCTTCACTTAATGTGTCAGTTCGACAAACAAAACCGATATTATAACCTTCTGACCGGCAAAAACCGTTTTCCGCCATTGTTCTGGAGTTACATTGTACAAGAACAGGGGCCCCAAGGACCGTAACTCCTGTTAAAAATCGCGCCATGTTAGGATTAGTCTAGATTATCCAGACGCTTAATTGCATTTGTGCGTCTGGATTTATCTATAGTTTGAACTCGTTATCATTACGCCCAAAACTGGGCGTAATTTTTGATTAGACGACACTTTTGTTGTCTAAAAAATTACTTTCATTCATATCAAGAAGTGTGTAAAAAATTGTACCAAAGTTTACATTTGGATATTTTTATAAAATATTACTTAACCAATTAATTAAACAAGTATTATTGTTATGCACAATCAAGAGAGAATCTTACTGTGACGTCATTATATAAGTATAGACATGTTTGCATTGTTCTCCTGATCTAAAAATAAGGCCTAAAATAGAATCATTGTTTTGTCTCCACCTATTGGTAGCGAAATTACAACAAGGTGATCCCAGATGCTATTATATATGCGTCTGGGTGATCGAGACTATGTTAGGTCTTCAATATAATTACATGGATCAGTTCCGGTAAGAGAAACAAAACCAATGCTCCCGAGTTCCCTAGTAGTAAAAAAGAACAATAGGCAAGTTAGAGACTATGTTTGGCTATGTGAACAAAAAGTGGTTGATGTTGGTGACACCTACTTAAATGATAAAGCAGCATTTAGTTTTGTTCAAGCTATTGCCAAAGCTGAAAATCTGAAAACTAGAGAAATGACTTTAGAAGCATCTTCTTATTCTCCCATTCTTGATGGAACCACAGATGAACACGAGGTGGTCAATTATGCTTGAAAAACATACCATTAGTAACATAAAAATGTCTTTCTGGTAGCAGGGATTATACATCAATAATGTTGATGAATGAGCAGAAAACACATTTTTGTCTTGGAATTAGGTAAATGTTCATTAGTTTGAAAGAATATAATTTTTTTTATAATAATCAGATCTAAATTAAGCATATAAATAAAGCCTCAAAATTTCAAGAATAGTCATACTTTGAATTGAATAGCTTTTCAATTCTTAATGATATGTTTTTGACATCACTTAAAAGTGCTTCAAATGAATGTAATAATCCTGCATAGCAATTTTATTAACTTATGCTTGTTTCATTCGTATACTTTTAAAAGTTTCCTTTCTTCAAAATATACTAGTATTATCTGTAAATAATTTAGAAATTTCATAATGCTGAACGAATTTTGATTCAATTTATTTTGTTAAAATTTGTATTAGGTATCTATATTATTTCAGTGCTATACTACGTTTACTCAATTTTTGGTTCTCTTATTTTAAGAATTTGGAGTGTCTGAGGTGAAAGAAGTTTGCAGTCAATTTGAGAGTCTGAAGAAGGCTCAAGAAAACTTTGATGTGGAAACAGCAGTAAACGAACTTAAAATGTTGAAAGTTGCAGAAGAGGTTAGTACAATCATAAAATTACCTTTCGCTCTGAAAAATTTATTTAAGCTGAAAATGTAAAGTTCAAATCTCTTACACTGAATTTATATTATTTGTTATCAAATATTTGCCCTTGGATGTAAAATAGATCTGAATACTCTATTAATTTTTATCACTGTCTCTGAAATCTGATGCAGGTTTGGTGACAAACGCACAACTTTGTAATGGCTTGATATTTACAGTGACTTGAGGTAAGACTTTCCTATCTTATGGATTGTAGACATTTTAAACAACATTCTTGCCACTATTCTTAGGTGTGTAACAATGTACTCACAAAATAAGGTGGTTAAAACATGTCGATAAAACTAAGCGGATCAACACTAGAAGCTCTTCTACTGGTTACATGTACGTTTGAAAGCCTAAGCATTTCTGAATATGACCAAACTACTACCATTGATTGGTGGATGGTTACTATTTACTTTAAAATATATCAAAAATAAATTATGTTAATTATTCTTATTCAAGCTTTCTACAATCAAATCTGTGAGGAGTTCAGTACAAACTGAAAACAGAAAGTTCCTGCAGATCAAAAACAAACATCATTCAGTCAATAACATGTGAAAATTTGATCTGTATTTAATGGATAGCAACCTATGATTGTTTGGAATATGTTGTATCGAAACAGAAAAACAAGAAAGAACGGCATAACACTTCTGAACATATACCTAAACATACACATTAATAATACATGTAATATAAACTACTGAAGTTGAATCAAGAATAAAAATATAAAGTTTTTAAAGAAAAAGCTCAAGCAATTTAATGTATTCACTTTATTATTCAGGCAAGTTCACTGAAAAAGAGAGTAGTATGACTACAAACGCAAAACAGTATCTGTTGATCCTAATGAACAAACTTCTGATTAAGCCGAACTTTGAGATGTCACAGATGAATCTGAAACAAAATAAAATACAGAATGATGACAATTCACAAAATGAAAGCCAATGAAGGGTCGGACAGACAGTTTCACAGGAACGGCTTCTATTGATTCTTGTACAGCAACTTATATTTCTAAAAAGGAAGATACTAATTCTTAATGAGATGTGCGACGACAATGAGGAGGAGGACATTTATGCATATTTTGATGACGTTATTGATGAAATAACTAACTGGTCAAATATATTGCTTTATAGTAAGGAATAAAGTAACTCATAATTTTCTTTTTAAATTATTAATTGCTATAATGTAAGAAATTATTGCAAGCTTTTCAATATTTATAACCTATATGCAGTAACATGTAATAATTTCTTAACAATAGTTATAAAGACATACACAGGATATACACAGTAAAGGGAAAATATAGAGGTAGGCCATGGAAAAATCATACAGTCAAGGAAAATGAATGCAAAATTTAAACAAATTCGGCCCAACAAAAGCTGCTTCGGTCCAGCATTTCGTGAGAAGTTGGTGGACCGGATGTCTACCATTCACTGGAAAGATTCCGTAAGACTGACACACACGTGCATATGACTTTCTAGCAAAAGAGGAATTCCTCGCCGAACTGAACAGCCGACGAGCCTCAGGGTAAGACTGTTTTTCCGTCTCCAATTTCTGAATGTTTTTCTCATTTTCCTCATGGGCAACTGTTCATGAATATCTTGATTTTATACTGTTAAAGTTGGTGTTAGGTATTAAATAAGTCAAGGGAAACCTTGATGAAGACATTTACTTCAATCGTCAGTTATTCCAAATTGCTCAGTCAATTTTGATAAATGCACAACTCAAATTGAAAATGTGTTATAACAAAAAATGCCTTGTTAGGCCTGGTGACTATTTCTTGTATATGTGTCTGGTTTTTTTTTTGGGGGGGGGGGTAGGGGGCATATATTACCGTCAATATACAGCTCATACGAAATAGAGAGGCAAATAAATAGCTTAAAAATAGGTTGCAAAACTTCTGGTCAGCGAAAGCAAAATAACACATGTCATAATAAAATGCTAAAAACAGTACACAGAACGCAAAAATGATGATAACAGTAAACCATATTCCTCTTTATCGATTCCTTGTTATGTTTTTGTTTCGACAGAAAATTTTGTTCAAATTTTGCAACGGTTGTTTAGCCTTTAAGTCACCTTTAAAAACAAAGTCAAAAAATGCCTTAAAGTGTTTGGTCATCAGAAGACACTTGATCCCTTGAGAAACATGCGTCATATTTTTTATTTAAGCAATTCGACAAGCATCATAGATATTATTTAACTTGTGAAAAATAAAACATTGTTGTCGGCAATAATTTTACAGTTTTCAGAGAAATTTATTACAGTTAAGTTTCTGCATTACTCCGTAATTCCCTTTGCTTACATAGAAATCGGATGTCAGCCACACTTTTTATCTGACAACTAACGAAAATCTTTGTCAAAAGGAATGAAATAGATTTTTTACACATCCGTTGATATTGTGATGATTTTGTTAATTATGTGTAGCTGTATTATGAGTAAAATGCATATTAGGTAACGGAAGTAAAAGTGACGCAGTTTACGTATTTTCACTAACCCCCGTTGCTAGGATGCGGGCTAGGTTTGAATCGTCCTATGAAAATGGAATAATCCATAAGGGAGTATAAATACCAGGGCAGATTGCTCAATCATTGTCATTCTGAACGCGGAGGATGACCGGTGCAGAACGGTTGTCGAGGTAGGGACATAGAACGAAACCTACAAGTAAAGCTTGGGAGTTTAAAGCGATATAGGTAGAGTTCAATTCACGGAGCTGAAGCTTACAGCGTCTGATGTTGTAGACTTGTCTCAGCCTCTCAGACCAGTAAGTCTCCAAATAACGTGGTTGAATACAAGCTTGGTTCTATGTCATAGGGGATGGGGTATGGAAGCATTGCGTTTCCATACCATAGGCGGCATATAAGCATTACGCTTATTTGTCGTAGTCTAGGAGCATCGCGCTACTAGACAAGTATCCAAGTGATATATGTTAGACAGAGGAAGGTCATACAGGACATGGGTTGTAGGAACCTAGATTATGATGTTATATCTTGTGGATTATTACGGTCATAGAAAATACAGGAAGGTCATATAGGACAGATGTGTGTTATGATGTTTTATCTTGTGAATTATAATGGTTTTTTGAATCTGATATAATGACTAAATATTGGCGCTGTTGTGTAAATATGTATATAGTATAATGGATCATAAGCAGGTAGCTTATAAAGTAACTCGACGGGTGTCTATATAGAGGCATGCACAGCTGACTCGTCCGGAGCACCTTAGTGCACCCATGGTTTTATCGGGTTCGGGTTACTCGCATTTTGGTTTCTTGTTTTATGTCATGTATATAGTTTGTAGCATAAGTGAATTTAATGTATTCAGCATTAAATTCCTTTATCGAAGGAAGACTGACT
The DNA here is from genome assembly GCA_944474755.1 of Limnoperna fortunei. Lineage (NCBI taxonomy): Eukaryota > Metazoa > Mollusca > Bivalvia > Mytilida > Modiolidae > Limnoperna > Limnoperna fortunei. The sequence continues at coordinate 19,839,728 of OX104120.1, forward strand.
AGTATAGTTGTTGGCTGTTGTTGCTTTCGCTCTAGTATTCCTTAAACACATGATTGGTGATTGGTTAAACCTGTCTTAAAATAGAAAAACCAAATTGAGGTTCGGTCTTTTTGAAAATCGTCTGCAAGGAGGTGACAGGAAAAATGTCGGTTTGGCAATCTAAATTTTTTAATCCTTATTAATCTTCCATTCAACAACACATCTTTGGAAGAAAAATTTGTTTAATGATCTTCAAAACCCAGAAATCTCGAAAAATGTTCTTTGGTTTCAGGATGGTTTAACAATTACTTTAATTTTATCACATCTGAGATGCGATGCATTGGAAGCATCATGTAGCTCCCGACATTTTATCAATATCTTGTAATTCTAGTTTCATATTTCCCCTAAACTTTAATAATAATAATGTTATGTTATGGACAAATTAATACGAGTTTTCTATTTAAATAAAAATAGGAGTAAAGCCCTGCTTCCCTCCCTCACGGTCACAGCTTTTTTGACAGTAAACCAATCGAGAAAAGTAGTAAACTTCTTGAATACGTGTCAAGAATCTGGATTAAAAATACTAAATGGTAGAACAATTGGAGATTTATTAGGAAAATACACTTTTGTGTTACATATAATGGATGTAGTGTTGTGGTTTATATTATTGTTTTTAATGATATATTTTTGCGGATTTTACTGTACATGATTTCACTTCTTTATGAAACCATTGTATGTTAGTTGTTCATTGTTAACAAATTTTCATGTAAAGAGCAGCTTTCAAAATTCATTGGAACCACTTCCATTTAAATTTATATCGACAAAAGAATCGGTCTAACTGTATTCCCAGAATATAAATAGCATTGAAAGTAAACAAAAAACTTGATACATTTATGACAACTAAATTTAATGACATTAATTTGTCTACTGATTCCTTAACCACAATTTTAAAAAGAAAATGCCAAAAAATCAGCTAAAATTGTTAAAGCCTCTAGCAACATTAAAATATATATATATATATATATATATATATATATATATATATATATATATATATATATATATAAAATAAAATAAAATAAAATAAAACTAGACATTGGTTCTCAGATTCATGTAAAGATCTCAGGAACACAGAAAAAAGTATGAAAAACTTGTTAATTAATTTCCCGGAAAAGATTAATATAGGATAAATTCTATTCAATTAGATCAAAATATAGACATCTTTGCAAATTTGAAGAAAAGTCATATAAAAACAAAATGTGTTCTTAATTAAGTAACAACTGTGCTAAGATCCAAATGTACTTTGGAACATGATAAATAAACTTGAAAGGGAATCAGCTAGTCAAATTGAAGACACTGATATTCCAAAGGAAGAATTCATATCATTTTACAAAAAACTAAATAAAGCTGACACTGAATATAGTAATAAACAACAAAATATCACTCAGGAATTTGAGACCCTAAAATCAAATATTAACTTCTCAGTCTCGGGTGAGTCGAACAATGAAATCACCTGTGAGGAGATGATAAAAGCAATTAAATTACTTAAAAATGGTAAAAGTGCATCATCAGACCTCATATCTAATGAAATGCTGAAGAATAGTACCACAGCATTAATTAAACCACTCTGTAAACTTTTTAAATTTTTTTCACATGGTATCTTCCCTAAATCTTGGAATGAAAACTATTTAGTTTTATTACATAAAAAAGGTAATAGATTTGACCTTAATAATTATAGGGGAATATCAAACTCAAACTTGGGAAAATTATTTAATAAGATTATATACAATCGACTTTTGGAATTTATGAATAATCACTTTCTAATAAGTAAGAACCAAATAGGATTTAAAAAAAATGCAGGACTTCTGATCACATTTTTACTCTAAAAAACTATCACAGATAACTATAAAATGAAAAATTAAAGTGTTTGCAGCCTTCACTGACCTAAGAAAAGCCTTTGACACAGTGGGGAGAATTGGTTTTTATTTATAAACTGTTAAAACATAACACTCCTAATGAAATATTTAAAATTATATACTCCATGTATACTGATACTATAAAAAATTAAATTTTCAAATGATCTAAGTGAGCCATTTATATCTGAAAGAGGTGTTAAACAAGGTGATGTTTGGAGTCCTCTTCTCCTTAACTTTTTATAGATGATACAACAAAAAAATACTGGAAAACAACATATATTACCCAGTGGTCTTGGGTGGTATTAGAGTAAGCATTCTTCTTTATGCTGATGATATTGTACTAATATCTCGGAGTAAGGAAGGGTTGCAAAACTGTCTCATTGCCATGCAGGAATACTGTTCAATATGGCATTTACATGTAAATACTGATAAATCCAAAGTAGTAGTATTTAATTCGAATGGTAAAACCTTTTAAACCAATTAAAATATAAAAATGTATATATCTAGAAACAGTATCTCAGTACTGTTATCTAGGCATTTTAATAAAATGTAATGGCAACTTTAATCTAGCTATTAACACATTGATCGAAAAAGCCAAAGAGCATATTTTGAAAATTAAAAAGCTAATTGGATTAAATAACCCTTGCAATTGTTAAAAAAAAACTCTTTGATACACTTATTTTACCCATTATCACATACTGCAGTTAAATATGGGGTATTTTCTCCACCTTTAAAGATACTGAACCATTTGAAAAATTACATCTTAATTTATAAAAGAAATTCTAGGTGTACATTGCAAAGCTACTAATGATGCATGTCGAGCTGAACTATGTCGACTTTCTCTTAAAAAGTAAAATTCCGTACTCAAGCATCAAATATCTAGAATTATAGACTCGGAAAATTCTTTAGTAAAAACTATTTTTTAAAATTCTGTTCACTCAACCAATTGGTTTATCAACTGAAAACAGTATTCAATAATTTAGGTTTTTCCTTTCTAAATCATGATTTAAGCTCACTTAAACAATACTTAAATTAAATAAAAATTAGATTAAATGATCAAAATCTCCAAAATCAAAATACACTTATAGACACATCTTCAAAACTAGAATTTTTTCAAAATTTTTGTTTTTAAATACCATGCAGACCTCGCTATTTAGATATCTTAAAGAAAGCTAAAGACAGGGCTGCTCTTTGTAAAATTCGTTTCAGTGCTCATAATCTAATGATAAGAAAGGGAAGATACCAAAAACTAAATAGAAAAGATGGAAACTGTCTAGTTTGCAATGCAGGAGAAATTTAAAATGAAGAACACTTTCTGTTGCATTGCAAACATTATAAGCTGATAAGAAGTATATTTCTTAAGAAAATCAAAGTTTAATCCCAAATCTTTTAACAAATCCCTATTATGCTTTTTGTTGAATAACACACGCCAGCTGGGCGTCCATAGTTCTGCGTTTTAGAGGCCCAGACTTGATCCAACACGCAGCGGGCACTGGACTACCTGTTTAATTCAAAGACTAATTTCACATTGGTATGGCAACACATTCCTCCATGGAAATAATTGTCAACTGAAGATATAAAATCTCTTGGAATGCAGAAATCCAATGTTTTTTCAAAAATTATATAAGAATCCCTTCATGTAACTAAATTTTAACTGTTTACACATAATTTACACTTATATCTTTATAAACGTTTGTTGCTTTTAATTCTAGTATATACATGCATATTAGCAAAACAGTACAGATTCCGAATGCTATACAAGTATGGCAGGTCAAACATCTTGTAATATATGTTGCTAAATCGTTAATGAAATTGGTACTTCGCTTCCTTTTTTTCGAATATTTTCAGGTATTGGGTCAGCTTGGAGCTTGTGAATTGAGGAGCCTTGCAAGGAAACAAAAGTTCTGCCTTGTTTGCTTATACATCATAAGGAATGCATTAACTCAATGGTTATATTGGAACCTTTATTAAATTGGATGACCCTCCAAAAATTTATTATGATAAATATTGGGCGGAAAGATCTTGGTAATGTATTGGTTAGAATGCAATTCTGGATGTTATTATTCTCTGGTCGCTGGAAATTTTTAAATAATTTGACAAATTGTGTTCGTGTTATTGACCAAAAAATGTTACATAAACAAATATTTAGACAAATCTACACGCTGCAATTATTTAGTTTACTATGACATATACATACTAAAAATTCGTATTAAATTGGAAGACCCTCCAAAAAATTTATTATGATAAATATTGGGCGGAATGATCTTGGTAATGTATTGGTTAGAATGCAATTCTGTATGTTATTATGCTCTGGTCGCTGGAAATTTTTACATAAACAAATATTTAGACAAATCTACATGCTGCAATTATTTAGTTTACTATGACATATGCATACTAAAAATTCCTAATTGTATATCTGTTCTGCAAATATTTAGTTAAATTTATATACTAGAGCAAATTTTCGCACCGTAGGTCGGGATGCTCTCCGGCTTTCTCCTCCAATAAAAAACTGAACGCCATGTTATAGTTGAAAAATTGCTGTAAGTGGCGTTCAACAACATTCCAACCAACAACATAAGTATACTAGAAGTTCTGAATATGTATTTACATTCAAGCACAGACATTCATGTGCTATTTCAATTTGTTATTCACATTTATATTGATGTAGATATGCCATATATATACTACAAATATATTATATTGAATATAACAGTGCTATTTGAATTTCAATTTGTTGTTCATATATATAAATATGCCATATATATACTAGAAATACATTATATTATATATTAGTTATATATCAGTTATATATTAATTATAGATATATATTTAACAGTATTGGCACAGCTGTGCAGTTCAAACCCCCCCCCCATTCTGTGGCGGTTGCCTGAAACGACACATGACAAGCATCTGTCATTTCAGTCAATTTGGCAGATTTTTCACTGCACTGGCCCCCCTTTTTATTAACTGTCAACTAGCAAATATCTAAATTCTGGAGTAACCACTGTTTCCCAGGGTTGCTCACCCCCCATATATATCAGTTGCTAATTCATTTATGGTCTGCCATCAAGTTGCGGCGACCAATATATAGACTTGAACTTTAATCTTATCTTATATTTCAAATATATATATTTATTTATTTATCTATTTATTTATCTATTTATTTATTTGTTTATATATTATTGTACTTGTATAATAAAGCTGTGGCCAAATACTGCCAATCTAGATCTTTGTTTTTATTCAGCATTCTCTGAGATAAGTGAATTTAATGTATTCAGCATTAAATTCCTTTATCGAAGGAAGACTGACTAGTATAGTTGTTGGCTGTTGTTGCTTTCGCTCTAGTATTCCTTAAACACATGATTGGTGATTGGTTAAACCTGTCTTAAAATAGAAAAACCAAATCGAGGTTCGGTCTTTTAGGGGACAGGAAAAATGTCGGTTTGGCAATCTAAATTTGTTAAACCCTCCCACCCACCTCCATTACATAAAACGCACAACGTTTACATATTGTAATATATTTTGCTAATCATCTTGTTAATGAAATTGGTACTTCGCTTCCTTTTCTTGAATATTTTCAGTTATTGGGACAGCTTGGAGCTTGAGGATTGAGGAGCCTTGCAAGGAAAAAGCACAGTCTTGTTATCGCCGTGAAGTGTGAGAAGCGTGCTGTTACTTGGCTTTGCTCAAATATTCCAACAAGAATTAATCAATATTATCAAGGTGACAAATTCATTACGCCAGACGCGCGTTTCGTCTACATAAGACTCATCAGTGGCGTTTAACTATAAATGTTAAGATATTATTTATTGGGAGAAGGAATAATATTTTTTTCATTGGGAGATGGAATAATATAAGTCCACTGGGATCGTGTAAATACACAATACAGGCAGTTCAAAATATTATATAAAGGGTCTAAAAGAATGCTGCTGAACCAGTACACTTATTTAGTATCGGATCGACAAACATGACGATACAGCATAAACAAAAAATAATAATATACAAGTCTAGAAGATTATGCAACGATACATATGACGGTGTTTCTTGTCATAAATTTAGACACAGACTGACCAACGAATGGCCTTAGTCATTGAGTGTCAATATAAATAAATAACGTGAACAATCACAACATATTCATCTTAAACTTTCTCATTTTAAATAAACCCAAAACTTTTTTAATAGTTGCTTCTCAGTCCGCTAACCGGGGACGTGCCGTGCTGTTACTTGGCTTTGCTCAAATATTCCAACAAGAATTAATCAATATTATCAAGGTGACAAATTCATTACGCCAGACGCGCGTTTCGTCTACATAAGACTCATCAGTGGCGTTTAACTATAAATGTTTAAGATATTATTCATTGGGAGATGGAATAATATTTTTTTTCATTGGGAGATGGAATAATATAAGTCCACTGGGATGAATAATATCTTAAACATTTATAGTTAAACGCCACTGATGAGTCTTATGTAGACGAAACGCGCGTCTGGCGTAATGAATTTGTCACCTTGATAATATTAATTAATTCTTGTTGGAATATTTGAGCAAAGCCAAGTAACAGCACGGCACGTCCCCGGTTAGCGGACTGAGAAGCAACTATTAAAAAAGTTTTGGGTTTATTTAAAATGAGAAAGTTTAAGATGAATATGTTGTGATTGTTCACGTTATTTATTTATATTGACACTCAATGACTAAGGCCATTCGTTGGTCAGTCTGTGTCTAAATTTATGACAAGAAACACCGTCATATGTATCGTTGCATAATCTTCTAGACTTGTATATTATTATTTTTTGTTTATGCTGTATCGTCATGTTTGTCGATCCGATACTAAATAAGTGTACTGGTTCAGCAGCATTCTTTTAGACCCTTTATATAATATTTTGAACTGCCTGTATTGTGTATTTACACGATCCCAGTGGACTTATATTATTCCATCTCCCAATAAAAAAAATATTATTCCATCTCCCAATGAAGAATATCGTAAACATTTATAGTTAAACGCCACTGATGAGTCTTATGTAGACGAAACGCGCGTCTGGCGTAATGAATTTGTCACCTTGATAATTTGGATTACATCTTGTTGGAATATTTGAGCAAAGCCAGGTAACAGCACGGCACGTCCCCGGTTAGCGGACTGAGAAGCAACTATTAAAAAGTTTTGGGTTCATTTAAAATGAGAAAGTTTAAGATGAATATGTTGTGATTGTTCACGTTATTTATTTATATTGACACTCAATGACTAAGGCCATTCGTTGGTCAGTCTGTGTCTAAATTTATGACAAGAAACACCGTCATATGTATCGTTGCATAATCTTCTAGACTTTTATATTATTATTTTTTGTTTATGCTGTATCGTCATGTTTGTCGATCCGATACTAAATAAGTGTACTGGTTCAGCAGCATTCTTTTAGACCCTTTATATAATATTTTGAACTGCCTGTATTGTGTATTTACACGATCCCAGTGGACTTATATTATTCCATCTCCCAATAAAAAAAATATTATTCCATCTCCCAATGAAGAATATCGTAAACATTTATAGTTAAACGCCACTGATGAGTCTTATGTAGACGAAACGCGCGTCTGGCGTAATGAATTTGTCACCTTGATAATTTGGATTACATCTTGTTGGAATATTTGAGCAAAGCCAGGTAACAGCACGGCACGTCCCCGGTTAGCGGACTGAGAAGCAACTATTAAAAAGTTTTGGGTTCATTTAAAATGAGAAAGTTTAAGATGAATATGTTGTGATTGTTCACGTTATTTATTTATATTGACACTCAATGACTAAGGCCATTCGTTGGTCAGTCTGTGTCTAAATTTATGACAAGAAACACCGTCATATGTATCGTTGCATAATCTTCTAGACTTTTATATTATTATTTTTTGTTTATGCTGTATCGTCATGTTTGTCGATCCGATACTAAATAAGTGTACTGGTTCAGCAGCATTCTTTTAGACCCTTTATATAATATTTTGAACTGCCTGTATTGTGTATTTACACGATCCCAGTGGACTTATATTATTCCATCTCCCAATAAAAAAAATATTATTCCATCTCCCAATGAAGAATATCGTAAACATTTATAGTTAAACGCCACTGATGAGTCTTATGTAGACGAAACGCGCGTCTGGCGTAATGAATTTGTCACCTTGATAATTTGGATTACATCTTGTTGGAATATTTGAGCAAAGCCAGGTAACAGCACGGCACGTCCCCGGTTAGCGGACTGAGAAGCAACTATTAAAAAGTTTTGGGTTCATTTAAAATGAGAAAGTTTAAGATGAATATGTTGTGATTGTTCACGTTATTTATTTATATTGACACTCAATGACTAAGGCCATTCGTTGGTCAGTCTGTGTCTAAATTTATGACAAGAAACACCGTCATATGTATCGTTGCATAATCTTCTAGACTTTTATATTATTATTTTTTGTTTATGCTGTATCGTCATGTTTGTCGATCCGATACTAAATAAGTGTACTGGTTCAGCAGCATTCTTTTAGACCCTTTATATAATATTTTGAACTGCCTGTATTGTGTATTTACACGATCCCAGTGGACTTATATTATTCCATCTCCCAATAAAAAAAATATTATTCCATCTCCCAATGAAGAATATCGTAAACATTTATAGTTAAACGCCACTGATGAGTCTTATGTAGACGAAACGCGCGTCTGGCGTAATGAATTTGTCACCTTGATAATTTGGATTACATCTTGTTGGAATATTTGAGCAAAGCCAGGTAACAGCACGGCACGTCCCCGGTTAGCGGACTGAGAAGCAACTATTAAAAAGTTTTGGGTTCATTTAAAATGAGAAAGTTTAAGATGAATATGTTGTGATTGTTCACGTTATTTATTTATATTGACACTCAATGACTAAGGCCATTCGTTGGTCAGTCTGTGTCTAAATTTATGACAAGGATCACCGTCATATGTATCGTTGCATAATCTTCTAGACTTTTATATTATTATTTTTTGTTTATGCTGTATCGTCATGTTTGTCGATCCGATACTAAATAAGTGTACTGGTTCAGCAGCATTCTTTTAGACCCTTTATATAATATTTTGAACTGCCTGTATTGTGTATTTACACGATCCCAGTGGACTTATATTATTCCATCTCCCAATAAAAAAAATATTATTCCATCTCCCAATGAAGAATATCGTAAACATTTATAGTTAAACGCCACTGATGAGTCTTATGTAGACGAAACGCGCGTCTGGCGTAATGAATTTGTCACCTTGATAATTTGGATTACATCTTGTTGGAATATTTGAGCAAAGCCAGGTAACAGCACGGCACGTCCCCGGTTAGCGGACTGAGAAGCAACTATTAAAAAGTTTTGGGTTCATTTAAAATGAGAAAGTTTAAGATGAATATGTTGTGATTGTTCACGTTATTTATTTATATTGACACTCAATGACTAAGGCCATTCGTTGGTCAGTCTGTGTCTAAATTTATGACAAGAAACACCGTCATATGTATCGTTGCATAATCTTCTAGACTTTTATATTATTATTTTTTGTTTATGCTGTATCGTCATGTTTGTCGATCCGATACTAAATAAGTGTACTGGTTCAGCAGCATTCTTTTAGACCCTTTATATAATATTTTGAACTGCCTGTATTGTGTATTTACACGATCCCAGTGGACTTATATTATTCCATCTCCCAATAAAAAAAATATTATTCCATCTCCCAATGAAGAATATCGTAAACATTTATAGTTAAACGCCACTGATGAGTCTTATGTAGACGAAACGCGCGTCTGGCGTAATGAATTTGTCACCTTGATAATTTGGATTACATCTTGTTGGAATATTTGAGCAAAGCCAGGTAACAGCACGGCACGTCCCCGGTTAGCGGACTGAGAAGCAACTATTAAAAAGTTTTGGGTTCATTTAAAATGAGAAAGTTTAAGATGAATATGTTGTGATTGTTCACGTTATTTATTTATATTGACACTCAATGACTAAGGCCATTCGTTGGTCAGTCTGTGTCTAAATTTATGACAAGAAACACCGTCATATGTATCGTTGCATAATCTTCTAGACTTTTATATTATTATTTTTTGTTTATGCTGTATCGTCATGTTTGTCGATCCGATACTAAATAAGTGTACTGGTTCAGCAGCATTCTTTTAGACCCTTTATATAATATTTTGAACTGCCTGTATTGTGTATTTACACGATCCCAGTGGACTTATATTATTCCATCTCCCAATAAAAAAAATATTATTCCATCTCCCAATGAAGAATATCGTAAACATTTATAGTTAAACGCCACTGATGAGTCTTATGTAGACGAAACGCGCGTCTGGCGTAATGAATTTGTCACCTTGATAATTTGGATTACATCTTGTTGGAATATTTGAGCAAAGCCAGGTAACAGCACGGCACGTCCCCGGTTAGCGGACTGAGAAGCAACTATTAAAAAGTTTTGGGTTCATTTAAAATGAGAAAGTTTAAGATGAATATGTTGTGATTGTTCACGTTATTTATTTATATTGACACTCAATGACTAAGGCCATTCGTTGGTCAGTCTGTGTCTAAATTTATGACAAGAAACACCGTCATATGTATCGTTGCATAATCTTCTAGACTTTAATATTATTATTTTTTGTTTATGCTGTATCGTCATGTTTGTCGATCCGATACTAAATAAGTGTACTGGTTCAGCAGCATTCTTTTAGACCCTTTATATAATATTTTGAACTGCCTGTATTGTGTATTTACACGATCCCAGTGGACTTATATTATTCCATCTCCCAATAAAAAAAATATTATTCCATCTCCCAATGAAGAATATCGTAAACATTTATAGTTAAACGCCACTGATGAGTCTTATGTAGACGAAACGCGCGTCTGGCGTAATGAATTTGTCACCTTGATAATTTGGATTACATCTTGTTGGAATATTTGAGCAAAGCCAGGTAACAGCACGGCACGTCCCCGGTTAGCGGACTGAGAAGCAACTATTAAAAAGTTTTGGGTTCATTTAAAATGAGAAAGTTTAAGATGAATATGTTGTGATTGTTCACGTTATTTATTTATATTGACACTCAATGACTAAGGCCATTCGTTGGTCAGTCTGTGTCTAAATTTATGACAAGAAACACCGTCATATGTATCGTTGCATAATCTTCTAGACTTTTATATTATTATTTTTTGTTTATGCTGTATCGTCATGTTTGTCGATCCGATACTAAATAAGTGTACTGGTTCAGCAGCATTCTTTTAGACCCTTTATATAATATTTTGAACTGCCTGTATTGTGTATTTACACGATCCCAGTGGACTTATATTATTCCATCTCCCAATAAAAAAAATATTATTCCATCTCCCAATGAAGAATATCGTAAACATTTATAGTTAAACGCCACTGATGAGTCTTATGTAGACGAAACGCGCGTCTGGCGTAATGAATTTGTCACCTTGATAATTTGGATTACATCTTGTTGGAATATTTGAGCAAAGCCAGGTAACAGCACGGCACGTCCCCGGTTAGCGGACTGAGAAGCAACTATTAAAAAGTTTTGGGTTCATTTAAAATGAGAAAGTTTAAGATGAATATGTTGTGATTGTTCACGTTATTTATTTATATTGACACTCAATGACTAAGGCCATTCGTTGGTCAGTCTGTGTCTAAATTTATGACAAGAAACACCGTCATATGTATCGTTGCATAATCTTCTAGACTTTTATATTATTATTTTTTGTTTATGCTGTATCGTCATGTTTGTCGATCCGATACTAAATAAGTGTACTGGTTCAGCAGCATTCTTTTAGACCCTTTATATAATATTTTGAACTGCCTGTATTGTGTATTTACACGATCCCAGTGGACTTATATTATTCCATCTCCCAATAAAAAAAATATTATTCCATCTCCCAATGAAGAATATCGTAAACATTTATAGTTAAACGCCACTGATGAGTCTTATGTAGACGAAACGCGCGTCTGGCGTAATGAATTTGTCACCTTGATAATTTGGATTACATCTTGTTGGAATATTTGAGCAAAGCCAGGTAACAGCACGGCACGTCCCCGGTTAGCGGACTGAGAAGCAACTATTAAAAAGTTTTGGGTTCATTTAAAATGAGAAAGTTTAAGATGAATATGTTGTGATTGTTCACGTTATTTATTTATATTGACACTCAATGACTAAGGCCATTCGTTGGTCAGTCTGTGTCTAAATTTATGACAAGAAACACCGTCATATGTATCGTTGCATAATCTTCTAGACTTTTATATTATTATTTTTTGTTTATGCTGTATCGTCATGTTTGTCGATCCGATACTAAATAAGTGTACTGGTTCAGCAGCATTCTTTTAGACCCTTTATATAATATTTTGAACTGCCTGTATTGTGTATTTACACGATCCCAGTGGACTTATATTATTCCATCTCCCAATAAAAAAAATATTATTCCATCTCCCAATGAAGAATATCGTAAACATTTATAGTTAAACGCCACTGATGAGTCTTATGTAGACGAAACGCGCGTCTGGCGTAATGAATTTGTCACCTTGATAATTTGGATTACATCTTGTTGGAATATTTGAGCAAAGCCAGGTAACAGCACGGCACGTCCCCGGTTAGCGGACTGAGAAGCAACTATTAAAAAGTTTTGGGTTCATTTAAAATGAGAAAGTTTAAGATGAATATGTTGTGATTGTTCACGTTATTTATTTATATTGACACTCAATGACTAAGGCCATTCGTTGGTCAGTCTGTGTCTAAATTTATGACAAGAAACACCGTCATATGTATCGTTGCATAATCTTCTAGACTTTTATATTATTATTTTTTGTTTATGCTGTATCGTCATGTTTGTCGATCCGATACTAAATAAGTGTACTGGTTCAGCAGCATTCTTTTAGACCCTTTATATAATATTTTGAACTGCCTGTATTGTGTATTTACACGATCCCAGTGGACTTATATTATTCCATCTCCCAATAAAAAAAATATTATTCCATCTCCCAATGAAGAATATCGTAAACATTTATAGTTAAACGCCACTGATGAGTCTTATGTAGACGAAACGCGCGTCTGGCGTAATGAATTTGTCACCTTGATAATTTGGATTACATCTTGTTGGAATATTTGAGCAAAGCCAGGTAACAGCACGGCACGTCCCCGGTTAGCGGACTGAGAAGCAACTATTAAAAAGTTTTGGGTTCATTTAAAATGAGAAAGTTTAAGATGAATATGTTGTGATTGTTCACGTTATTTATTTATATTGACACTCAATGACTAAGGCCATTCGTTGGTCAGTCTGTGTCTAAATTTATGACAAGGATCACCGTCATATGTATCGTTGCATAATCTTCTAGACTTTTATATTATTATTTTTTGTTTATGCTGTATCGTCATGTTTGTCGATCCGATACTAAATAAGTGTACTGGTTCAGCAGCATTCTTTTAGACCCTTTATATAATATTTTGAACTGCCTGTATTGTGTATTTACACGATCCCAGTGGACTTATATTATTCCATCTCCCAATAAAAAAAATATTATTCCATCTCCCAATGAAGAATATCGTAAACATTTATAGTTAAACGCCACTGATGAGTCTTATGTAGACGAAACGCGCGTCTGGCGTAATGAATTTGTCACCTTGATAATTTGGATTACATCTTGTTGGAATATTTGAGCAAAGCCAGGTAACAGCACGGCACGTCCCCGGTTAGCGGACTGAGAAGCAACTATTAAAAAGTTTTGGGTTCATTTAAAATGAGAAAGTTTAAGATGAATATGTTGTGATTGTTCACGTTATTTATTTATATTGACACTCAATGACTAAGGCCATTCGTTGGTCAGTCTGTGTCTAAATTTATGACAAGAAACACCGTCATATGTATCGTTGCATAATCTTCTAGACTTTTATATTATTATTTTTTGTTTATGCTGTATCGTCATGTTTGTCGATCCGATACTAAATAAGTGTACTGGTTCAGCAGCATTCTTTTAGACCCTTTATATAATATTTTGAACTGCCTGTATTGTGTATTTACACGATCCCAGTGGACTTATATTATTCCATCTCCCAATAAAAAAAATATTATTCCATCTCCCAATGAAGAATATCGTAAACATTTATAGTTAAACGCCACTGATGAGTCTTATGTAGACGAAACGCGCGTCTGGCGTAATGAATTTGTCACCTTGATAATTTGGATTACATCTTGTTGGAATATTTGAGCAAAGCCAGGTAACAGCACGGCACGTCCCCGGTTAGCGGACTGAGAAGCAACTATTAAAAAGTTTTGGGTTCATTTAAAATGAGAAAGTTTAAGATGGATATGTTGTGATTGTTCACGTTATTTATTTATATTGACACTCAATGACTAAGGCCATTCGTTGGTCAGTCTGTGTCTAAATTTATGACAAGAAACACCGTCATATGTATCGTTGCATAATCTTCTAGACTTTTATATTATTATTTTTTGTTTATGCTGTATCGTCATGTTTGTCGATCCGATACTAAATAAGTGTACTGGTTCAGCAGCATTCTTTTAGACCCTTTATATAATATTTTGAACTGCCTGTATTGTGTATTTACACGATCCCAGTGGACTTATATTATTCCATCTCCCAATAAAAAAAATATTATTCCATCTCCCAATGAAGAATATCGTAAACATTTATAGTTAAACGCCACTGATGAGTCTTATGTAGACGAAACGCGCGTCTGGCGTAATGAATTTGTCACCTTGATAATTTGGATTACATCTTGTTGGAATATTTGAGCAAAGCCAGGTAACAGCACGGCACGTCCCCGGTTAGCGGACTGAGAAGCAACTATTAAAAAGTTTTGGGTTCATTTAAAATGAGAAAGTTTAAGATGAATATGTTGTGATTGTTCACGTTATTTATTTATATTGACACTCAATGACTAAGGCCATTCGTTGGTCAGTCTGTGTCTAAATTTATGACAAGAAACACCGTCATATGTATCGTTGCATAATCTTCTAGACTTTTATATTATTATTTTTTTGTTTATGCTGTATCGTCATGTTTGTCGATCCGATACTAAATAAGTGTACTGGTTCAGCAGCATTCTTTTAGACCCTTTATATAATATTTTGAACTGCCTGTATTGTGTATTTACACGATCCCAGTGGACTTATATTATTCCATCTCCCAATATAAAAAAATATTATTCCATCTCCCAATGAAGAATATCGTAAACATTTATAGTTAAACGCCACTGATGAGTCTTATGTAGACGAAACGCGCGTCTGGCGTAATGAATTTGTCACCTTGATAATTTGGATTACATCTTGTTGGAATATTTGAGCAAAGCCAGGTAACAGCACGGCACGTCCCCGGTTAGCGGACTGAGAAGCAACTATTAAAAAGTTTTGGGTTCATTTAAAATGAGAAAGTTTAAGATGAATATGTTGTGATTGTTCACGTTATTTATTTATATTGACACTCAATGACTAAGGCCATTCGTTGGTCAGTCTGTGTCTAAATTTATGACAAGAAACACCGTCATATGTATCGTTGCATAATCTTCTAGACTTTTATATTATTATTTTTTGTTTATGCTGTATCGTCATGTTTGTCGATCCGATACTAAATAAGTGTACTGGTTCAGCAGCATTCTTTTAGACCCTTTATATAATATTTTGAACTGCCTGTATTGTGTATTTACACGATCCCAGTGGACTTATATTATTCCATCTCCCAATAAAAAAAATATTATTCCATCTCCCAATGAAGAATATCGTAAACATTTATAGTTAAACGCCACTGATGAGTCTTATGTAGACGAAACGCGCGTCTGGCGTAATGAATTTGTCACCTTGATAATTTGGATTACATCTTGTTGGAATATTTGAGCAAAGCCAGGTAACAGCACGGCACGTCCCCGGTTAGCGGACTGAGAAGCAACTATTAAAAAGTTTTGGGTTCATTTAAAATGAGAAAGTTTAAGATGAATATGTTGTGATTGTTCACGTTATTTATTTATATTGACACTCAATGACTAAGGCCATTCGTTGGTCAGTCTGTGTCTAAATTTATGACAAGAAACACCGTCATATGTATCGTTGCATAATCTTCTAGACTTTTATATTATTATTTTTTGTTTATGCTGTATCGTCATGTTTGTCGATCCGATACTAAATAAGTGTACTGGTTCAGCAGCATTCTTTTAGACCCTTTATATAATATTTTGAACTGCCTGTATTGTGTATTTACACGATCCCAGTGGACTTATATTATTCCATCTCCCAATAAAAAAAATATTATTCCATCTCCCAATGAAGAATATCGTAAACATTTATAGTTAAACGCCACTGATGAGTCTTATGTAGACGAAACGCGCGTCTGGCGTAATGAATTTGTCACCTTGATAATTTGGATTACATCTTGTTGGAATATTTGAGCAAAGCCAGGTAACAGCACGGCACGTCCCCGGTTAGCGGACTGAGAAGCAACTATTAAAAAGTTTTGGGTTCATTTAAAATGAGAAAGTTTAAGATGAATATGTTGTGATTGTTCACGTTATTTATTTATATTGACACTCAATGACTAAGGCCATTCGTTGGTCAGTCTGTGTCTAAATTTATGACAAGAAACACCGTCATATGTATCGTTGCATAATCTTCTAGACTTTAATATTATTATTTTTTGTTTATGCTGTATCGTCATGTTTGTCGATCCGATACTAAATAAGTGTACTGGTTCAGCAGCATTCTTTTAGACCCTTTATATAATATTTTGAACTGCCTGTATTGTGTATTTACACGATCCCAGTGGACTTATATTATTCCATCTCCCAATAAAAAAAATATTATTCCATCTCCCAATGAAGAATATCGTAAACATTTATAGTTAAACGCCACTGATGAGTCTTATGTAGACGAAACGCGCGTCTGGCGTAATGAATTTGTCACCTTGATAATTTGGATTACATCTTGTTGGAATATTTGAGCAAAGCCAGGTAACAGCACGGCACGTCCCCGGTTAGCGGACTGAGAAGCAACTATTAAAAAGTTTTGGGTTCATTTAAAATGAGAAAGTTTAAGATGAATATGTTGTGATTGTTCACGTTATTTATTTATATTGACACTCAATGACTAAGGCCATTCGTTGGTCAGTCTGTGTCTAAATTTATGACAAGAAACACCGTCATATGTATCGTTGCATAATCTTCTAGACTTTTATATTATTATTTTTTGTTTATGCTGTATCGTCATGTTTGTCGATCCGATACTAAATAAGTGTACTGGTTCAGCAGCATTCTTTTAGACCCTTTATATAATATTTTGAACTGCCTGTATTGTGTATTTACACGATCCCAGTGGACTTATATTATTCCATCTCCCAATAAAAAAAAATATTATTCCATCTCCCAATGAAGAATATCGTAAACATTTATAGTTAAACGCCACTGATGAGTCTTATGTAGACGAAACGCGCGTCTGGCGTAATGAATTTGTCACCTTGATAATTTGGATTACATCTTGTTGGAATATTTGAGCAAAGCCAGGTAACAGCACGGCACGTCCCCGGTTAGCGGACTGAGAAGCAACTATTAAAAAGTTTTGGGTTCATTTAAAATGAGAAAGTTTAAGATGAATATGTTGTGATTGTTCACGTTATTTATTTATATTGACACTCAATGACTAAGGCCATTCGTTGGTCAGTCTGTGTCGAAATTTATGACAAGAAACACCGTCATATGTATCGTTGCATAATCTTCTAGACTTTTATATTATTATTTTTTGTTTATGCTGTATCGTCATGTTTGTCGATCCGATACTAAATAAGTGTACTGGTTCAGCAGCATTCTTTTAGACCCTTTATATAATATTTTGAACTGCCTGTATTGTGTATTTACACGATCCCAGTGGACTTATATTATTCCATCTCCCAATAAAAAAAATATTATTCCATCTCCCAATGAAGAATATCGTAAACATTTATAGTTAAACGCCACTGATGAGTCTTATGTAGACGAAACGCGCGTCTGGCGTAATGAATTTGTCACCTTGATAATTTGGATTACATCTTGTTGGAATATTTGAGCAAAGCCAGGTAACAGCACGGCACGTCCCCGGTTAGCGGACTGAGAAGCAACTATTAAAAAGTTTTGGGTTCATTTAAAATGAGAAAGTTTAAGATGAATATGTTGTGATTGTTCACGTTATTTATTTATATTGACACTCAATGACTAAGGCCATTCGTTGGTCAGTCTGTGTCTAAATTTATGACAAGAAACACCGTCATATGTATCGTTGCATAATCTTCTAGACTTTTATATTATTATTTTTTGTTTATGCTGTATCGTCATGTTTGTCGATCCGATACTAAATAAGTGTACTGGTTCAGCAGCATTCTTTTAGACCCTTTATATAATATTTTGAACTGCCTGTATTGTGTATTTACACGATCCCAGTGGACTTATATTATTCCATCTCCCAATAAAAAAAATATTATTCCATCTCCCAATGAAGAATATCGTAAACATTTATAGTTAAACGCCACTGATGAGTCTTATGTAGACGAAACGCGCGTCTGGCGTAATGAATTTGTCACCTTGATAATTTGAATTACATCTTGTTGGAATATTTGAGCAAAGCCAGGTAACAGCACGGCACGTCCCCGGTTAGCGGACTGAGAAGCAACTATTAAAAAGTTTTGGGTTCATTTAAAATGAGAAAGTTTAAGATGAATATGTTGTGATTGTTCACGTTATTTATTTATATTGACACTCAATGACTAAGGCCATTCGTTGGTCAGTCTGTGTCTAAATTTATGACAAGAAACACCGTCATATGTATCGTTGCATAATCTTCTAGACTTTTATATTATTATTTATTGTTTATGCTGTATCGTCATGTTTGTCGATCCGATACTAAATAAGTGTACTGGTTCAGCAGCATTCTTTTAGACCCTTTATATAATATTTTGAACTGCCTGTATTGTGTATTTACACGATCCCAGTGGACTTATATTATTCCATCTCCCAATAAAAAAAATATTATTCCATCTCCCAATGAAGAATATCGTAAACATTTATAGTTAAACGCCACTGATGAGTCTTATGTAGACGAAACGCGCGTCTGGCGTAATGAATTTGTCACCTTGATAATTTGGATTACATCTTGTTGGAATATTTGAGCAAAGCCAGGTAACAGCACGGCACGTCCCCGGTTAGCGGACTGAGAAGCAACTATTAAAAAGTTTTGGGTTCATTTAAAATGAGAAAGTTTAAGATGAATATGTTGTGATTGTTCACGTTATTTATTTATATTGACACTCAATGACTAAGGCCATTCGTTGGTCAGTCTGTGTCTAAATTTATGACAAGAAACACCGTCATATGTATCGTTGCATAATCTTCTAGACTTTTATATTATTATTTTTTGTTTATGCTGTATCGTCATGTTTGTCGATCCGATACTAAATAAGTGTACTGGTTCAGCAGCATTCTTTTAGACCCTTTATATAATATTTTGAACTGCCTGTATTGTGTATTTACACGATCCCAGTGGACTTATATTATTCCATCTCCCAATAAAAAAAATATTATTCCATCTCCCAATGAAGAATATCGTAAACATTTATAGTTAAACGCCACTGATGAGTCTTATGTAGACGAAACGCGCGTCTGGCGTAATGAATTTGTCACCTTGATAATTTGGATTACATCTTGTTGGAATATTTGAGCAAAGCCAGGTAACAGCACGGCACGTCCCCGGTTAGCGGACTGAGAAGCAACTATTAAAAAGTTTTGGGTTCATTTAAAATGAGAAAGTTTAAGATGAATATGTTGTGATTGTTCACGTTATTTATTTATATTGACACTCAATGACTAAGGCCATTCGTTGGTCAGTCTGTGTCTAAATTTATGACAAGAAACACCGTCATATGTATCGTTGCATAATCTTCTAGACTTTTATATTATTATTTTTTGTTTATGCTGTATCGTCATGTTTGTCGATCCGATACTAAATAAGTGTACTGGTTCAGCAGCATTCTTTTAGACCCTTTATATAATATTTTGAACTGCCTGTATTGTGTATTTACACGATCCCAGTGGACTTATATTATTCCATCTCCCAATAAAAAAAATATTATTCCATCTCCCAATGAAGAATATCGTAAACATTTATAGTTAAACGCCACTGATGAGTCTTATGTAGACGAAACGCGCGTCTGGCGTAATGAATTTGTCACCTTGATAATTTGGATTACATCTTGTTGGAATATTTGAGCAAAGCCAGGTAACAGCACGGCACGTCCCCGGTTAGCGGACTGAGAAGCAACTATTAAAAAGTTTTGGGTTCATTTAAAATGAGAAAGTTTAAGATGAATATGTTGTGATTGTTCACGTTATTTATTTATATTGACACTCAATGACTAAGGCCATTCGTTGGTCAGTCTGTGTCTAAATTTATGACAAGAAACACCGTCATATGTATCGTTGCATAATCTTCTAGACTTTTATATTATTATTTTTTGTTTATGCTGTATCGTCATGTTTGTCGATCCGATACTAAATAAGTGTACTGGTTCAGCAGCATTCTTTTAGACCCTTTATATAATATTTTGAACTGCCTGTATTGTGTATTTACACGATCCCAGTGGACTTATATTATTCCATCTCCCAATAAAAAAAATATTATTCCATCTCCCAATGAAGAATATCGTAAACATTTATAGTTAAACGCCACTGATGAGTCTTATGTAGACGAAACGCGCATCTGGCGTAATGAATTTGTCACCTTGATAATTTGGATTACATCTTGTTGGAATATTTGAGCAAAGCCAGGTAACAGCACGGCACGTCCCCGGTTAGCGGACTGAGAAGCAACTATTAAAAAGTTTTGGGTTCATTTAAAATGAGAAAGTTTAAGATGAATATGTTGTGATTGTTCACGTTATTTATTTATATTGACACTCAATGACTAAGGCCATTCGTTGGTCAGTCTGTGTCTAAATTTATGACAAGAAACACCGTCATATGTATCGTTGCATAATCTTCTAGACTTTTATATTATTATTTTTTGTTTATGCTGTATCGTCATGTTTGTCGATCCGATACTAAATAAGTGTACTGGTTCAGCAGCATTCTTTTAGACCCTTTATATAATATTTTGAACTGCCTGTATTGTGTATTTACACGATCCCAGTGGACTTATATTATTCCATCTCCCAATAAAAAAAATATTATTCCATCTCCCAATGAAGAATATCGTAAACATTTATAGTTAAACGCCACTGATGAGTCTTATGTAGACGAAACGCGCGTCTGGCGTAATGAATTTGTCACCTTGATAATTTGGATTACATCTTGTTGGAATATTTGAGCAAAGCCAGGTAACAGCACGGCACGTCCCCGGTTAGCGGACTGAGAAGCAACTATTAAAAAGTTTTGGGTTCATTTAAAATGAGAAAGTTTAAGATGAATATGTTGTGATTGTTCACGTTATTTATTTATATTGACACTCAATGACTAAGGCCATTCGTTGGTCAGTCTGTGTCTAAATTTATGACAAGAAACACCGTCATATGTATCGTTGCATAATCTTCTAGACTTTTATATTATTATTTTTTGTTTATGCTGTATCGTCATGTTTGTCGATCCGATACTAAATAAGTGTACTGGTTCAGCAGCATTCTTTTAGACCCTTTATATAATATTTTGAACTGCCTGTATTGTGTATTTACACGATCCCAGTGGACTTATATTATTCCATCTCCCAATAAAAAAAATATTATTCCATCTCCCAATGAAGAATATCGTAAACATTTATAGTTAAACGCCACTGATGAGTCTTATGTAGACGAAACGCGCGTCTGGCGTAATGAATTTGTCACCTTGATAATTTGGATTACATCTTGTTGGAATATTTGAGCAAAGCCAGGTAACAGCACGGCACGTCCCCGGTTAGCGGACTGAGAAGCAACTATTAAAAAGTTTTGGGTTCATTTAAAATGAGAAAGTTTAAGATGAATATGTTGTGATTGTTCACGTTATTTATTTATATTGACACTCAATGACTAAGGCCATTCGTTGGTCAGTCTGTGTCTAAATTTATGACAAGAAACACCGTCATATGTATCGTTGCATAATCTTCTAGACTTTTATATTATTATTTTTTGTTTATGCTGTATCGTCATGTTTGTCGATCCGATACTAAATAAGTGTACTGGTTCAGCAGCATTCTTTTAGACCCTTTATATAATATTTTGAACTGCCTGTATTGTGTATTTACACGATCCCAGTGGACTTATATTATTCCATCTCCCAATAAAAAAAATATTATTCCATCTCCCAATGAAGAATATCGTAAACATTTATAGTTAAACGCCACTGATGAGTCTTATGTAGACGAAACGCGCGTCTGGCGTAATGAATTTGTCACCTTGATAATTTGGATTACATCTTGTTGGAATATTTGAGCAAAGCCAGGTAACAGCACGGCACGTCCCCGGTTAGCGGACTGAGAAGCAACTATTAAAAAGTTTTGGGTTCATTTAAAATGAGAAAGTTTAAGATGAATATGTTGTGATTGTTCACGTTATTTATTTATATTGACACTCAATGACTAAGGCCATTCGTTGGTCAGTCTGTGTCTAAATTTATGACAAGAAACACCGTCATATGTATCGTTGCATAATCTTCTAGACTTTTATATTATTATTTTTTGTTTATGCTGTATCGTCATGTTTGTCGATCCGATACTAAATAAGTGTACTGGTTCAGCAGCATTCTTTTAGACCCTTTATATAATATTTTGAACTGCCTGTATTGTGTATTTACACGATCCCAGTGGACTTATATTATTCCATCTCCCAATAAAAAAAATATTATTCCATCTCCCAATGAAGAATATCGTAAACATTTATAGTTAAACGCCACTGATGAGTCTTATGTAGACGAAACGCGCGTCTGGCGTAATGAATTTGTCACCTTGATAATTTGGATTACATCTTGTTGGAATATTTGAGCAAAGCCAGGTAACAGCACGGCACGTCCCCGGTTAGCGGACTGAGAAGCAACTATTAAAAAGTTTTGGGTTCATTTAAAATGAGAAAGTTTAAGATGAATATGTTGTGATTGTTCACGTTATTTATTTATATTGACACTCAATGACTAAGGCCATTCGTTGGTCAGTCTGTGTCTAAATTTATGACAAGAAACACCGTCATATGTATCGTTGCATAATCTTCTAGACTTTTATATTATTATTTTTTGTTTATGCTGTATCGTCATGTTTGTCGATCCGATACTAAATAAGTGTACTGGTTCAGCAGCATTCTTTTAGACCCTTTATATAATATTTTGAACTGCCTGTATTGTGTATTTACACGATCCCAGTGGACTTATATTATTCCATCTCCCAATAAAAAAAATATTATTCCATCTCCCAATGAAGAATATCGTAAACATTTATAGTTAAACGCCACTGATGAGTCTTATGTAGACGAAACGCGCGTCTGGCGTAATGAATTTGTCACCTTGATAATTTGGATTACATCTTGTTGGAATATTTGAGCAAAGCCAGGTAACAGCACGGCACGTCCCCGGTTAGCGGACTGAGAAGCAACTATTAAAAAGTTTTGGGTTCATTTAAAATGAGAAAGTTTAAGATGAATATGTTGTGATTGTTCACGTTATTTATTTATATTGACACTCAATGACTAAGGCCATTCGTTGGTCAGTCTGTGTCTAAATTTATGACAAGAAACACCGTCATATGTATCGTTGCATAATCTTCTAGACTTTAATATTATTATTTTTTGTTTATGCTGTATCGTCATGTTTGTCGATCCGATACTAAATAAGTGTACTGGTTCAGCAGCATTCTTTTAGACCCTTTATATAATATTTTGAACTGCCTGTATTGTGTATTTACACGATCCCAGTGGACTTATATTATTCCATCTCCCAATAAAAAAAATATTATTCCATCTCCCAATGAAGAATATCGTAAACATTTATAGTTAAACGCCACTGATGAGTCTTATGTAGACGAAACGCGCGTCTGGCGTAATGAATTTGTCACCTTGATAATTTGGATTACATCTTGTTGGAATATTTGAGCAAAGCCAGGTAACAGCACGGCACGTCCCCGGTTAGCGGACTGAGAAGCAACTATTAAAAAGTTTTGGGTTCATTTAAAATGAGAAAGTTTAAGATGAATATGTTGTGATTGTTCACGTTATTTATTTATATTGACACTCAATGACTAAGGCCATTCGTTGGTCAGTCTGTGTCTAAATTTATGACAAGAAACACCGTCATATGTATCGTTGCATAATCTTCTAGACTTTTATATTATTATTTTTTGTTTATGCTGTATCGTCATGTTTGTCGATCCGATACTAAATAAGTGTACTGGTTCAGCAGCATTCTTTTAGACCCTTTATATAATATTTTGAACTGCCTGTATTGTGTATTTACACGATCCCAGTGGACTTATATTATTCCATCTCCCAATAAAAAAAAATATTATTCCATCTCCCAATGAAGAATATCGTAAACATTTATAGTTAAACGCCACTGATGAGTCTTATGTAGACGAAACGCGCGTCTGGCGTAATGAATTTGTCACCTTGATAATTTGGATTACATCTTGTTGGAATATTTGAGCAAAGCCAGGTAACAGCACGGCACGTCCCCGGTTAGCGGACTGAGAAGCAACTATTAAAAAGTTTTGGGTTCATTTAAAATGAGAAAGTTTAAGATGAATATGTTGTGATTGTTCACGTTATTTATTTATATTGACACTCAATGACTAAGGCCATTCGTTGGTCAGTCTGTGTCTAAATTTATGACAAGAAACACCGTCATATGTATCGTTGCATAATCTTCTAGACTTTTATATTATTATTTTTTGTTTATGCTGTATCGTCATGTTTGTCGATCCGATACTAAATAAGTGTACTGGTTCAGCAGCATTCTTTTAGACCCTTTATATAATATTTTGAACTGCCTGTATTGTGTATTTACACGATCCCAGTGGACTTATATTATTCCATCTCCCAATAAAAAAAATATTATTCCATCTCCCAATGAAGAATATCGTAAACATTTATAGTTAAACGCCACTGATGAGTCTTATGTAGACGAAACGCGCGTCTGGCGTAATGAATTTGTCACCTTGATAATTTGGATTACATCTTGTTGGAATATTTGAGCAAAGCCAGGTAACAGCACGGCACGTCCCCGGTTAGCGGACTGAGAAGCAACTATTAAAAAGTTTTGGGTTCATTTAAAATGAGAAAGTTTAAGATGAATATGTTGTGATTGTTCACGTTATTTATTTATATTGACACTCAATGACTAAGGCCATTCGTTGGTCAGTCTGTGTCTAAATTTATGACAAGAAACACCGTCATATGTATCGTTGCATAATCTTCTAGACTTTTATATTATTATTTTTTTGTTTATGCTGTATCGTCATGTTTGTCGATCCGATACTAAATAAGTGTACTGGTTCAGCAGCATTCTTTTAGACCCTTTATATAATATTTTGAACTGCCTGTATTGTGTATTTACACGATCCCAGTGGACTTATATTATTCCATCTCCCAATATAAAAAAATATTATTCCATCTCCCAATGAAGAATATCGTAAACATTTATAGTTAAACGCCACTGATGAGTCTTATGTAGACGAAACGCGCGTCTGGCGTAATGAATTTGTCACCTTGATAATTTGGATTACATCTTGTTGGAATATTTGAGCAAAGCCAGGTAACAGCACGGCACGTCCCCGGTTAGCGGACTGAGAAGCAACTATTAAAAAGTTTTGGGTTCATTTAAAATGAGAAAGTTTAAGATGAATATGTTGTGATTGTTCACGTTATTTATTTATATTGACACTCAATGACTAAGGCCATTCGTTGGTCAGTCTGTGTCTAAATTTATGACAAGAAACACCGTCATATGTATCGTTGCATAATCTTCTAGACTTTTATATTATTATTTTTTGTTTATGCTGTATCGTCATGTTTGTCGATCCGATACTAAATAAGTGTACTGGTTCAGCAGCATTCTTTTAGACCCTTTATATAATATTTTGAACTGCCTGTATTGTGTATTTACACGATCCCAGTGGACTTATATTATTCCATCTCCCAATAAAAAAAATATTATTCCATCTCCCAATGAAGAATATCGTAAACATTTATAGTTAAACGCCACTGATGAGTCTTATGTAGACGAAACGCGCGTCTGGCGTAATGAATTTGTCACCTTGATAATTTGGATTACATCTTGTTGGAATATTTGAGCAAAGCCAGGTAACAGCACGGCACGTCCCCGGTTAGCGGACTGAGAAGCAACTATTAAAAAGTTTTGGGTTCATTTAAAATGAGAAAGTTTAAGATGAATATGTTGTGATTGTTCACGTTATTTATTTATATTGACACTCAATGACTAAGGCCATTCGTTGGTCAGTCTGTGTCTAAATTTATGACAAGAAACACCGTCATATGTATCGTTGCATAATCTTCTAGACTTTTATATTATTATTTTTTGTTTATGCTGTATCGTCATGTTTGTCGATCCGATACTAAATAAGTGTACTGGTTCAGCAGCATTCTTTTAGACCCTTTATATAATATTTTGAACTGCCTGAATTGTGTATTTACACGATCCCAGTGGACTTATATTATTCCATCTCCCAATAAAAAAAATATTATTCCATCTCCCAATGAAGAATATCGTAAACATTTATAGTTAAACGCCACTGATGAGTCTTATGTAGACGAAACGCGCGTCTGGCGTAATGAATTTGTCACCTTGATAATTTGGATTACATCTTGTTGGAATATTTGAGCAAAGCCAGGTAACAGCACGGCACGTCCCCGGTTAGCGGACTGAGAAGCAACTATTAAAAAGTTTTGGGTTCATTTAAAATGAGAAAGTTTAAGATGAATATGTTGTGATTGTTCACGTTATTTATTTATATTGACACTCAATGACTAAGGCCATTCGTTGGTCAGTCTGTGTCTAAATTTATGACAAGAAACACCGTCATATGTATCGTTGCATAATCTTCTAGACTTTTATATATATATATATATATATATATATATATATATATATATATATATATATATATATATATATATATATTTGTACTTGTATAATAAAGCTGTGGCCAAATACTGCCAATCTAGATCTTTGTTTTTATTCAGCATTCTCTTAGACAAATAGTTAGTAGAACAGTTGTATTAGCGTTGACCTCGAGACGTTAATAAACTGATAGGCTCTTCGGATCCTGAGTATAATCTGGTAACGAACAGACAACACGCTACAATCGCTCGGTGATATAAAATAAGGCTAGACACGTTACAGAATTGGTGTCAGCTGTGGAATAAGAGAAAACACGTTACAAAATTGGTGGCAGCGGTGGGATCTGAGGAGTCTATAAGATCGCATTACTTTATTTGAATTTATTTGTTAATGAGTAATGAAGATACATTTGTTATAAAACTTTTATTGAAATTAGTTGTTGAATTGAAAGAAAAGCGTAATGTATTAATCAGCAAAGATGATAGAGTTGTCTCCCCTTGCTCAGTTCTTACTGGATAACCTTATTACATTTATATATCTATGTTCTTATAATGAATACAATTATGTTAAAATGAAACTTTTGTTTATCTATTAGGATTTGTGATTTTGTTTCTTTCTTTGATTAAATTGTAATTGATTCTGCCTCTAACGGGCACCTTTAATTGGTAAATAAAAATCTGTTCTGTTCTGTTGATATAAACTATGGATCTTGGAGAGGTTGAAATGGAAATTGGTGATTTAGAAAGGGCTATACAGAGAAATGAAACCAATATGAGAGTTGAGAAAAGTTTTCGTGCCTCAACACCTAAGGAACATAGAGTTGCACAGTTTGCTGATTCAGTCTTTAAATTGAATAGTGGTTGTGACTTTACGGTTAATAGTAGACATAGGTAACATGAAAGAAATTCAAAACAAAATATTTCAGCACGTACAAATCAAAGGTTTGCAGTTTATTAAGCCTTGACAATACCATCCAACACATGATGCTTATAAAATTAAACTCATTTACCACTTACAGATTATTAAAGGTATTAGTGTTTAGGGATGATATCCAATGCACATTTTGGTAGATGTGTTATCGGACGCATGAAGATTGAGGCCTGGGTAATGTGATGATTTTGTTAATTATGTGTAGCTGTATTATGAGTAAAATGCATATTAGGTAACGGAAGTAAACGTGACGCAGTTTACGTATTTTCACTAACCCAGGTTGCTAGGATGCGGGCTAGGTTTGAATCGTCCTATGAAAATGGAATAATCCATAAGTGAGTATAAATACCAGGGCAGATTGCTCAATCGTGCGAGACCGTTTTACGGTAGTCAAGGACGTTAAAAACCCCCATAAGTAAGTAAGTCAATCATTGTCATTCTGAATGCGGAGGATGACCGGTGCAGAACGGTTGTCGAGGTAGGGACATAGAACGAAACCTACAAGTAAAGCTTGGGAGTTTAAAGCGATATAGGTAGAGTTCAATTCACGGAGCTGGAGCTTACAGCGTCTGATGTTGTAGACTTGTCTCAGCCTCTCAGACCAGTAAGTCTCCAAATAACGTGGTTGAATACAAGCTTGGTTCTGTGTCATAGGGGATGGGGTATGGAAGCATTGCGTTTCCATACCATAGGCGGCATATAAGCATTACGCTTATTTGTCGTAGTCTAGGAGCATCGCGCTACTAGACAAGTATCCAAGTGATATATTTTAGACAGAGGAAGGTCATACAGGACATGGGTTGTAGGAACCTAGATTATGATGTTATATCTTGTGGATTATTACGGTCATAGAAAATACAGGAAGGTCATATAGGACAGATGTGTGTTATGATGTTTTATCTTGTGAATTATAATGGTTTTTTGAATCTGATATAATGACTATTGATATTGGCGCTGTTGTGTAAATATGTATATAGTATAATGGATCATAAGCAGGTAGCTTATAAAGTAACTCGACGGGTGTCTATATAGAGGCAGGCACAGCTGACTCGTCCGGAGCACCTGAGTGCACCCATGGTTTTCATGGGGTTCGGGTTACTCGCATTTGGTTTCTTGTTTTGTGTCATGTATATAGTTTGTAGCATAAATAGTTAGTAGAACAGTTGTATTAGCGTTGACCTCGAGACGTTAATATAAACTGATAGACTCTTCGGATCCTGAGTATAATCAGGTAACGAACAGACAACACGCTACAATCGCTCGGTGATATAAAATAAGGCTAGACACGTTACAGAATTGGTGTCAGCTGTGGAATAAGAGAAAACACGTTACAATATCATACTTTAACTTCAATAAATATGCAAACCTGAATCGAATGTCGTTAATAGTAGAAAAACTTATCTTACAGACATTTTTTAAATGTACAAAAGTTATTTATTTAAGAAATAGATTATTGCGAGCGGGTTTTATGAGAATTAGAACATGGTCAGACTTTTTTTTGCAATATTTTATTCCGAGCGATAGCTAATTCGCATAAAGCCCACTAATCTATTTCGATTCTAATATGTCTAACAAATGTTTTAAATGTTCGAAGCGGCTCTAAGAGTAATAGTAATAGTAATAGCAATATTGTCTTTTTTAAACTAATAAGATATATCCCAAAACCGTATGTTAAAGCAAATAAAATTGAGATAAACATATATTCTCGTCATTTTATTGAATATATGTACCTTTTAAACAAACATATTGAGAAATTTTAACGAAATCGCATTGTTCCAGTTTGAAATTTTCAGTTCTGCGTAATATGACGTCGGAATTATAATTGTGACGTGATATTAATTCGAATGTAGAATTGTTGATAAAAATAATGCATCGAGAGTAACCTGGTCCCCTGCTGCAATATTTTTCATTTACGCAGGCTTCACTTTCAAATATAACCCCAGGTCACCACCAGTTTACTACCCGGTTTGATTGGTTGTTTAAAACGCCATGTTTTAGCTAAGTTAACTTTTCGCGCGTTTCGTTCCGTTGGAAATTTATGTCAGAGTACAATTTAAATAAAGTAGCTACCTGCTTCTTGTTTCTTGCTTCTTGTTAAACTGACAAATCTCTGTAAGTTATTTCCACATTCGATACATAAATCTATAAAAGCATTCTTTTGGTAAATTGTATTTTTATTTGATTTGTTTACCCGGACGCCGGACGTTACGTCATAATGCTTTGTATCGGAGTTACGTCAGTTACTGTTTATAATGACGTAAATTTTGAGGCATTCCGAATGTTGCAAACCGGTCAAAATTTTGACCGGATTCATTGCTGGTGACCTGACTGTAGGTGTCAAGACACTAAAGGGGACCAATCAAATTTCAAATTTGGAACAGATAAGAAAATAGTACTAAAACAACAAAATAGTCCTGTTTATCTTAGTGTATATTAAAAACTACTTACCGGATTTTAATGAATGAAAGTTTTTCTGAAAGGTGAATATATTAGAAAAATTTAGAGTCCTAACTTGCTCTGTTCTAATGGTGTTTAGTATGTTTTATGTCACATGCACTACATGATCTATAAACCCAGATTTTCTGAAAAGAAAGAGCTATTTTTAGAGTACGGTTTACCCCGGAAGCGGGTTTTCTCTTGGAAGGTTTTAAAGAGGTCATGAAATTTTGAGAGAACATAGGCCTGTCACGAACGATTCAGGATATATGATGTCGGTCAAGTTGCGCTTAAGGTAAAAGAGCTGCTCTAATTAAAAAAATAACAAATCTAGTAGAAAATCTTAAAGAATTGGATTAGTGTTTACACACCTGTATATTCGAACCGGAAGTCAGCTTACGGTATTGAGAATATTTAGTCAGGATCCCAGACTTGTATCTGGAGTAGTTTAAATCATATAATCTCAGAATTCAGACTTCAAAAACTAAATTATTAACAATAACGATAATTATGGATAACATATAACAAACGGCATTTGTAGGTAAGTTTTTACATTTACACAAAACACGCAGCTTACGCATGTGCGAACTAAACTTATATAATTTTGACACGGCTTTGTTTGCATAGCTAAAGCAGGACGTCATATTAGAATGTACTATAAGTGTTACACTCTACAAGCACGTCACTCACTACGGTACGGGGGCCTCGGTGGCCGAGTGGTCAAGGTAGTTCGTCTACTATTGATCACGTGGTCTGTCAACACTGAGATTGCGGGTTCGATTCCCACTGCAGGCAGGGTGTACTCGAATCCAATCTTAATTGACAAGGATTGCCAGTTTTCCTACCGCAGGTCGGGGGTTCTCTCCGGGTACTCCGGCTTCCTCCCCCAATAAAAACTGGACGCCATGATATAGCTGAAAAATTGCTGAAAGTGGCGTTAAACCCCATCAAACAAACAAACAAACACTACGGTACGTTGACAATCTTTTTATATTATGACCTGAAAACCATTCAACGAGGGATTTCCCTATTCACCACCCGGGGACGCGCTAGGCAGCTTTGTGGGTCGAATACTGGGAACCCTCCAATTATGGTCCCAGTTGCTCATTTATCTGTATATACTTAGTCTACAATATAAAGTAATAATTTTATTACAGTAATATAACAGTAATTTCAGCAATATATGTGAATTTTAATTTACTATTATTAATCTATCGAAGCAGGACGTTATCTACCATATGTTAAGTTTAACTAAATTAAAACTTTATATTTTATCAGCAGTAATAGCCGTAATGAAATAAATATTAAAACAACCACAAAGAAATGATACGATGACATAACTTATTGGCCATTATTATTATTTTAATGACGCCATACATATTGCTTGGCTATTTCAACATATCAGCATAACAGCATATATGCATGCAACAGCTTAACAGCCAAAGGAAAACAAAGTAACTGAATTTGAAAAAGTAGTACGAACTGTGTCGTATATTTTTAAATTAGTAGAAATAAAACAAAGTTATGACCAAATAACAAAATATTTTAAGCAGTAGTATTAAGTCTACGTTCAAAAAGTATGACACGACGTGGTGTTTGGGTATTAAACGAGTTGGTTTCTTATTAAAGTACGAACAGTAGTTTATTTCAATCTCGACATCATATATTTATAAAGATAAGTTTAAAAATATAATTGATTTTTAAATTAAAACAAAATAAATTTGGTTAAAACCATATTTGATCTTGCCATGAGATGGCAACGAATATGAACAACTAACTGTAGATACTTGGAGAACACCATTTCAGCAACAGGTGAACAACAGAAAATTTCGATGCTAAAATGGTAGTTTACATCCTTTGTGTTGAACTTCTTTGTAACGCTGCTTTTCAATCGAAAGTAAAGTACCCGATGTATATATAGTAACAACGATATTTCTGAATATGACGTTTCTTTATGGAAAAACTGTACTTTTTTTCTATTTATGTTGTCATTAGACGTCTAACAATATAAAACGTATTGTAGAAACGTTTTATATAAACGCGCTAAAAATATTTAGGAAATGATGTAAATCAAATGTAGATCATTATGCAATTTTAAGGAACAGACGGATTAGCTTTGATCTAGATACATTTCTTCCTTTTATAGTGGCCGAGTGGTTAAGGTAGTTTGTCTACTGTTGATTACGTGGTCTGTCAACACTGAGGTTTCGCGTTGGAGTCTCATTGCGGGCAGAGTGTACTGGACTCGATTCTTAAATGGCAAAGATTGCAAGTTTTTCTTTATCGAGCTATTCGATTAAGAAGGAAACTACAAACTGGATTTTATTGCTGGCATCTTGTAGTCTTTATTAACAGAAGTTTTTGAAGAAATCATGTAACGCACACAGAACTTTGATTTGTTTAGAGTTCGGGTGCTTTATAAGTGTATACGTATTTTATATTGGAGAAACGTGTTTAAATTGTGGTAATGTATTGAAACTACAAATAATATTAAATGTTAATAGCTATATTTGACTTCTTACGTGTTCCTGACGTCAACATGTGTATGGCCTCAAAACAACAACACACTAAATTTATTAGGACATCAATAAATGTTTTATATTAAGTTATTTAAATTATAGTGGTGTAATAAACAAAAATTGAAAACTGAGTTTATTTTGAATGAGAAGTTCTAAAAAAATAGTGTAATAAGTAAACACGTAAATGTAAATTAAAACAACGTTGTACTTATCACAAAAAATAATGTATCGATACAATCAGAAAATATAGATTACAAATTTGCTCACAAAGATAAAAGAGGGGCTTTTGTTAGACAATCGATACACAATTTGTAATAATAGTAGCAACAAAATGTATGTAGACGCTGTAAAAAGATACATGTATTACAACAGATTTTCGATATCCAGACTATAATGCATTTTCTTCATTTGTATGTAGAGCTTTAAAATTTGTTTTGTTAAAATCTATCTTTAAAATGGGATCGAAAGTTTTCACAAACACATTTTTTTATAAGTTTTTAAAGGTATTTGTACTCCAAATATTTCTAAAAGAAACTTTACAATTACGTGTATAGATTTAAGTCGTACTTGTATATTCATGCGTAGGGGTTCCATTATTCATGTATTTGAATAAACGACGACATGCTTTACAATCTTCGGACAGAATAAGACTCTTTTAATCTTTACTAATATTGTTTTGTTGTTAATTATTCTTGACATCCGGACGTGGATGCATGTCCTTTCAAAACAACAACCGTGCGAAATTAAAAATGGTTTCGTAAATTCCTAATTACTCGTGTTACATTTTGTATAGTAGAGGGCTGTTTTTTTCAACAAAAAATTACAATTTATTTCCTTTCTACATGCTTACTACCGCTATGATTTTCATGGCATTAAATGATTATTAAATTAGAAAATACCAATACCCAGTGTGGGCCAACGACATTATATAATGAAATGACGTCATTTAAGATGTTGTATCATTATTTTAAACATTTTACGCACTTCATACACTTATACTACTTAATATTATAAACGAATTTAAATGTGTGTTTTACAACGCTTAATAAGTTTTCACAAATTTTATCTGTTGTTCTGATAGAATGTCGGTGTAAACTATTGAGACTATCTTTTAATACGTTGTTGTCTGTCCATAAACCTGTTGGATTTTAATATTATCCTCAGCGAATTTCAACCACAATTTAGGAGCAACTCGCCTGCTAATAATAATATCAAGTCATAAATAAAAAATGTCGACTTAAAAACTAAGAAAATCCTTCTCTTTTAAGTCAAATCATTTAACGAACAAAAGTAGTTTAACACACGTTTCGGGTAATTTTGCCTTTACGAAACGAAACGAATTCAATAGATTCTTTTCAATTGTTTGCAAAACCAGCCTAAATCTTGAACTATAGACAAAGAGTTATTCAACAGACATTTTGAGCTCTCTGAAAAATAGATACTTATGCCCGTTTTGCAACGAATGCACCATGAGGTCTTTTGCAGGAAATCCTCGACTCGAACAACACTTCTTACTCGGAATATATGCTCCTTAAAATGTGCCTTACCAGAAATTTCAAACCCCATTCCGAGCCAAAATGACTACTGCTTATTATTAATGATTAACGAATTTGAAATTCTGCTTCGTTTTTAAAGGAAACCAACACCAAAGTTTTTTAGTTGTTAACACATATTGCCAATTTATTTGGAAATTAAAATAAAAATCGTGAAGTTTAAAACTGCTTCCTCAATTTGTATCCATCTTGGTAAGATATCATCTTGTATTGTTAACAAAATATAAAGACATTAAATTAAACTTTTATTGCATTTGAATATTGTTACAAAATATACACCTATGTTTCTTGATAACTGCTACATACAACATTTGGTTTCTATTTGTTAAATGTACTTACTGTTGTAAGGTACTAATTAATTAACTTGTTTGGCCTTTGATTTGTACTTTTTGCTTGATTTTAAATAATTACATTATAGTCTTTTGTACACATTGTTAATTTTTACTTTTACTCAGGAATATGATATTGTTGAATATCCAAAGTACTCGTTGACACTGTTGAATTTAGATACCAGCTAAAAACACACATCCATGTAAAGTGGTTAGAACTTTCTCCTTCAATACTTGTTTCTCAAAAAAGGTAGTTTTTAGTAATTATTATGCTTGATATTTAGTTTTGTGATGGGTGACTGCTTTGTTATCTCTTCCTGTTAAGTCATGGTCTTGTTGGTATTTTATGTATCTCTGAATATGTCTCAGTATTTTCGACTCTTTTTCGTACTAAATTTTGCCGCTGTGATTACATACACATTTGTAGACAGAAAAGTTGACATTTTTTTTCTTTTGTAATGTATTTTGTTGATTTAATTAGGAGTCTTATTTTTTGGACCTTTACTTCTACGTCATAACTAGAGTGCATTAATATTAATACAAATACATATAAATTTCTATCTTCACATGCTAGTACACATGTACTATGTATATGTCTATGAATCACCTCGATATATAAAGCTTTAAGTTTTATAGCGGATTTAGCCGAGGGGTCTAGACCGCTGGGCAAAATGCAGGCGAATGGGTGTCACAGTGTCACAACGGTGCGAGTTCAAATCCCGATAAGAGTAAGCACAAAATCTAAGAGTATTTTAAAAGTCTAATTTTAACAGCGATGGGCTTAATTTGTGGACGTATATATAAATATTTGATATTACCCTGGATTTCTGATGCTTCTATATATTATACATTATACGGTTTGTCACAATACTTAGACATTGTATATAATTTACTTACTGTGACTGTATGACAAGTAACTTTGTCATCCTATATAATATATAGATACAAAAATTATGAATTAGATTACTGTCAGATTTAATACGTATTAGTTACGAAAATTCCATAGTCACAAGCTAGTACATATGTACTTTGTCTATGTCTACAAATCACCTGGGCAAATG
This sequence comes from Limnoperna fortunei, assembly GCA_944474755.1. NCBI lineage: Eukaryota > Metazoa > Mollusca > Bivalvia > Mytilida > Modiolidae > Limnoperna > Limnoperna fortunei. The sequence continues at coordinate 19,875,516 of OX104120.1, forward strand.
AAGCTATATATCGGGTTTAGCCGAGTGGTCTAGACTGCTAGACATAATACAGGTGAATAAGTGCCACAGAGTTCACGGCGAGCTGACATGTCCATACGTATCAAAGCAAATTGTTTTGTTGTAGAAATGTTAATCGTTTCTATGCGTTTTCACAAATTGTACTCGCAAACAAAAATCCACGAAGTACTACATAGTGCGTCGTGCATCCTTGGAGTCCAATTAACAATCACACAGCAATCTTCGTCGCCCAACTGATTACCAGGTTCTCCATTGTCCCAGATTGTGTTATTCTTTAAAATAATTTCACCGTCTGACCAAACAAAGGTTCCCTCGTTAGCTAGTTCATTTCCACCAACCCAAAAAAAATTATTGTCTGAAAAGAAGTACGTGTACACAAATCGTGATAACACAATTAGAAAAATCAGATAAAATTTAGTACGAAGAAATGCAACAGTAAGAGTGAATTTTAACATTAATATTCCGATGCAGACTAATTAGTTTGTAATGTATATCAGTTACAAGTTACCAAAGCTTTTCTCTTTTAACCTTATACCCAAACACAGTGAAGATTTAGGTTTTGATAGGTCAACAATGTCAACCGATGATTGTTTTTGCCTTCTCCGAGGTTGCAGGTGTGGTATCAGAAATGTCAGTAGGTAATTGTCTTCTGTACTCAAATTGCTGGTGTAAGTTATATTTAAAAAACAGAAGTATTTTTGTGAGAGCTTGTTAATAGAACTGTGATATATATGAATAATGTAATATATAATAGGCGAGTTCCGGAAATGCTGTCTATAAAACAAAACACTTCTTTGTTGTAGTTTAACATAAAACCTAGTGGTTCTCGCACGTTTTGAATACATTCATCATATTATTTGTTTTTTTTAAATGGCATTTCAAAAATATGTACACTGTATAGTAATGGTTGCATAGGTAATTAGTTAATACTCGTTCCGTCATATTTTCCCAGTATGTGCTACCGGGTTTTTCCGGGAAAGTATATTTTTCGGTGATGTCACACACTTAGCAATTTTCAAGGTAATGTGCAGAGTAAAATACCATTTAAAATATGACTGTAGACAATGAAACCGGTTAATGTTGAAATGATGGCGAGCTATTGGTTTATTTTTAATAACTTGTCTGTTTGTTTTAAATCGTTGTTCACATGTTATAATGTGTTTTGTATTATTTCAATATTAGAAATGTTATTTCATAGTCTTATTTTTTATGTTTTGTAAAGAGTATGACTATACTTACTCATTAAATGGAACAATAATTATTTTTGCAATGGTGTCCGTCTTTACTAATGAAGCTCCTTTGTTGTGGCACGTTGTATTTGCTCCCTGCCATGTGTCCACGGATGTTGAAATCCAGTAGCACAAATCAAGGCTGGCGTTAAACGTAAAACCTAAGGACTCAGGACAACGATCTGGAAAATCAAATATAAAAGCCATACCTTTAAATATACAATTACATTGATCTTTGCTTTCACATGGAAAAGTTGCAGTATTTTCTAGTCAACATTTTTCAATGACTATTATATTTCCAACAGCTCTTATTCCACGAAATTTGATGTGTGGCGAAATCGACTGACACAACGTTACAGATTTTAAAATGGCTATTCGTTCTCAAGTTGTACATAGTACCTTTAACTTGGCGACTTAATCTAATTTACTATTTTTTCTGTAATCATTGAGCTCTTTTGAAGTCTTAGGAGCTTCAAAGAAATTCATTATTTCTAATGTAGCAGCCGAAGTGACCTACGCCAAGGTTATTTATACGTCATATCAGCTTTTACTTAATTTTTTTTTATTTCTCCAGGGCGTTATTTACATTTCCTACATCACCTTATTAATTGGGTTTAATCTAATTAATACGTTTTGTAATTTTGTCATTATTGGCAAAGTTTAAGGATGGTTGAAGTGCAAAATTTTATTTTATTAGATAGATTTTTATAACAAATTTTATTTCAGATTATTATAGCTGTATTAATCAGAAGTTCCTAACTTATAAACATTTTTTCAGCAAAATATTTTACGTTTATGTCAATGAATTCCTGAACTCTGTCTAATTTTAGGATTACCATTTTTCATATAAGTTATATACGTTCATATCAGTAGATATGGAGATTTTAACACCTGAAGTGCCTCAAGTACGCCCTGAGGGGAAGCCGAAGGATGTACAGGGGTGCTGAAGGTGTTCAAATCTCCATATCTACGGATATGAACGTGTATAACGTATTTATCCCCGGTATTAGTTTGAAATAATGCATTTTAGGTACTTTGTCAACGCAATGGCGGACGTTAAAGTGACGTTTTCATCATTATCATAGGAAGTTTGATTGAAATTTGATAAAAATGAGGCTTTTTTACAAGGTGTAGGGTACTACCTTTGGTAGAAACCTACAGTTCCTGAAAAAGAACAGTTTTTGTTGGATTCAAACAGATGTTTAAGAAATAAATTTTGGCGCCGAATGTCTTGCAGAGACGTAATAATAGTATGACGTCGTTGTTTGTCAAACTGCACATCTTTTGTTTCTTTTTCTGTTAAAAATAAAGCAAATTTGGACCTTTTGTTAAAGATTTGATTATCCTATATATGACACAAACCGATTACCATTTATAATATCAACGCATCTTAAGTACTTGTGTGCAACTAACGATTAGCAACACCCGGGTATATGACCTAGCAACGAGCCGGTTATATAGGTTTTGTAAAGACGTGTAACTGACCAATCATATTCCAGGAATATTACCGATACGGGGATAATATAAGTTATATACGTTCATATCCGTAGATATGGAGATTTTAACACATGAAGTGACCCAAGTACGCCCTGAGGCGAAGCCGAAGGGTGTACAGAGTGCTGAAGGTGTTCAAATCTCCAAATCTACGGATATGAACGTGTATAACGAATTTATCCCCGGTATTAATTTGAAATAATGCATTTTTTAGGTACTTTGTCAACGCAATAGCGGACGTTAAAGTGACGTTTTCATCATTATCATAGGAAGTTTGATTGAAATTTGATAAAAATGAGGCTTTTTTACAAGGTGTAGGGTACTACCTTTGGTAGAAACCTACAGTTCCTGAAAAAGAACAGTTTTTGTTGGATTCAAACAGATGTTCTAATATGACGTCCTTCAAACGCTTTGGAAACACACCTCTATTTAAATATTCAACAAAATACGGCTGTTCCAGCCATTTCAAAAACCCCCGTGTGTTGATGTTTTTGCTTTAAAATTTATTTTATTTTGTACCTTTGTAAGAAAATCCAATAGATAACATGCTTTCACGATAACAAGTCAATTTTCTATTCTATGCCTTTATTGTTTACATGTTACAAGTCTTCCTTGACTTTAGCTACGTTGTGTTTTCAAGGGACGTTGCGTTGTTTACGATGACGTTCAATGCAAACGCGAGACTTTTCCCGCCCCCACCACAAACGAATTTACCGTTACGTATCAAAATGAAAACGCAACCTAATTTAAAAATGTTGATTAATTGTGGAAAATAACTGTCGATTTAAATTTGCACCATTGTGGATCTAAAACAGGAGCATAAGATCGACCAAATGCGGTAAGCGGTTTTCATTTCTCACGCAAACACAGCAACACATGAACAGTCCCAGACACGCCACACGGCGACTGATGTAATGAAGCATTTAATTTTGTCGTTCTTTGTTTTGATTGTTAAATTTTATTTTAAATGTTAATAAATATGTTTGTTTGTTTTTAATTTATATTTCTTCGTTTTTTTTCTACTAAGTTTTACACGAGAAATATAATAATTTCGAAACAAGGGAGGTTCTCGGAAATTGGAACAGCCAAAATAAACCTTTACCTAGGTAGTCGCGAAATGTAAAATTTCTGTATTTTCATATCAGAATCGAAATAATTCATGGCTGCCCCAATTTTATGGATTATTTAAATATGGGTAAGCATTATATTCATGATATTTTACCATTCGCTAACGCTCATGGCAAAATATTCATGAATATAATGCCTACCCATATTTAAATAATCAATAAAATTGGGGCAGCCATGAATTATTTCTTAATTTAAGAAATAAATTTTGGCGCTGAATGTCTTGCAGCGACGTCATAATAGTGTGACGTCGTTGTTTGTCAAACTGCATATCTTTTGTTTCTTTTTCTGTTAAAAATAAAGCACATTTGGACCTTTTGTTAAAGATTTGATCATCATTTAGTCTGGGATCCTGACTAAATATTCTCAATACCGTAAGCGGACTTCCGGTTCGAATATACAGTCAGGTCACCAATCTCCACGCAAAGGATTCTGGGTATCCTACGTCAACCACAATCACCTCTGCCATACTATTGGTTGACATTATGAGAGATATCTCTCACGGCGTTTAAACTTCTCGTACAAACGCAGTAATTTCAAAGTAAAACTGTAACAAATGTATATAAATAGACTAAATGAAAATAAATAAGATCTAGTGTGTTATTTTACAAACATAGTTCTTTGTTTACAAACGTCACGGACAGACGACAAATGTAGTCCCGCAGTAAATGGCGGATGACGTGTGGCAGAGGTTATATCTGGGAACCAGTTATGTTCTCTGTGCCGGAGAGTGTCAGGTCACCAGCAATGAATCCGGTCAAAAATTTTGACCGGTATGCAACATTCGGAATGCCTCAAAATTTACGTCAGTAATAAATGTAACTGACGTAATTCCGATACAAAGCATTATGACGTAACTTCCGGCGTCCGGTAATCAAATTCAAATAAAAATACAGTTGATCATAAGAATACTTTTATAAATTTATGTTTGATTGTGTAAATAACTAAAAGAGAATGGTCAGCTTAACTCGAAAGCCGTAAACCAAGAAGCAGGTAGCTATATATACATTTTGTACTTTATTTAAATTATATTCTTACAGAAATTTCCAACGCGCGAAAAGTTAGTTAAAACATGGCGGTTTAAACAACCAATCAAACTGGGTATAGTAAACTGGTGGTGATCTGGGGTTATATTTGAATGTGAAGCTTGCGTAAATGAAAAATATTGCACCAGAGAACCAGGTTAAAGTACTTTTGTGCAACTAATGCTTAGCAACACCCGGGTATATGACTTAGCAACGAGCCGGGTATATTGGTTTCGTAAAGACGTGTAACTGACCAATCAAATTCCAGGAATAATACCGATACGGGGATAATATCTCATATTTTGTTTATTACGCCTGTTAATATTCACGTCCATTTTAACCATTATTTACAATTGCCTCATTATTCTTTCTTTGCATCGGTACAATGAAAATTATAATGTTAAAAATTATAATTATTTCATATCAGTAAAATTATATTTGTTTCAATCGGATAAAACACGGTCAGTTGGTATTAATTAATCCGCAGTATTTTAACATGAGGGCATTATCACGCCGTGATCATGTCGTGGTAATGCCCTCCCCAGTAACAATCAACATAAAACTGTTTATTTTGAAATGATGTAAATAAATATATGTGTACACATGCACAACCTAAATGAAGAAAAAATGTCACATAAAGTTTAGAAAACTAACTGCGTATTGCCTGAAAATTCCAAACAACGATATAGCGTGAGGCATACATTCAAATCATAAGGCAAGCAGCTACAAATGAAATAATACTGTCAGAAACACGTGGTATCATAATTCTTCAATGAAATAAATATAATAGTTGCTTATATAGCTGGAATTGTCATGATACTTGACAGCACTCAGGACAGTGGTATTGCCTTCAACATGATAATGCCCTCGCCTTTGGCTCGGGCATTATCAATGTTGAAGGCAATACCACTCTCCCTTGTGCAGTCAAGATATCTTGACAATGCCCAATATAAGCAACTATTGTATAAATAGTCTTTTTATGTTTTGTAGAACAATCCAAAATATTGTTATTATCTTGCGTGTCCCAAGTGATGATTTCCTCAAAAGATCAGTAGAGGTTACGTAAGATGTTCGTGTCTGTTTGATTAACACGACGTCGTTTTAGAAAAACACCATTTACACAAATGACAAATAGCAGTTTTAGTGAAAAACGGATATACGATAAATAATGTTCCATAATAAAATAAAGAAGGTCGGTAAACACTTAACACCATCAACGTCTAGTACCCGCGTGTCTATGTGTTATAGAAACGTAAATCGACACTTCAGTTCGCTGGACATCCAATTGCTGAACTTGGTTTTATTCAATCTACCATTGAAATACAGTACATGCATCGACTTGACGCAAAATGACGTCGGTGACATTTATGTCACCCGTACTCAAAAGTAATGTATTACAATATTATTCATCATTATATTAACTGTTGATATTTTGTTTAACTTTTAAAAAATAACATTTTATATACCCCGTGTTTCACTGCTGTAGTTCAATTTCAAAGGGTAATTGCGACATGTTAAATTTGTGTGTATGTTATCTTTGTTAATCTCAAGCGTTACATTGTTTTCACCCTTAGTCAAATTGGTATTTTTTCATAAAATTACAGACACCGCAAGCATGAAACGCCATAAACTTAACCTACGCGAAAATAATATTAACATGAAAAATAATTTTTGTACCAGCTGCTATTTTCAGCTATTTCCCATGCATTTGATTGGTTCATAAATGTTAAAACCTAGCGCATGGGACAAACTGAACTTATGCAGGCTAAATTGCCAATAACGCCCTAGTTTCGTCAAATCTAATTATGTGGGACAACTAATAACAAATGTAGCTTCAACGTGGTAATTGTATAAGAGTTTGCGGAAAACAAATAAAAGCTGCACCCCATTCACAAACTTTGTTTGCGCCGTATATTTGTTACCCGGGACAGAAAAAATTTTGCTAAATCTGGGTTTTGAATAATCACTAAAAGTATATGATTCTTAAATATTTTTCTTTAAAAAAGTCGACAGTCGTTTTGCAATTATTATAGTTTAATGTTAGACCCAAAAAATATTTTTATTCTATACGTTATCTTTCGAGTATTACTCCGAAAACTTAGCCGTTACACGTTTTCAGGCGACCAGTACGTATACTTGACGTTACGTCTAACATTTGTAACAACAGTATTTATCTGATGTTTTGTTACGTTTTGTAGATTATTGTTGATGATTTATCAATAACCTGAATAACTTTGCTTATGTCAATTTTTTTTCGTTTCATTTTTCGTTTTGTTTCATGCATAACGATAATTTTGCCGTTTTAAGTTTACATGTTACATGTATTGTCTTCTAACTTATAGATAGCTCTTTTGATCAGTGTTTATTCGAAAACAATTTTTGAAATTTCAGGAATTTATGTGTTGTAAAATGTGCGAAGTACAAACATTATAATCTATACCTCTGGTATTTATACAAGTCAGTTTATCAGTAACATATTGTCCACTTTAATCGTCTAAAATAAGCACTGTTCATTTTTATACTGGTAACGAAACTTTCTATCATAGCAATTACCAACTTTAACGGCATTGTTTTTAATTTATAGCTAGATTGTCCAGCATATAGACATCAAACGTGAGTTAAATATGTAGTAACTAGCAAGATGTGTTCAGTAAAAAAATAATCGAGATTATTTTCACCATAGAAATCAGATACATTATCAGATACATTATATGTTTATAAGCTTACGCTAACTTTAGCATTTTTAAGCTACAATTATAATGTCAAAATTAAATTGATTGGAGAAAGGTACAATCATTAATTGTGAAATTTTCCGTATATATTTTTATTATATTTAATGATAGATTCGTTTTAAGCGTTCATTTTAAACGCTTATGCCGAAAAGACGGATTATTTGTAATCACATATATATGTATCTAACGAATATAAGAATTTTGTCGAATATACTTCTTCACGCGACTTTATTATGCCTACGTTGAATATTCTGTCCGTAACACTTTCTAAATAAATTACCTGTTCGTGAATAATAATTCGTAACTGATGATGTCGATGAAGCAATAGGACTCTTTTCATTATATAAACAGCAGGTGCTCATTGCGACATCGTAGGCAAAGGATAAACACCCATCCACATTTGAGCACTGAAGAGCACATGCGGTAACACTCGATGTATCAGTATTAACCAAGCGAGGTGAAGAAATGGTATTGGAAACGTTGGTGTAAGTAGGTATTACTCCTGCAAAAGTATTCTCTTTAAATGCTTTTCCATTAGCCGTAATAGCCATGGTGCACACTAGGAACAGAAAAATCATGAACATTGTTGTGCTGTGATTATCTCAATATGTTTTTCAAACTATGTTCGGCGGTTTTAAACCAAAGTACGCATGACAAAGTGTTCAATGCGCACAAAAACCTGTCATATCTGAATCATTATACGCGAGTTAAATACAGACAACATATGTTAAGTGATTATAATTCTAAATAATTGTTTATATCAAGTCATATAAGTGAGAACTCTGAAAACAAAATTATCAACATGAGATATTACCAAACATTATAAGTGAGATAAAATTGACACAACTGACGCATTTGGTTTCATGAGTTTGTTCTAGTCTTACATTTGTTTATACATACCTTTATATTAACAAAAACTATAAAGGTTACTAAAATGAACTTTAAATTAACAGACTTCTGGTAGTAAACTTGCTCTATTAACATGTAATCTTATTCATAAACACAGTAAATTTCTATGATTTTTACTGACAGTTCATATATTTAACTTGGAATTTAATTTCTATCTAAAACTCATGTAAATTAAATTTTAAAACAAATAGGTACTGTTCGAGTCCTTTTAAGCTTACATTATATAACTGTTAAAGTGTGAAATATTATATATTATTGCGGTCTTGGACAGGTGCTATTGCAGATTTTCTGGATTATCCTCGCAGTTACAAATCAACACCATATCACCTAGAGTCAACGATAAATTAAAGAAAAGGACTCGTACGATTGCATAAATTAACTGCTTCGGTCAGTAATTCAAAACGTTATGACGTCAAAATTTAGGGATTAAGAGAAATTTGTTTCACGTGGGATTTATGGGAAATGTCGGTTTTTTATCACTGTAAATGTTGTCAATTGGCATTTAAAAAACTTTCATCAATTGTGTTATAAAGAAGGAAGTAAATGCCGTAAAAAAATTTGTAGTGCAGTGAAAGTTCTGTTTATGACAATTTTTGAAGATAAGAAAATAACAACTTAGTTACTGTTGTACAGCAAACATTACTTTATAAAGAGTCCACAATTTCATAAAGATTCTTACACGAAACGGTACCTAATCGGCTCATCTTAGTGCTCTACTAAACAATTGTCAAAACGGTTGACTAAGATAGTGTCTGCAGTGACAAAAGTAAGGCACAAATACTGTTAAGCTGTTTATTCTCGAATTAATATATATAACATAAGGATTCTTAAAATTCTAAAGAACGGTTGGACAATTTTAAGTCTAGATTGATATCTAAAATTTAAAGAATCCGTTAGAACCGTTGATTTTTCAACTATATATACCACATTATCTAACGATCAACTAAAATATCGTTTTACCCAGAGTTGGCAAGTCGTGAAAAAATATGTTTTCGCATATTTGAGATACCCACTTTCAAGGTAAATCAACGAAAATTTTTGAAAAGTTTAAAACCGACATGTCATTCTAGGTTTCATGAAGATCATTCTACTCGTTTAAAAAAAAAGAACGAGATTCCGGACATGCTTTCTTCTAAAATAAGAAGACTATAGTGCTGACTGTGTTTGCAAGCAAGTCACAAAACTTTTCTTTTCGTCTCCAAAAAAATTTGTATTTGTCAGCTCATTGCCATAAATTGGCAAGACGTAGACCAATAATGTTTGCGTCATCATATTCAGGATACCCAGATTACCAATTGTCAATGAAATCCAACAATATTCAAATAGGCGAATTTGGTGGCTTATTTTGCCTACATGTTCAGGATACCAATTTTCAAGGCACTCTAAAAATTTGAAATTTGGCACTTTTTTGACGCCTCTGCCAAACAATTGACATGTTGTCGACAAATTTCGTTTAGGATACCGGTTTAACTCATAATACATATTTTCAAGACTGTCCGATGAAAAAAAATGTCGACTCCATTTTTTGAAGGCGGCCGTTAGAAAATGGGATAAATATAAAACCGATGTGCACAACTTAACATTCTTTAAAAGGTTTGTGCAAAGTTTTATGAGGATTTCTTCACTCATTGTATATAAAAGTTCCTCAAAACTTGTTGCTAAGAAAGGAAAGAAAAATAATAATAATCATAATCGCAATAAATCTTTAGTTATACCAATGGGCTAGAATACCTAGCCTTAGTTTTCACATTTTTTTTATTTGGATTTTACAGAGCCTACCCCCTACCCCCTTTTGTAATATTAACATTTGTCGAGTTTGAAGGTCTGACAAGAGTTTAATATACCTTAGACCTCCAATCGGCTAAAACCCGAGGTTGACTTACATGTACTCTTTATTTTCAACTAGAAACCAAAAACCTTACCCCGTTTCACACTATGCCATATGTCTTTCAAAGAGCCTACCCTTCCCTTTCCAAAATGGCAACTTGGACCGACTTTTATCAGATTTGACATTTCTTCCCCAGATGACTTTACCTTAGACAACCAATCGGTTTATACCCGAGGTAGGCTTACATGAACTCTTAATTTCTAGCCAGAACCTAGAAACTCTAGCCCCATTTCCCATCACAGTCAATAAAATTTAGATTTTATAGACTCTACATCCCTTTTACGTTATGTCAGAGTTTAATTTACCTTATGTCACCAAGCGACTGAAACCCGGGGTAGGCTTTCTATTATATTAATTTTTACATAGGAGCCAGAAACCCTTGCCCGTCTCTCACTTCGTTACAGGTGAAATCTGCAGTACTAAAGAGAAGAAAATCGACAGTTTTTAACAATCGATGTAATAACGTTTTTATTATGATTTTTTATAGTTTTTTTTATATTTACAAATGTCGAGACGATAAACGACTAAACAAATATGTGTAATAACTCTAAATAATCGTCTACCAAACATATTGAAAAGGCGAAAACTGGTAAACGCAAAGGAACTGATTTACTGTAAATCTGTCAAGTCAGAGTGTCTTCTTCGACCTCTGCGTGAATCCGTAAGCACAGATTCTATTGCGGGATAAAACTATTGTGGGATATTTATTGCTTGATGGCTTGACTCTAGTCATTAACACGAACCATTCATTGGAAAATCCAGGCGGTCATTATTCTACCTTTTTAGTGCAGTGGTGGACTTTTCTAGTGTCCTACTGTAAAATTTTTTCTTAAGTGGCGGACATTTATATAGCTCCCTACTGTAAACTATTTACTGTAGTGGCGGACATTTCTATTGGTTCTCATTGTAAACATTTTACTGGAGTGTGGGACTTTTCTATAGTATCCCATTTTTTACTATTTGCTGCAGTGGCAGACATTGTTATAGAATCCTACTTTAAACTATTTACTGCAGTGGCGGACATTTCGAAAATGTCATACTGTAAACTATTAACTGCAGTGGCAGACATTTCTATAGTGTCATACTGTAAACTACTTAATGCAGTGGCGGACATTTTTATCAGGGCTCATTGCTAACCTTTTACTGCAGTAGAGGACATTCTATAGTGCTCTACTGTAAAATAGTTACTGCAGTGGCAGGCGTTTTTATAACGTCCTACTGTAAACTAGCTATTTATTGCAGTGGCGGGCATTTGTATAGTCTCCTACTGTAAACGTTTTACGGCAGTGGTGGATATTTCTATAGCGTTCTACTGTAAACTTACTATCTATCGCAGTGGAGGACATTTCTTTAGTGCCATACTGTAAACTATTTGCTGCAGTTGCGAATATTTTCATAGTTTTTGACTGTACTCTATTTACTGTAGTGGCAGACATTTCTAAAGGGTCTCATTGATAATTTTTTTACTGCAGTAGTGGACATTTCTATAATGCCCTACTGTAAATTATTTACTGCAGTGACAGACATTTCTTAAGTGCCCTACTGTTAACTTTTTACTGCAGTTGCGGATATTTATATAGTATCCTTCTGAAACTATTTACGGCAAAGGCGGGCATTCCTATGCGCTCCTATTGTTAATTATTTACTAAATGGCGTACATTTCTACATTCACTGGCGGACAATTCTACAATTTTACATTGTAAAGTATTTACTTCTATGGTGTACAATTCTGCAGGGTCTCATTATAAAGTATTTATTCAAAGGCGGAAAATTCTACAGGGTCAAGTTACTATTAATGGCGGTTTAATAGTTCTAATAGAGTTTTCCAATGAATGTAACTGAAAAGAAGTCCACCCACGTTAAATGAACTCAAAATTTAAACTTTGAATTTAGTTAAAAAGGAATATAAAGAATATAGTTATGATGATGTGTGTCATTCAAATTTCTTATTACAATAATTTAGATAATAAGAAAAGGTTCTTATACTTAAAAAACGGGTTTGTTCTGCTCGCTGGACTGTTATTTTGCAGAAGGAGAAGGTTTTAAAATAATCTGTGTGTCTAGTGTTGGCGTATTTCACATATTCGAAAAAGTAAAGATATGATTCTTTACGATCACTCCCACAAAGACAAAATGTTTTCGATAACAATATATACTCTGTAAATGGGATCATTTAAAAATCTTAGTTGGGTTAGAAAACAATGTATGTGTTTGTTTGGTGTGTAATGCCACTTTCAGCTATTTTACAGCTTTTAGTGTCGTCCATTTTTTAACGGGGAATAAAGCCAATGAACCCAGAGATAACCACCGACCTCGGGTATGAAAACTGGATTTTGTTTTCAGTTAAGATTGAAGTCGAATACACCTCCAATTGGGTTAAATTGCTGCATATACAACTTCCTGTAACTTTGCACATATGCATGTTTTCATATGTTCGATCTCTTCTTATTATCTCTTAATGATATATAATTGTTTTCGGGTAAAATGAGCAAAATGGTAAAAACCATACTCTACAATATAGTTCATGTTGTAAGTGATAAAATGGCTAATTTCATATTAAAGAAAATATTTCAATTACAGTTTTTCGTATTTGTTAAATCCTTCAAGCTTTAAAATACATTTTTTTTTTGTCCTGATCTAATAAGAAGAAGTAACGATGTACATAATTGCATATTAATGCGCGCTTCTCGGTAGTATGATAGATCGATTCAATTTTTAATTTTGGATTATTTTACTATCTATAGGGTAAGCCTAGTATTTTTATTAATGCATTCTATTCTTGACCTTATAAAATGCATATACTTGCGTTTCTTTTATTAATTAGTTATTTAATTTGATAAGAAAAAGGCATTTTAAACTTTTGTTATATTACGTAATGTTTTTCATCCTTCAATTGTATTTCTTGGATTATTTCATGATTTATATGGTAAGCTTCCTTATTTTTGTATGCATTCTTATTTTAACATGATAAAATGTATATTTTTCTGTTTCTTTTATTAGTTAGTTAGATAATTTGATAATAAAAGTCCATTTTTAGATTTTATTAACTAGTACGTAACGTAATTGGTCACTTAAGTTTTTCACTTAAGTTCTTTGTTAAATTATTTCATGTTATAGGGGAGATATATTTAGTTTATTATATAAATTCATAAGATGATTTGATAAAAACATCTAAAAATTTTGTTATATTACGTAATGCATGGTGTTCCCATCATGCATCATCATCAACACAACTTTATCGCGCTTGTGACCACTCATCCACAAAGACTTCATCTGTAATTTTCATATGTTCGATCTCTTCTTATTATCTCTTATCTCTTAATGATATATAATTGTTTTCGGGTAAATTGAGCAAAAAGGTAAAAACCATACTCTACAATATAGTTCATGTTTTAAGTGATAAAATGGCTAATTTAATATTAAAGAAAATATTTCAATTACAGTTTTTCGTATTTGTTAAATCCTTCAAGCTTTAAAATACATTTTTTTTATCCTGATCTAATAAGAAGTAAAGATGTACAAAATTGTATATTAATGCGCTTTTGACCTCGCTAGATAGGATCATCGCTTGAATTTTATTTCTTGGATTATTTCATGATTTATAGGGTATGCTTAGTATTTTTTTTAATGCATTCTTATCTTTAAAAAATAAAATGTATATATTTGTGTTTCTTTTATCAATTAATTAGATAATTTTATAATAAAAAGGCATTTTTAGATTGTGTTACGTTATATTACGTAATGTATATGTTAGAAAGACTTGTTCGGTTCATAATATATTTTGTTTTGTTTGGATTATTTCACGAATGCTAGAGCAAGCTTCATATCTTTTTTTTTGCATTCGTATCTTTATATAAAATGCAGATGATTATAAATTTGACTTGATCGATAATTTTTAATGTTATTTCTTTCGTTATGTCAGAATTTATAGGGTACTTAAGCTTTGTATTTTTATGCAGTTTCTAACCTTCACATAATAGAATGTGAATGTATTTGTTTTTTATAGGAATTCACAAGATGATTTGATAAATATAATGCATTTAAAATTTTGTTGTATTACGTAATGCATGACGTTCCCCTCGTGCATCATCATTAGCCGAACAGTATTTTTAACGCGCTTGTGACCACTCATCCAGAAAGCCTTGATCGATAATTTTCAGTATTATTTCTGGATTATTTCATAATTAAGGTAGAAAATGAAACCTTTATGTAGAAAATTCATCAATCTTGAACATTATATTTAATTTCCATGTGTTTTGATTATTAACTATTTCTTAATCCCAAAACTCTCTCGCACGAGATTGGCCGAGAACGAGGCGTGTGTGTGTGTGCGTGGTGGTTGGAAAGGGGGGGGGGGGGGGTAAGTGATATTTCTGTGATGTAATTGTTAATTGGAAATTAGATGTGCCTTGTTTATTTGCTAATTGCTTATTTATGTCACTGAACTTGAATGAAAGGTTAAAATGGAAGACCATTTAGATTCACATAATTAGCCACGAAAATGCTAATTTTATTAGATTATTATTTGTAATAAGAAAATAAGATTTTAAAAACAGACATGTTATTTAAGAAATCAGATTTCTAAATAAGTGAAAAATGTCATAGATTTTGGTAGGGAAAATAAATTTCTTTATAACAGAAAAACACTTAAGGTATGGATTTTTATTTAATTCAAGATTTAAAATTTTTTATGTTAAACTATTTTAAAGAAGCAAGTTATATTTAGATACTTATAGAATTAAACATACCTCTATAAAGATCGTATATGAAGTCCTTTAAACAAACAAAAATTTTAAAACGCTAAACGAAATTTTGAAAAAAGTATATAATACAATAGAAAAACAATTCAGTTACATTCGAATAAAGGTCATAAACAGTGTAAATAGTTGAAAATATAATTTTAGAAATTATTGTTTTTGACGATCTTACCCCCCCCCCCCTTTTTTTTTCGACAGAACCACGTGAATATGTGATATTTCGAAAAGGTCAATGTATTGTTATTGTTCGGTAAACATTTGTCTTTCCAACACTTTTGCTTTTTCCGACGCAGTAGGTATTATATTCACTTGTTAACCTTTGACCTCATGACACTTCACCTATCGAAATAGCAAGTCATGTGATCGTAATTCTGTTAATTGGCAATACACCTTTCAAATTGTGTAAAATTATTATTAGATTTTACCATCTGTTTGTTTATATAATTATTTCATAGTGCAATTTAAGTATTATTAAGAACGATAGCTCTAGATGAGCTGCAGTTTGTAAAATTTTATATCGAAAATGTTAAATATTTATTTGAAGTACAGCGCAAATTAAAAGGCTTTTATGAAGTGTAAAAAAGACGAAGAGGAAGAAATTTTAAATAATTTCTTTAATAAATACAAATTAGCAATCATTTTATATACATGCTGATATTAAATCAAATGTATTATTGTTCTTGGGCGTCCGTCGTAGTACACACATAGATAGAGAGTTGTGGCTCTAATTGTAAAGTATACTTTGCTTATTCAGTAAATTTTAAACTATAAACATTTAATTAAAAAATCTAATATTCAATTTGTTTACATTATTGTATAACTGCTTTGGTGCTCACAGAAAAACATTTCTATATCTTAGGCAGTGGGTTTCAATACATAATGGCAATAAACGTTCTGGAATACATGTACATGTACAACAAAGTACATGTAGTTGTATGTAAATCATCAATTTTAGGTTAACTGTATGCTTGGTAAATCTGTTAATATCGAAAACACGTAAATAAAATAATCTGTTGAAATATAAAAACACATATGGTATGGGGGAGGGGGGGGGGGGCACACATGTATAAATTAATGCTTGCTTTTTTTACAGCACTATTCTCAAAGTTGAGATAATTTTACCAAGATGATTATTTCTTGCCTTCCACAATCGTCTATATGTGTAACCCTTTACAGCATATGATGAAATTTTAAATAAAACAAAATTTAAAAAAAAAGCTATTAAACCAAATCGGATACACCTATAACATATAAATCGAACATCTCTGGATATGGGTGTAACCCATATCATTTCTTGTTGACGTATGTAATCAACTTTGCGCATGTGTACACCAATGTTAATTATCTAATTAAAGAGATTCAAATGTCCTTGGTATTATCTTTGATAATTTTATTTACAATAGCTATAGTGAACACCTGTATAATTTGTTCTTCGAATAGTTTGCTTTTAGTGCCACATGATGAATTTAAATGAGTTTATACAAAACACGGGTCTGTCGTAGTCAATTTTTTACATTATTTTATAACATGCAATGCAATAGACGAAAAGAACTGCCCGTTAGACAGTGTGTGCCAGACCAATTTTGAAATGGTTAATTTTGTAAGTGCGATTACTACAAAACAAGTACTATACATGTAGAAATAATGGACATTTGCTGCACTACAGACAAAAGCCAAATGACATAAATAATGCATTTAAAACGTTTTATATTGATGTAAATGTAAAAGAAAATTTCAACAAACAGAGCCATTTTATACATTGAATCTTGAACATCAAAACAAAAAAATTGGTGTACGTTTTTGTTCTATACAATTAAATGTACTGTTCAGCTTTGTTTATTTGACTATATTCGAGTACGCATGTCCAAATGCCAATTTTGATGATTGTTTGTTTTATGTTCAGAGAACAGTATTTCTGCTATATTCGGGATGAGGATAATTTTAGAGATTATCTTGACGGAGGTTTGCATGTGTAGCTACATTTTTAGGCCTGAAATTAGATACAATAGAAATGCTCATACTGATTCCTAAGGAGAAAATTATTGAAGTGCGAACACGTCACCTGTCATTTCGTTTATTTTTGCGCTTCTTTCGGTACTATAGCATTTAATAAACGGTTTTGTGACGCAATGTTTGATATAAGGGCTGTTTAAAAAAATATATGACCCCAAGATGAGAAAAAAATGTAAAATTTAAACATGAGCATATCAAGTTTTTGTTAATAATTTCCAAATGTGCATACATTGAAGTTAATAAATCAAAAAAGAAATTAACGAAAAGGTAAGCAATAAACTTTTTATAATATTTTATTGAACAAATTTTGAAATGTCAAAACACTCTTAACATTTATACATTTTACTTTAGTTTAACAATATTATGTTTCATATAACTTGTTGCTGTTTTCTTAAACAGTGTAACAAATACTAATGACTTCCTGTGCAAAATTTTGAACAATATGCAATTGTACTTTTTCAAAAAAATATTTTTTTTTCATGAATTTTTTTAAATTCTTTTGTTATCTATCTCTTACAATTTTTATTAAGTCAAAAAGTAGTATGTATTTTGGCATATGGCAACAAAATTATTAAATTATAATTACAAGTCATCCATTGAGAAAAAAAATTTCATGATAAAGTTAAATCATTTGAAAATGGTAGGTTGTAGAAAAAGTACTATGTTTAGTCTGATTTTGTTGCACTCCTGACACTCCAGGTTAAAACAAATAAAAGATGGAAATACATTCTTTAAAGAGTACTGAGGTTATAATTTTGTGATATTGCTGGGAACAAATTTCATATATCGTAACATTTTCAATAGGATATTTAAGAAAAATGACCCCAACAGATTATGGTCCTCTAATTTTGTCAAATTAATAGACATATTATTTCTAATAGTTAAAAATGTATGTCTTGTTGTGGGGAACATGTTTTCACAAAAATCTTGAAGATATATCAGAAAACAAAAAAGTTATGCAAAAAAAACATGCCAAAATTGTCAGGAGTGCAAAACTTTTCTGCGACACCTAAATATGTCATTTTTTAAAAGGTCACAAAATTGTCAAATCTAGCAATATGTGCATAATTCTTTTTTTATTACACAGTTTCATTTGTTAGCTTATTGAGAGATATCAAAAAAAAGTATGTTGAATTTTAAAAAGTATGAAAATAATGTTCTGAAAAGACTAAGTGCAACACAAATTTAAGCAACGTTGCATTTAGTTCTTGGTAGAAATTTTTTCCTTTTGTTATCAATGATTTAACCAAAATAAAATCACAAATATACCTTTGCTGCATCAGAGCAGACACAGCGAGATACCCTAAAACTGGTAATCTGATCAGGGACACCAAGTAAAACAGAGCACCCTCAACTGTCAGGAGTGCAGCAAATGACATGTTCTTACATTGTAGATATGTTTTCTTTAAAAGTTCTCATATTTTGTGTTTTTTCTTTATTTTTCAGCAGAAGCTAAACAGAAGCATTGAATAAATATTTCAGATGGATGATAATACCTTTCACATTCATTGTTTAATGTCAGGAGTGTAGCAGTTTGTTTAAAATTGAGCTTCAGATTTTACAAAAATTCATATATTGTGTACAATTTAGTTGGCTCTCATATTGATATCAAATGTTTTTATAATCGAAAGACACCTTTCCCAATTGTAGTCTTTGTTCCATCCATATGGAGAACCATAATTTTGCAGTATAGGTCAGACAATTTGAAAATAAATATCGATAAATACTTTGACAGCATCAAGTGAATTGTTATTTTAATAATGGTATTTTATATCCCTTGCAGCAAAATTCCAGGTTAATCGTCGAGTCCAGTTTTTGTTGCACAGGAAGCTGGAGAAAACTCCCGACAAATTCGATCCTGCAACCGCAGTGTTGACAGACACGTGATCAATAGTAGATGACTAAATGTCTTAATCAAAGCCCTACATAAAACAGAATGATATAATTTAAGATACAAATTAAATCGTACAGAAACGTTCTTGCTAAAATGTAATGCAGCTATTTTCGGCCTGTTTGTGAATACGCAGATGTCATTGGGATTAAGACTATGGACGTTTAACAAACATGAGGAGCTCCACACAAAAATTTCCCTAGTGCTACTTAAACCGCTAGTACATGTATATAAGTTAGAAACGTTAGAAATACCTAATACAGCCATAAGCTCTAATTTTTTTCAAAAAATGTTACACCTTTATACTTGTCAATCATAGTTTTATGAAGAATCTGGATGAAGTTTCAACCATTATAATAATATATCATAATAAAATTTGTGTGTCTGTGTTTCATTCTCCAATTTATTTTCTTGAATGTTACGGACAAAATATTGAATTGATATAGATAAAAATAATGTTTACATTAAACCAGCCCGATAAGGAGATCAATTCCCATGACGTATACGCAGACGTATAATTACATCCTTTAAGAATATAATTATATATATGTTGTAACTATACGGATTTTTAACAAAAATTGTTTCTTTTACTGTTGAAACTGCTACCTAAATAAATAGAGGTATGTCAGTTCATGATTAAATATTGATTTCGGTTAAAGTACCGTATTATTAAAACAACATTAAAAATTCCACTTTAAGTGCATATTGGCATCAAATAAAATAATCAATTGACCATTTGAACATGTTCAGTTTGATTGCAAGCTAATAGCTTTTTCACGACATTTCCATTTGAGAGAATAAGCATACTTGACCCTTTTCAACTGAAAACATCACGGCTAATAGAGTTTATATTTTCTGTGCTATTTTCTTGCAATTTGTGTACCTTGCATTGTAACATTGTAACTATCAGTTCATTATTTGTGTGTGAGAAAAAGGTCTTTTCCTTTGCTTTTGCATAAAAGGAAACCAATATCCAAAAATATATTTTATCGTTCAGAAGTATAATTTTAAAATATTAAAACTATTGTCGGACCTTCAAAGTCGACCAATGTTGACATTAGTGAAAGGCATGTGCACGTGGTAAGCTTTTATATTGATTTTTATTAAAATGTAGGCTTACCTCGGAACTCAGCCGATTAGTTTTCTTAGATAAAGTAGTCTTTGAAAGAAATGTCAATTTGGTCAACCTCAGTTGCCATTATGGAAAGGGAAGAGAGCTCTTTTTAAAAGTCATATAGTGTGAGACAGGGCTAAGGTTTCTGGCTATAAGGTTTAAATGAAGCATAAGTTAAATTAAACTGGACGAATGCCAGATTTGTTCAGGTCGGGCTATATTATGAGATTCGGCATTGGAAAGGCATGGTGGCTTATAGTTTCGAATAAAAAAATTGTTCCCTGATGGATACGCCTATAGTTATTCGTTATTATAATTCTTAATGCTTTTAAATTGACGACTCGTACCTCACTAAAACATATTTCTTCTGCAGCTCCGGTAAGTGGAGTCATAAAGCCCCCGTCACACTGAACCACGACCTAACTACGATCTGGATTTTTTCTTAAATCGTGCTACATCGTAGCGAAGTCGTCCTGGAGTCGCAGAGATCGTGGTATGAACGTGGTTGGTCATGGGTGACTACGACTGTGCTACGTAAATTTTGAACATGCTCAAAACATTCGTAGTGCGGTCGTGGTGAAATTAAAGCGTACTAACATCGTAGTGAGATCGCGAGAAGGTCGCACAGCGGTCGGTCTTGGTCGTATCGGTGTCGTGGTACAAGCGTACTTAGATCGTCCTTTATTGATAGCCGATCCCACCACGACAATACTACGCCCTCATTAAGACCTTACCACGATTGTACCACGACCAATACGATTTAACTACGACAACACTAGGATGCTACTACGTCTTTCACGTGCTTAGTACTATCCTCCTACGTTCCATCTACGATCTAACTACGCCTTAAGAAAAACATATGTACCAACTGATTGTGTTTTTGCTTTTTCTATTTCTATTTTAACTATTGCTATTATTCGAATCCCATAATGGTACCTTTTTGCTCTTTAAGACGAGTACAGAAAAAAAGGCTTTGACATAGATGCAGTAATAGGATACACATATCTCAAACCAAACACAAAAATAACACATAGTACAAGCAAAGAGAACCTAGCACTGGGGACAACACATTATAAACAAGACGTAGAAAAACTTGATTTTCATAACAGCTGACTAAGAAGCGTGTACTAACTGATATTAAAGAATCAAATATTCATGCAATTCGCTCCTTTTGTCATGGTATAGCAGTATTATTTACCAACAGTATATAAAATGAACCATATTTAAGGTTGTAAATAGCTTGAATAGTTTCACATGTGAAAAATCTTCCGCTGTATTAATTTTTCTCGGGTTATAATAAATAAGATAAAATTGATAACACTTTTCATATTTCTATTCATAATACAATTAAAAAGGTAAACGGGGTCAGATTGAAAAAAAAAAGACAAGTGTTTATCTTAGCCTAGAATCCCACACTTTTATATCATTCTTTCCTGCAAAGGCACTGAACCAGCCGGGCTGTTGAGAGAAAGTCTTAGGTATTCCCGCATCTTCTTTGTGTCTCAGTTAGGTCCTGATACGGAATCGACCTCCTACATGTTGACATCCTCTCTCCATGCACCAAGAATCACGTTGTGTAAATCAACCTCTCTGTCAAGAACTGCGTTTCGGTGACCAGGGTATCATTCGCGCATTAGATCATGCAGACATATACAAGCTTCGACTACATCTCTCACATTATCTGGTTGCAGCTGTATAGTAGTCAGTAAGACTTGGAATTTATGCACTAAGATACCAAACGCATTTTCAACAATACGACGACCTCGCGATATCCTATAGTTAAAAATCCTCTGCTCTTTCGTCATTCCTCTTTGAGAGTATGGTTTCATAAGAAATGTCCTAAGACCAAACGCGTCATCACCAAGGATAAAGTAGGGCGTGTCTTTGTCATTATACGGTAATGGGACAGGCTGAGGAAACCCAATGTTTACATTTTCTAGCATCTAGGCATTCTTTTAATTCGGATTCGTTGAATATTTGACAATCGAACATCGAACCTACACCACCAACATCGACCCATATAAATCGGTACTGGGTATCACATGGGCCATTAACACAACGGAAAAGAAACCTTTATAGTTGTAATACAGACTGCCACTGTTAGGTGGACATCTAATTGCGACATGTTTCCCGTCTAGCGCTCCACATGCATGAGGTATATTCCATCTGTAGAGGAACTCCTCGGCTATGGGTCCCCACTGTTCGGGCGTAGTCGGACACGCGACTAGATCGGCTTTGTATTCCAAAGCATTCGCGTGGCATACCTCAGGAATACGTATGCTGATGGTATTACGTGCTACACGGTACTGGTATTGGAGTGTAGAGTACTTGTCCCCTGTGGCCAGATACCTTTAAGTTATAGCTAATTTTAAACCAGGTTCTAAAGCAGCTCATAAGTTGGTGTGTTCTTTGGTAATCCTAGGACCAACCCTCTGAAGCATCTCGTCAAACATTCGTGGTTCTAGTCGTACAAAGTTAAACAATGATTGCTCGTCTTCTCAACGTATCTCGGTCATAAGTTGATCCCAATCTCCAAAATGTAGACGTCTGTCTGTAGAAAGCCACAAACTGACCGCCGTTTCTCCTTCACTTTAAAACATGCTGCCCTTGCAATAAAGCAAGTTGAACTAAGACCACTTGATTCATGTGGGATTTTAAGGAAAACAAGACTAAAAATGAAAAAAACTCTAAATGCAAAATACATGTAAAGCATGACATGTTAGAAAAGTGAAAACGTACAACAGTCGTGGTATAAGCGTAGAAGAAACGTAACGAGCGTAGTAGTATCGTAGCAAGGACGTATAATGATCGTAAAGGTCGTATTGTTATCGTAACGGTGTCGTGTATAGTCGTGGAATAAGCGTAGCCTGGTCGTAGGACACTCGCTGAAGAAGCGTACTGTACTCGGGATGGTCGTAGTAGCATCGTACTAGATTTGACCATTTAAAATAATTTCCCCGTAATTCATCGTACTATGATCGTAGTACTGTCGTGTAGGGTGTCACACTGACCACGTTTTAATCAAAGCACCACGACTTTACTACGATTATGAATATTTTGGAGGTCGTGAAGAGCGTAGTGAGGTCGTGGTCAGTGTGACGGGGGCTTAACGTTTGAATCCAACTGAAATAGTATACGGTATAAATACTGACAAAACTAGTCTGGAGTAACGTTGGGTACCACAATTTCTATTTGTTACATATTGGCAAATATCACAAACTTGATGACCATTTTTTAAAATTAAGTCGAAAAACAGGGCTGTACAGCCCCACGAAGATAACATATTGCCTTTTAATAAAGCCAAGACTAATATTTGCTGACATCCCATTGGCGGTTAAGGACCTTGACCTCACCGTAGTATACAATATATTGGAGGAATTAAAGCAGCCACCCTAAACCTGAGGTTGGGCAAGGCTACAAAAGAGAGTGGTCTTTTCCTCGAGAACTCAGGTAGAGGAGGATGTAACGCCACGTGTTCTCATACGTGATCTACAAGATATCTGGGAGGAGACATACCCGGTCTATAGGCAACCTGCCAAAGAAAGAAGATCTATGGGAAGCTGCAACAACTAGAGGAGCATTACTCTACCCTATCGCCAGCAAGGTCTTCTGTCGGGTCATCTTACAGCGGGTCGTGGTAGCAGGACACTAAACTCCTCAGGGAAGAAGATGGATTCTTAAAGTGACCACATTTTTACGCTCAGGAAGATCTTGGAGCAGTCCCACGAATCGAAGTGCACAATCTTCTACAGATCATGCAAGGCCTACATGAGAAGTTAAGGTGACCTCCCGGTAGTCCGACAGCGCATTGGTCCGACAGCCCTATAGTCCGACAGCCCATTGGTCATACAACCCAATAGTCTGACAACCCTATAGTCCGACAGCCCAATCATCCGACAATGCGTGTATATGCAATACTATATACCTTCAGACACAATCCAAAGAACAATAAACGTTCTATAATGCAAACCTAACTAGGTTGGTTGTTTGGTAGGAATTTCTCAATATTAGGAATATTAGCTATGATTTGGTTATATTACATGTATATGTTACAGGGAATGTCAATGTGTGTAATTGAGGCAAATATATGATTTATTGTGCTTTTTCATTTGTTTTCATTTATCTTGAAATTTCATGAAAATACTTAAAAGATTACACATAATCCCTAATTACAGGTTATTTAATGTCTTTATTGTTTTACATGCTGATCATAAAAACGCGTGGTGCATATATTTGTAAAGGTTTCGTGTAGATATCATTAACGCTTTTCTTCGTGCGTGCCCTTAGTGGTCCGCAACAGAGTCCAGCTTATTGTAAAAGGCGACTATAGGGCTTTAGAATCTGACGGCGGTGCCAAGACCACGGATCAATTAAGGCGTGTACCCAAGTTGGTCTAATAGGTTGATCATCGTTTTCTTTCAAATTACTGTTCCTTTGTTTTCTATTCCATCCTCACATTTCTCATCATTCCATGTTCATTTGCCGAATTTCTGGATTGTGAACGTCGGGCGGGCGATCGCGGAAAATATTGTCGAAACCGTATTCCCAGCAACAAATATCAAGGCCTTTTGATATTTGGAATGCAGCATCAGCGTGGAGTCCTATACAGTGGGATTTTATTTCAGGCCTACTTCCAGTTTAACGAAATCCTGCCGTTCTTGACTTGGACAGATTTTTATGCCCACGCGACGACATATAGTTTTACTCATGTCCGTCCGTTCGTCCGTCCGCCCTTCCGTACACAAATTTCCGCCAAACTTTTATCAGCGCGTAATAATTGCACATGAGAATGACCTAAAACTTGGGGTGGTTCAGTATGACGAACTGTACGTCCTAATTGACTTTCAGACCTTACGGACTTCTACTTCCTGTTTGGAGCCAACGGGGGCATCCGTGTCCAATAAACACATTCCTTCTTATTTATTTTTTTTTTACGTTTTTCAAGGCGTACAAGACCAACTTAACACACCCGCTAAACCTGAACGTAAATTAAATATAAAACAAACGAACGGACGGATACACAGACCCAAAAGCTATGTATTCCGGTACGTAGGTGGAGCATAGAAATTTTTAATTATCGATTTCGGTCCGACCTAATATGTGATTGTGGGTTGTCGGACTGTTGGGTTGTCGGACTATTGGGTTGTCGGACTTTCGTGTTGTCGGACCATTGGGCTGTCGGACTATTGGGCTGTCGGACTACAGACTTGTAACCGAAGTTAAATGCCGTGCTATCCAAATCAACGAACTGAATGAGCCTTTCGTGTTAAAAAAAGGTGGAGCACGGATATATGTTATCAGCGCGTAATAATTGCACATGAGAATGACCTAAAACTTGGGGTGGTTCAGTATGACGAACTGTACGTCCTAATTGACTTTCAGACCTTACGGACTTCTACTTCCTGTTTGGAGCCAACGGGGGCATCCGTGTCCAATAAACACATTCCTTCTTATTTATTTTTTTTTACGTTTTTCAAGGCGTACAAGACCAACTTAACACACCCGCTAAACCTGAACGTAAATTAAATATAAAACAAACGAACGGACGGATACACAGACCCAAAAGCTATGTATTCCGGTACGTAGGTGGAGCATAGAAATTTTTAATTATCGATTTCGGTCCGACCTAATATGTGATTGTGGGTTGTCGGACTGTTGGGTTGTCGGACTATTGGGTTGTCGGACTTTCGTGTTGTCGGACCATTGGGCTGTCGGACTATTGGGCTGTCGGACTACAGACTTGTAACCGAAGTTAAATGCCGTGCTATCCAAATCAACGAACTGAATGAGCCTTTCGTGTTAAAAAAAGGTGGAGCACGGATATATGTTATCAGCGCGTAATAATTGCACATGAGAATGACCTAAAACTTGGGGTGGTTCAGTATGACGAACTGTACGTCCTAATTGACTTTCAGACCTTACGGACTTCTACTTCCTGTTTGGAGCCAACGGGGGCATCCGTGTCCAATAAACACATTCCTTCTTATTTATTTTTTTTTTACGTTTTTCAAGGCGTACAAGACCAACTTAACACACCCGCTAAACCTGAACGTAAATTAAATATAAAACAAACGAACGGACGGATACACAGACCCAAAAGCTATGTATTCCGGTACGTAGGTGGAGCATAGAAATTTTTAATTATCGATTTCGGTCCGACCTAATATGTGATTGTGGGTTGTCGGACTGTTGGGTTGTCGGACTATTGGGTTGTCGGACTTTCGTGTTGTCGGACCATTGGGCTGTCGGACTATTGGGCTGTCGGACTACAGACTTGTAACCGAAGTTAAATGCCGTGCTATCCAAATCAACGAACTGAATGAGCCTTTCGTGTTAAAAAAAGGTGGAGCACGGATATATGTTATCGCTGGTGCTTTTTTCCCTGGCGATAGACTGGCTGATGCGGTGCATTATCGAAGAACAGAGGCGCGAGAAATTTAGTGGACCATGATAACATCTCTGGAGGACCTGGACTACGCCAACGGCCTTGGACAGATTTACCCCTCGCCCGAAACCAGAACATAAAGCAGGAGATGGTTCAAAGAGACTGTCAGCAACATCGGGGTTTAGGTCAAGAAGGAAAAAAAGGTCCGGTAAAAGAACACCAGAACCAACTCTCCTCTCCATCTTGATGTCAATAAACTGAATGCAGCAAAGTGACGAATTAAACACCAGAATGAGTAAGGCCAGTTAAGTTTGCTTAAGTCCATATGGTAACTTACAGCCTCATCATTACACCAAGATCCATAAATCAAAGTCAAAGAAACCGGCAAACTTGAGAACCAACAACCGTAAATATAGTAACTACAGCGATGGCGAAAAAGAACAACGTCCGAGCCTGTGTGACACATATTGCATCACGATATATTATAAACGATCGCTTAATTTCAACTCAATGTTGCCACAAAAAGTTTTCTGTATTCTTTTTTACTCATTGAACTCGACCTTTAACTCGAAGTTTTACTCGGACGTTCAACTCGAAGTGTAACTCAAATTCTAAATCGAACTTGAATTTTAACACGAAAGAAAACTCGAACTCGAAGTTCAACTTCAACTCGAATACCCACCACATACTTCAGATCACACTGTTTTATCAATAATTATTAATAAAATATTATACTATTATATTCAGGAAAAGTATTAGTAAACATCAGTAAAAGTATTAGCAAACATTTACTCATTTTCACATTTGATATTGCCATTTACTTGTAAGGAGAACCTTGTCGTGGCCTGAAAATGATCTAGACCTCTGTTTACAACAATATTTGATATGTGATAATCTAAGGTACATAAAAGGAAGAATCATTCTTCTGAATCAAAGGTTTATCAACTACATTATTGATTTGTTTGTGCTAATTTCCGTGTGATATTTTCGAAGTCCATGCATGACGACCGAGAAAATAAAACAGCATAGAACATAAATAATGTGGACATCGATGAGAAGATGAAACAAAGCTCGCATTATTTACGTAATAAAAAAATCGCAGTCAGCATTCGGGTCGGTCGCTATATTTACAGTTTTTTTAATCAAATTTCACTGCTTACTTACCGATTCCATTTGACCCCTGGAAAAAGGAATACGAATATTTAATTATCATAACATGTAAGTATACAGAAAATACAGTCTATGTTACATATAACGTATAAGATTGCATTCAACCAGGAGGGACGACCTTTAATAATATATTTTTTAAGACTTTGATCAGTCAATCCAGAATAGAAACAAAACGTGAAAAAAATTAAGTATTTTAATTTCTTTAATTTGTTAATATTGTTTGCTTGTAGACTATCTACAGTATACACTGGCAGATTTTCACTCACACAATATAAAAGTTCTAAAATTATACTATATGTTAAACTTGGGTACCACTTTTTTAGTTATGGAAAATATAGTGTGGCATAGGCAAGGAAGTATCAACAATTGATGAGATATTAGATTACAAGATACTAATTCATTGTTTGCAAAGACAATGGGCATAAACATTGTATAATCAGGAGTAAAATGAAAAATACAACACTATGAAACAACAATCATAACCAATCAAACGTTTCCAATCAAAATAAAGCCTTTAACTATGTCTAGTTTGTTTGTTTGTTTGATGGTGTTTAACGCCACGTTCAGCAATTTTTCAGCTATATCATGGCGTCCAGTTTCTATTGGGGGAGGAAGCCGGAGTACCCGGAGAAAACCCCCGACTTGCGGTAGGAAAACTGGCAATACTTGTCAATTAAGATTGGAGTCGAGTACAGCCTGCCTGCATTGAGAATCTAACCAGCAATCTCAGTGTTGACAGACCGCGTGATCAATAGTAGACAAACTACCTTGACCACTCGGCCACCGAGGCCCCCAACTATGTCTAGAGAAACAGAAAAAAAACTGTATAAGAGAACCATGATTAAGAATTTTTACATCATAACATTTTTATGAGCACATAATTTGTTACGGAAGTTATGCTATTATAGAATCTTTAACAATGTTTTAAATTGTAAAAACTTGAACATTATTTAAGTTAAAAGTTTTGGAATTTGGCTTTTTAAATTTTTGGAACAATTTTTACAACTAAAAAATAATCTTAAAAAAATATGTGTTAAAACCAGGAAAAAAGAAATAACAAATATCTTTTTTTAGTCTAGATCTAATCGTCAAATTCAAATTGCATTGGACACTGGTGTCCTGAAATAAATAAAATAACAACATATATCGAATTACACGGATTCTTAAATTATTTTTTGCGCATGACACGAATATAATTCTTTTCTGTTATTATGAAATTTCTGATCTCCGTAACATTGGTGACTTTTGACATCCGTAACGACGACAGGAGAGAAAAAGTATGATTGAAATGGAATATTGTGTTAAGAATAAGATAGTTTGAGCATATACTACATATTTAAAAAATATAAACTATTAAAATTTATTATCTTGATTGGTAAGGATTACTTAAAGTGATTACGCAAGGTGAAGTTTTGCTCGTTTGACATCCATAACGTTGAATATTTTGTGGATATTTCCTCAAACGCAGTAAAACCTAAACCTTATAGGAGTTTCTCACTACTTCAAAATAATACCAAAACATTTTTATAAAATATATTTTTCAGTGTGATTATAAAACAGAATTTAAAGCTGTGTTGTTCATCTGACCTCCATATCATTTTACCAGTCTAACGTAAAGCAGTACAATTTTTACTTTCACTTGCAAAATGACGTCATTATTATTCCAAATGATTTTCCTGATCTTCAATGAAAATTTTGTCTGAAAACTTAGAACAAGACATCTAATCATCACTTCTTCGTATATTATGCATGACAATATAGAAATTATATATTTTTGGCAATAAAATCGCTTTTGTCATATTTAGTTCTTCTCGTCTGCATATACCGATGGCAACGAAAATAAAACACTTGTTAAAAGTAAGATATTTCCAGTTCTTTTTTTAGAAAGATCAATTGTTTTGGATGTCAGAACACTAATTATTTTTGGAAAAAATAATAAGATAAACCTGAACATTTGTACAGAATAAATAAGTAGTTTTTGTCTCGCCTGCGACGAAAGTCGCTGGAGGCGAGACATATGTATGGGAATCCGGCGGCGGCGTAAACACTTGACATCTTGCTTCATATATTTGTAAGCCCAAGCCCTAGGTCCATCAAATTTGGTACAGAGGTAGCTTATGATGAGTACTTGCCAGTCAGTCACCTGTCACCTGACCTTGACCTCAATTTCACGGTCCAGCGACTACGTTAAAGTTTTTGGGTTACGGCAGTTCCTCTGTTACCACGCATGGTAGGATGACAATATTTGGTGTATAGGTTGCTGATGACTAGTACATGACTGTCTGGTAGGTGTCACCTGACCTTGACCTCAATTTAACGGTCCAGTGACTACGTTAAAGTTTTTGGGTTACGGCAGTTCCTCTGTTACCACGCATGGTAGGATGACAATATTTGGTGTATAGGTTGCTGATGACTAGTACATGACTGTCTGGTAGGTGTCACCTGACCTTGACCTCAATTTCACGGTCCAGCGACTATGTTTAAGTTTTTGTGTTACTGCAATTTCTCTGTCACTATGCATGGTAGGATGACAAGATTTGGTATATATGTTGCTGATGAATAGTACATGATTGTCTGGTAGGTGTCACCTAACCTTGACCTCAATTTCACAGTTCAGCGACTACGTTAAAGTTTTTGTATTAGGACAGTCCTCTGTATAACTATGCATAGTATGGTGACAATATTTGGTATACAGGCCACTGCTCATAATTAATGCTATTTACGTAATGCTTATGACGAAATTTATTTTCGTTACTGATGCGGAATTCAGGCGAGACGTTTTTCTGTGTCCACACTTGTATTTCTATATAGCTTCTCAATTCCAATGAATGCTCTAAATCCATTTTTGCACTTTTTTATTTTTAAAAAAGTGAGTTATGTAGGTCAGAGCCTTACATATGACATTCAAAATATATTAATGTGTTGATTCGTAGTTTTGAAATCGACTTATATCATTAATAATTTAAGAAAGTTTCGTATTCTTTGTGTAATTTCAACTTATAAACAAGAGTATTACCTTCAAATTTTCGCTAATAAAGGCTTTTTATGCTGGTCAAGATTCTTGTTAAGGATGTTGTATACAGTTATCTATACAGTTTGGCGACAACAATTTAAAATCGAGCACAAAGATAGATTCTTGTTGATATTTTATATGCTAATGATTTTTGAATTAATATAGTTATCTGTAACTTTTCCTGCAAAAAAACTTCCATATTTCATATTTAAAATCTGCGTCATTCGCGACCGTTTTTCTGTTATTACCGATGCGACACAGAAAAATTGCATTTTGCGGTACCTTTCCGGCCCCAGTAAGAAAAATATATCTAGGAAATGATAAGTTCTTAATTTATTTCCTTCTCTTGATTATAGCCTAAAGAATGAAAGCATAAAAAACATTTTATTATATTATTGTAATTGCACATCCAGCAAGCGACATGTCAACGAATTTGGGCGAAAAAAAGGCCCATTTTTCACCTACTCATTAAGCCAATTCATAAATACATAAATAAATTATGCATTAAGTAAGGCGGTAGAGTTGATATATATTGTTCAAAACAGAAATCCGTCTTAATAATTCTGAAACAAAAGCATTTAAAAAAGTTATGAACTGAATTCTTGTTGAAATTGTTTCTTTATCTTAATTGCACTCGTGCTTTTTATTGGGTTCGGGTTACTCACTTTCTGGTTTTTTTTTAATTTTTGGTTTACGTTGTATGTTTTTTTTATATCCGGATTTGTAATTGTCTCTTGACTTTTAGATCTTTTTGTTTGTCGGTTTCCTTGCTCATTTTCTAATACAAATCTGATGAGAATTTATTTTTCCGTATTTTCTAGTCAAAACCACAACTTCATGATTGCCTTTACCTTTATATAACTTTAGAGACGCGCAAATGTTCAAATTTTATAACGCCAAATACATATCAATAAAGTTGGTTAGTTGATATAGCTCTGTTAAATATGTTAAGTTGACATTAAATAGTTATATTATTTTTATGACAATTCTAAAGTGATCCAAACATCGCCTTTTAGATTTTTTCTTTAAGGTACTTCCTAGCGGCTAGAAAAGAGCCACTTGAGAAAAAAAACCTAAATATTTGTCGTATGTTACTATTGTTTCATATTTAACAGAAATCTAAAGTTTTGCCGTATCTTCATTGACAATGAGTTTTCATCTTTAACAATAATTTAACAAATTATATAAGTTTTTTTGATAGTTATCTAAGCCACTTACAGCAATTTCTCAGCTATTTCATGGCGTCTAGTTTTTATTGGGGGAGAAAGCCGGAGTACCCGAGAAACCCTCAGAACGGTACGAAAAATTGCAATCCTTATCAGCTTGTCAGATTTCAGTCTCGCGCACTCTGTCCCAGTGAGACTCAAACCCGCAATCTTGTGTGGACAGACCAGTGATCAATAGTAGACGAACTACCTTAATATCTCGGCCACCGAGGCTCCGAGAAATCGTTTAAACGTTATTTATAACTCGAATTTTGATTCTGATAATAATGTTATATTATCAGCAAACAATTAAAAATCTCTTAAAATATAATCATCATCTTTTTCAATTGATTCTAAATGCTTTTCATCAGAGGATTCTAAGTAATATTGTAAAATATTAAAGTACAGTAAAAACATGACATGATGTAAAAGTTCCCTTCGTGTTACTCCCATTGCACATTTGAAAATATCTGAACATTTACTATCATTTCTTATGTAGTATTTTATTTTTGTAACAAATATGATTGATTTATTAATAAGTCCGGCATTTTTATTGGCGTAAATATTTAACTTAAAAATGATAACAAAGTTACTGGTCTATAATTCTTGGGCTCAATTTTACCACACTTGTTCTTGTAAACAGGCAACTATTCAAAGTTTTATTTTGCTCCCCATAGGTATTTAAAATATTCACATCGTTATCAGTATCAAAATTGTTTTTATTAAGATATTTTAAAACTCATCACTTCAAGAGAAATATAAGAAATTTTTTACCAATTTATATAAAAAATCCTTAAAATTCTTTGGCGTTTTTTAAGTCTTATTTCCCTGTTGAATTTTGCTCGAGCGATATTTTCTTAGAATATGATTCAGCCAACTTCATTCTAGTCTTAAACAAATAGGAGCCATGCCTATCAAGCTAAGCGTCTCGATTTGCTTGATTTTCTAGTCAGTATCAAACCATAATTTTCTATCATCACATCGGCAGCTGTAAAGCAGACTCGAATAAAATATTCGTCAGTTCTTGTTAATTATTGGTTACTTGGTTTTCGCTGAATCTATCGACTTCACTTGAAACATGACGTCAATGTGTTTATCACACAAACTTTTTTCATATTGGTTCATCAACATTCAAAAAATCAATGTTTAAAACTTATGCAGCCGAGACTTAAATGAAAAGAAAAGATTGAAAAGATTGCTTAATTCTAATTCTAAAGAAAGTGGTAAGTGTACGTCTAAAAACAGATAAATAAGATAGATAAGATCATATATCTCAAAATATCTTTTGAAAAAAAAAATTTTTTAATATGTAGTACCAATAATATCATCAACAACCCTGTCGTTTTTTATTGATTTTCGAATTCATCTGTCCAGCCGTTGAGAGTAAATGTCATTTTTTACATAAATCAAGTTCTGTCATACGTATTTATAATTTGATCTGGGTTACACCTCATACTAGGAAATCCAAATTTTTTAAATGATATGATATAATTAAACATCAATTATATTTCGAAAACAACACCATTATCATGGTCCTGTACATAGTCTGGGAGATTTGCTGTGCTTGCATTCATGCATACATATCAGTTTCTGTTCCTGTTATATTGCATAAAAAACTTCATTCAAACTTTACACTGTAGTTTGTGTAATTTGGGACATTTGACTTAGTAGCGTGCAAGTGATCTTTGTAGTAGCTTTTGTATTTTAGTGTTCTGGGCGTAGTTTACATTCCGTACAAGTTGAAGCTGGTGGAAATTAACACCCCTATGCAGTAGTGATGCCTCAAGTTAGTGGAGTCAAGTTGACCGTAGTCAAGATATGTATCGTCATTGTTGTTGTTCACATTTTAACTGTTAATTTTATTTGCAGCTATGTTTATCAGGTTTCTCCCTACTGGTATAGCTCAAGCTAGATTTCTTCCTTTTTCTGTCCGTTGTTTGTTTGAGATTTTTCGAAGGCTATATATATCGTTTTATTCACATTAAATGTCACCCCGTGCATTTATCTTTCAACGAATCTGATATCTTGCTAATTTTTAATTTCACATAAAAACTAACCATCTTGTTCAAACATGCGCACTTGTATAGCGTTGAAACTATAACGGGTACAGAACTCATAACTTTTCCTTAAAGCGGCAAGGAGAAAATGGACTTTTCCAAAAACACAATGCATGTAGTTATTTATTGTCCATATATGGACGGAGAGTCCCCTCATATAAATTATGGATAGTGGATATATGCATACGAATGAATTTAGGGTAGTCCCTCTTCTTGAAGGTGGTCAGATTACATCTCGTTCGGGGATCTTTTATAGTGTGTCACGCTTGCTGCACGATAAAGACAAATTCCAATGTTCTTTTTACAATATGTTTTCTGGTTTTTTTTCTTTTTGGGTGTGTGGGTTTATTGTGCATTTTGGATTTGTTTTTGTACATTTTTTTGTTCTGGGATGCTCACACCTCAACAGCATATTTTGCGTTCAGTTGTACAAATATTTGTCTTTTTATGCTTGTGTTTGTTAATTAGCTTAACTGTCTTCAATTCTAATTTGACATTTTGAACAGACTTGTACAGTATATGCATCAAACACTGTCTGTTGTTTCTGTGTTAACACTTAAATTGCTTTGCTTGGTAACGTTTTAATTTTTAATCTGTTTTATAATTTTTGACATTTCATTAAGATATTAAATACTATGAGGAAAGATAACTGAACATGAAGACAAGTTAAGCCGAGAATATCAGAGAAAGAAACATCTATTTTGTTATTTCCTAGTTATTTTCATATGAAATATGAATTTTGTTATTATAGTTAGTTTGGAGGTTAGTATTTATATAGCTTACAAATATACTAGAATAAGCTCCCTTTGCTCACAAACGCGCAAAATGACAAACTTCAAAACGTGAAACACTATAACTATGTGTGGGTATAGTTATAGAACGGGGTATCATCATGGGGCATTAGCTTATAATAATAATTGTCTATCAAAGACAAGCCAGTGGCACTCAAGAAATATTTAAAACCCAATTATCATGTTGTAGAAATTATAATTCCAAACAGATACCAATGCTGCAAAGGCAATCTAGACTTGCAAATTAAAAAAAAACTTAAGAAAATAAATCATGTTTGAAATATCAAATTTCATATTAAGGGAATATTAATTCGGGGGAGCAGCGAAACACAAAAAAGAAGATTCATTTTGTTTGAATGGTGTTTAACGCCACTTTCAATTGTTCAGCTATATCAAGGCTTCCAGTTTTTATTGGGGAAGGAAGCCGGTGTACCCGAAAAAAACACCCGACATTCGGTAGGAAAACTGGCAATCCTTGATAATTAAGATTTGAGTCGAGTGCACCCTACCCGCAGTGAGACTCGAACCCGCACTACCATAAGCACTCGGCAACCGAGTACCCTCACAAAACGAAAAAGCCATTAGTTAGATCATACAATTTATCATGCTTTTTTGTTTAATCAAGCTAAATAGTCCCTGCTACCCCTTATGGGATGAGAGGTATATTGTTTTGTGTAAACGTGTGTTATTGAAAGCCTCCGTCCGTGGCAATTTTCTGTCATATTTTTGTCAGCATTGGTAAGTTTTGCAATACTGGAATGTTGTCAGTAGCCTTCATACCGTGTTATAGTATTTATTTCCAGACCTAGCTCTCCGACTCCTTCATACCGTGTTATGGGATTCATTTTCAGACCTCTCTGTCTACTGCTTTCTGTTTATATTGTCAATTGTCAGCGGTCCGTATTAATTTTCCGTCACATTTGATAAGTGACCGAATACTGAATTGTTTCAGTAGTTTTGTCTGATCATGGCCATATAGTGGGTTTAATTACATGTATTTTCTGACCTGTCAGAGTAACACTTCCTGTAAAAGTCGTATTTTTCAGTCACAATTCTCAGCAATGATTAATGATACAATACTGAAATTTTGTCATTTGCTTTGTGGGATTATGTCATAATGAGATTTATTATACGCCCGCCACCCCCAACTCCCCAAAGGGATAGGTGGTATACCGTTTCCGGTATGTGTGGGTATAGTTATAGAACGGGGTATAATCATGGGGCATTAGCTCATAATAATAATTGTTAAGGGCTTGTGTTGTCTACAGGTCATAAATCATAAACAAATTATTACTTCTCTTAAACTCCCTATGTGTTTCTGACATTTGCAAAAAAGTTTCTGACACTTTGCTTACTGATTATTTTATTTATAAAGCCAAAACTGTCAACGGATAGATCAAATCAATCAATAGACTCAATTAAAACAAGAAATCACAGCCTCCTATAAAAATGGAAATTTCGGATGGGTAAGTTTTTCCTGTACCATAAACAACGGTGATTTTTTTCCTAGTCGTTATGGTTTTGGGACGTTAGAAACTAAAGAAAGATATATTAAGAATATTAATGTAATTATATACTATTAATTATTACTGGACGGTTCAATATATTTTTGTAAATTGTTATAAAATGAAGTATAAGGTACTAATTGGGCAAACATTATCAGGTTATCTGACATTGGCATTTGTGATATTTAAAGAATAGAATTGAGTAGTGGCGGAAAATTTTGTCTTTTATGGCGACTTTAAAGATCCTTCTGATTTTCGAAATCTACAAAAGGGGTCTTTATCGTGTCGTGCAAGTAGCGTCGCAATTTCCATGGACGTCAACCACTACGGACCGCGGACATGCTTTTCGTAATGTGACCTGACACCCCCATCCCGCCCCCAAAACGAGAGGATTTCCCCTATCCGCCACCCGAAGACGCACTGGGCTTCTCTGTGAACCCTCGAAAGCTTTCTCCACCAGGAGTTAGGGTTAGTGATGTAAATGTGAACAATTTTGCTTCAATGAAGTTGAGCTCGTCCCACGCTCTCATCAAAGTCTACAAAAATCGTTGGACGACAGAAGATTATTGGACTTCACACATAGGCAGAGTTTAACAAATCAAATTTTAAAACATAAAAGTCTCAAACACGTGTCCGATTCCACAATCGTGTCCTACAACTGTCTAATTTTATGTCACGGCCATCGATGCCATGTATGTTGTTTGCCAAGTTTTTATAAACTAACCCTGATCTTATTCGAACTCGAACTCCCACAGTCTATGCGCTAGACAG
The DNA here is from genome assembly GCA_944474755.1 of Limnoperna fortunei. Lineage (NCBI taxonomy): Eukaryota > Metazoa > Mollusca > Bivalvia > Mytilida > Modiolidae > Limnoperna > Limnoperna fortunei. The sequence goes on from OX104120.1 coordinate 19,912,608, forward strand.
TATGTATCGCACTAACTACTTAGCTAGACAGAACGTTTGACACAGCCTACGGTGTTAGAAAATGAGTTTGACCAAATCTACAGTTATAGACAGGATGTTAGCTAACACTGAAGTTATTTTAATTCTAACACATGATGTTTGACGCAGCCAGCAGTGCAAGACATAGCCGACGGAGCTAGAAAGGACGAATGACAAAGCTTACGGCGCTAGACAGGACGTTTGATACAGTCTAGTGCGCTAGACAGGACGTCTAACACTTACTGCGCTATAAAGGACATATGAAACAACTTACAACCTACACTGCTCGACAGGAAGTTTTACAGCCTATAGTACGGGCTAAACATGACTTTTGACATACATGTATTTAACGTTGCTTTATAGACAGGATGTATGACACAGCCTACGAACTATGGACAGGACGTTCGACAAAGCCTACGGCGATGCAAGACTTTTAACACACATTTAGCTCCACAGGGCGTATGATACAGAAACTGAAATGCTGGCCAGATTTGCTCTTACTAGCATAAAAAGTTGAAGAGGACCATCCCATTAATATTTTAAATAACTTTAATAGTGATTAGTTAACTGGTTTCATAGGAGAAGCCCTTTAAAACATTTTACATAGGGTCTTGTGTTAAACTAAGTCCTGCAGTGGCGGCCATTTCGAATTACTGATTTTTCTTACAAACACAAGCTCTATAGAGGATTATTCAAACAATATTTCCTGTAAGTTTTTTTTTTATTGGTTAACCGGTGTCAGTAAAAAAGCCTTTAAAAAAAGACAGGACGTCTAACACTTACTGCGCTATAAAGGACATATGAAACAACTTACAACCTACACTGCTCGACAGGAAGTTTACAGCCTATAGTACGGGCTAAACATGACTTTTGACATACATGTATTTAACGTTGCTTTATAGACAGGATGTATGACACAGCCTACGAACTATGGACAGGACGTTCGACAAAGCCTACGGCGATGCAAGACTTTTAACACACATTTAGCTCCACAGGGCGTATGATACAGAAACTGAAATGCTGGCCAGATTTGCTCTTACTAGCATAAAAAGTTGAAGAGGACCATCCCATTAATATTTTAAATAACTTTAATAGTGATTAGTAAACTGGTTTCATAGGAGAAGCCCTTTCAAACATTTTACATAGGGTCTTGTGTTAAACTAAGTCCTGCAGTGGCGGCCATTTCGAATTACTGATTTTTCTTACAAACACAAGCTCTATAGAGGATTATTCAAACAATATTTCCTGTAAGTTTTTTTTTTATTGGTTAACCGGTGTCAGTAAAAAAGCCTTTAAAAAAAGACAGGACGTCTAACACTTACTGCGCTATAAAGGACATATGAAACAACTTACAACCTACACTGCTCGACAGGAAGTTTACAGCCTATAGTACGGGCTAAACATGACTTTTGACATACATGTATTTAACGTTGCTTTATAGACAGGATGTATGACACAGCCTACGAACTATGGACAGGACGTTCGACAAAGCCTACGGCGATGCAAGACTTTTAACACACATTTAGCTCCACAGGGCGTATGATACAGAAACTGAAATGCTGGCCAGATTTGCTCTTACTAGCATAAAAAGTTGAAGAGGACCATCCCATTAATATTTTAAATAACTTTAATAGTGATTAGTTAACTGGTTTCATAGGAGAAGCCCTTTCAAACATTTTACATAGGGTCTTGTGTTAAACTAAGTCCTGCAGTGGCGGCCATTTCGAATTACTGATTTTTCTTACAAACACAAGCTCTATAGAGGATTATTCAAACAATATTTCCTGTAAGTTTTTTTTTTATTGGTTAACCGGTGTCAGTAAAAAAGCCTTTAAAAAAAGACAGGACGTCTAACACTTACTGCGCTATAAAGGACATATGAAACAACTTACAACCTACACTGCTCGACAGGAAGTTTACAGCCTATAGTACGGGCTAAACATGACTTTTGACATACATGTATTTAACGTTGCTTTATAGACAGGATGTATGACACAGCCTACGAACTATGGACAGGACGTTCGACAAAGCCTACGGCGATGCAAGACTTTTAACACACATTTAGCTCCACAGGGCGTATGATACAGAAACTGAAATGCTGGCCAGATTTGCTCTTACTAGCATAAAAAGTTGAAGAGGACCATCCCATTAATATTTTAAATAACTTTAATAGTGATTAGTTAACTGGTTTCATAGGAGAAGCCCTTTCAAACATTTTACATAGGGTCTTGTGTTAAACTAAGTCCTGCAGTGGCGGCCATTTCGAATTACTGATTTTTCTTACAAACACAAGCTCTATAGAGGATTATTCAAACAATATTTCCTGTAAGTTTTTTTTTGATTGGTTAACCGGTGTCAGTAAAAAAGCCTTTAAAAAAGTTCCCATAGGGTCCTATGTTAAACTAAGTTCTGTGGTTGCTGCCATTTGGAATTCTATTTGGCGTTAAAAAAACTTTATAGAGGACTATCTAATTAATATGTGTGCTAAGTTTTGTTTCTAATGTTTAACCGGCTTAAAAGAAGAGGTTTTTAAAAACATTTTCCCTTAGGGTCCTATGTTAAACTCATTTATGTTTATTTGTTTAATGGTGTTTAACGCCATTTTCAGCAATTTTTCAGCTTTATCATGGCGTCCAGTTTTTATTGGGGGAGGAAGCCGGAGAACCCGGAGAAAACCCCGGACTTGCGGTAAGAAAACTGGCAATCCTTGTTAATTAAGATTGGAGTCGAGTATACCCTGCCTGTAGTGAGAATCGAACCCGCAATCTCAGTGTTGACAGACCACGTGATCAATAGTAGACGAACTACCTTAACCACATCCATATCTCAGTTCTGGGATTGTGGCCATTTTGAATTGGCATAAAAAACATGGCTACATAGTCTTAGTCGTATTAGAAGAATGTCAGCATCCATATCTCTGAGATTCCAGCATCTATTTCCATTGAATGCCAGAATCCATTTACTTGGGATGCCAGCATCACCAGTCAGCATCCATGCTTTTTTTCGTGGTGTCAGCATACATATCACTTTAAGTCGACAATAATTTAGCCACGATTCAGGCATCCAGTAATGCCAGCATCCTATCATCCAAGATTCCAATATGCACAATAAGGAAAGGTGCAAGGTTTAAAAATCATACGCCAGCATCCATATGGTCAAGATGACATCATCAACAGATATTGGATATCGGAATCTAATGACATAAGTTTTATAAATATAAATTGATTATGTTCTAATGACACATATTGTTATACTATGTCCAGCTTAGTTCACCATTTTTTCAACCATACTTTCGCGAATACGGTATGCCTCATGTGAATCAATTGAATAAATGTTGTAATAAAACAAGTTCACTACTGTAAAAAAAGAACTATTTTTTAAAAGTTAAAGTTTTTCAGAATCCTGAAACAACAGCA